>WNWK01000942.1:317500-327500 GCA_009830355.1 Cherax destructor
GTAGTTACACGTTTGCTCCATCACCGCGAAGTAGTCACTACCACAAAGTAGTCACAACCACGAAGTAAACTCCATCGCGAATTAATCATTACCGCAAATAAGTAACCACCGCTGAACGTCTCAGGTAGAGCGGAGGGTACACAGGTTACAGCGTCATGGCGTCTCCTCGCGGCAACTCGCGATAAAGCTCCTGAAATGTCAGACAGTGCAGGCGAAAATCCTGCTGGGTATCCCTGCTGGTTGCTGGGTAGGGTAGGAGCGCGGGCCGTCTCGGGCGTGGGGGAGGGGCCCGGGGCCGCGCACTCCGGGACCCCACGCCTCCTACACCGCTGCTCGTAAATCAAGAGGCAACCTCCTGACAGCACAACAATGACAGGAAACACGAAAAGCACATAACGTGGGCGGCGGACCTACCTTTGTGTGGGCGAGGCGGCCAACGACGTATGACTTGAAGCTGCTTCCTTCGCTTCTTGTAAAGCGCTAGCAGCGATAGGCCGCCGGCGGAGATCTCCCCGTGATAAGGCGCAATTCGCACTGCGTGTTCCCGCTTTCCGATTATATCCAACTAGTAAAAGGATAGCATAGCCCCGAGTTCACTTTGGCACATCTCATTCAGTATTTGTAATACCAAGGGAGGCACTGGGCTGGCGGCCGGCGGTGGGGCGGGGCCTCGCCCAACCACAACAAACACGCTGCGCGTTCATTGGTGGAGCTTCAGCCTGCGCGCTCCCAGCCACGCCCACCTCCTCCCTCACTCCGGGCGAGAATGACATACGTACTTCCAGCGGTGTAAATCTTTTATCTTATTATTTTATCTCTACCTGTGCTGCACATACACATAAATTCAGAGATTTCGAGGGAGGGCTATTTATTATCCAGACAAGCGGGAGTGTTTAGCGTGTGACACGACTCAAGTAATACACCACGGTGGGTGCCGAGGCGGGTGCCACGGTGGGTGCCGATGTGGGTGCCATGGTGGGCGCCGAGATGGATGCCACACGTCACTGAGTCCGTCGGTACCCGCTGATGACACTCTCGATGCCACTGCTTATTAAAACAATAATTATCTGCAAGAACAGAGGGCCACTAATATCAACGCTGTAAGATATCACGAGCTACTGCCCATGCACCGACACACTACCCATGTCACGGGGGTCAATAACCCCCGCAGCCCGGTCCTTGATTAGGAAACAAGTGGATCAGAGCCTGATCAACTAGGCTGTTACTGCTGGTCACACGCAATTCAGCGCATGAACCATAGCCCGGCTGGTCAGGTACTGACTTTGGGAATTTATCGAGTTCACTCTTGGAGACGGTTAGGGGTCAACTGAGAATCTTCCTTATATATGACAGGAAGCTGTTGAACGGTCTTGGGCCCCCTGACACTTACTGTGTTTTCTCTAAGTGTACTCACGGCACCCCAGCTTTTCACAGGGATATGTTGTACCGTCTGCCTAGTCTTTTGCTTTCATAGTGATTTCCTTGCGCAGATTTGGGAACAGCCCCTCTGGGAGTTTCCAGTTGTAAATTATGTTGTATCTTTGTCGCCTGCATTTCACGAAGTACAGGTCAAGGGACTTCAAATGCTCCCAACTCATTGTCCATGCCCAATAAAACTACTGACCCACTTCTACCCACGCTCACTCATTTTACCGACCCCTGTTACCCATGCCCACTCACATTACCGATCCACTATTACTACCCATGCCCACTCACACTATCGATCCACTATTACTACCCATGCCCACTCACACTTCCGATCCATTACCACTATCCATGCCTAATCACACTACCGATCCATTACTACTACCCATTCCCACACACTATCGATCCACTACTGCTACCAATGCCCACTCACACTGCCGATCCACTACTGGTACCCATGCCCAATCACACTACCGATCCACTACTACTACCCATGCCCAATCACACTACCGATCCACTACTATTACCCATATCCACTTACGCTACCGACACAACCCATACCAACTCTGCCGAAATACTACCCATACTGGTCGTGGACCGGGCCGCGGGGGCGTTGACCCCCCTGAATACCCTCCAGGTAACCCACTCGCATTACTGACCCACTACTTTTCATGCCCACTCACACTACTGGCCCACTGCCCATGCCCACGTTGACTTCTAACCCACTACCCATAAACACTATCATTACTGACCCACTACCCATTCCCACTCACAATATCGACTCACTATCTATGCCCACTCATACTCCAGACAAATTACTACCCACACCCACTCGCATTACCGACCCACTGCCCATGTCAACTTACACAAACGACCTACTACCTATGCCCACTCACACTACCTATGCCCACTCACACTATCCATTCCCACTCACACTACCCATGCCCACTCACACTACCCATGCTCACTCACACTACCCATGCCCACTCACAACCCCTGCCCACTAACACTACCCATTCTCACTCACACTACCCATGCCCATTTACATTACCCATGCCCTCTCACACTACTAATGCCCACTCACACTACCCATGCCCTCTCACACTACCCATGCCAACTCACACTACCCATGCCTACTCACACTACCTGTGGTGGAAGCAAAGTATAGCAGTTCAGGGGTCCCACTGCTATAATAATTGTCTAGTTCAAGCCTCCAATCAGGTGAGAGCCAGCTCCTCTGCCAAAATGATGCCACACTTGCCTGCCTGGCTGAAAGGCAGACTCTGGCTTATGCTGGTAGAAACCACTCCTCCTTCTGCTCTGAGTGTCTCTTTTCTTTATCTTTTCGTTATACTGCTAACTTAACGTTGAAAATATTGTACATAGTGGTGAAGAAATATACTGTATAGAAAAAACTTATATATTTCTATGTGTGACTTGCCCTCGTCTTGTTCGATTCCTTGAAATATAACTGAGTTTGGTAACGGTTAGGTGTAAAAGGTCATGAATTGTTACAAGTGATTGTAATAGTGGTCCTGATCAGAGTGAGTGTTCTTGGTCAGTGTGAGGTGGGTCTTGATCAGTGTGTCAGTGAGCGTGGTCTTGGTCAGTGTAAGGAGTCTTGATCAGTGCGTCAGTGTGAGTGGTCTTGGTCAGTGTGAGTGGTTTTGCTCATTGTGAGTGGTCTTGGTCAGTGTGAGTGGTTTTGCTCATTTTGAGTGGTCTTGGTCAGTGTGAGTGGTCCTGGTCAGCTCAGTGTGTCAGAGTGAGTGGTTTTGGTCAGTGTGAGTGGTCCTGGTCAGAGTGAGTGGTCCTGGTCAGTGTGAGTGGTCGTGGTCATTGTGAGTGGTCGTGGTCAGTGTGAATGGTCGTAGTCAGTGTGAGGGGTTTTCATCAGTGTGAGTGGTCTTGGTCAGTGTGAGTGGTCTTGGCCAGTGTGAGTGGTCTTTGTCAGTGTGAGTGGTCTTGGACAGTGTGAGGGGTCTTCATCAGTGTGAGTGGTATTGGTCAGTGTGAGTGGTCCTGGTCAGTGTGAATGGTCTTTGTCAGCGTGAGTGGTCTTGGTCAGTGTGAGTGGTCTGGGTCAGTGTGAGTGGTCCTGGTCAGTGTGAGTGGTCTTGGTCAGTGTGAGTGGTCTTGGTCAGTGTGAGTGGCTTTCGCCAGTGTGAGTGGTCCTGGTCAGTGTGAGTGGTATTGAGTGGTCCTGGTCAGTGTGAAAGTTCTTTGTCAGCGTGAGTTGTCTTGGTCAGTGTGAGTGGTCCTGGTCAGTGTGAGTGATCTTGGTCAGTGTGAGTGGTTTTCGTCAGTGTGAGTGGTCCTGGTCAGTGTGAGTGGTATTGGTCAGTGTGAGTGGTCCTGGTCAGTGTGAAAGGTCTTTGTCAGCGTGAGTGGTCTTGGTCAGTGTGAGTGGTCCTGGTCAGTGTGAGGGGTCTTGATCAGTGTGTCAGTGTGAGTGGTCTTGGTCTGTGTGAGAGGTCTTGGTCAGTGTGAGTAGTCCTGGTCAGTGTGAGTGATGTTGGTCAGTGTGAGTGGTCTTGGTCAGTGTGAGGGGTCATGTTTAGTGTGAGTGGTCCTAGTCAGTGTGAGTGGTCTTGGACAGTGTGAGGGGTCTTGGTCAGTGTGAGTGGTATTGGTCAGTGTGAGAGGTTTTGGTCAGTGTGAGTGGTCCTGGTCACTGTGAGTGGTCTTGGTCAGCGTGAGTGGTCCTGGTCAGTGTGAGGGGTCTTGATCAGTGTGTCAGTGTGAGTGGTCTTGGTCTGTGTGAGGGGTCTTGGTCAGTGTGAGTAGTCCTGGTCAGTGTGAGTGGTGTTGGTCAGTGTGAGTGGTCTTGGTCAGTGTGAGGGGTCATGTTTAGTGTGAGTGGTCCTAGTCAGTGTGAGTGGTCTTGGACAGTGTGAGGGGTCTTGGTCAGTGTGAGTGGTATTGGTCAGTGTGAGAGGTTTTGGTCAGTGTGAGTGGTCCTGGTCACTGTGAGTGGTCTTGGGCAGCGTGAGTGGTCCTGGTCAGTGTGAGGGGTCATGATCAGTGTGTCAGTGTGAGTGTGATTGGTCAGTGTGAGGGGTCTTGGTCAGTGTAAGGGGTCCTGCTTAGTGTGATTGGTCCTGGTCAGTGTGAGTGGTCTTGGTCAGTGTGAGGGGTCTTGGTCAGTCTGAGTGGTCATGGTCAGTGTGATTGGTTTTGGTCAGTGTGAGTGGTCCTGGTCAGTTTGAGTGGTCCTGGTCAGTGTGAGTGGTATTAGTTAGTCTAAGTTGTCTTGGTCAGTGTGAGTAGCCCTGGTCAGTGTGAGTGGTCTTGGTCAGTTTGAGTGGTCTTGGTCAGAGTGAGTGGTCTTGATCATTGTGTGTGTGGTCCAGGTCACTGTGAGTGGTCCTGGTCAATGTGAGTGGTCCTGGTGAGTTTGAGTTGTCCTGGTCAATGTGAGTGGTCATGGTCACTGTGAGTGGTCATGGTCAGTGTGAGTGGTTCTGGTCAGTGTGAGTGGTTCTGGTCAATGTGAGTGGTCCTGGTCAATGTGAGTGGTCCTGGTCAATGTGAGTGGTCCTGGTGAGTGTGAGTTGTCCTGGTGAGTGGGAGTGGTCTTGGTCTATGTGAGTGGTCCTGGTCATTGTGAGTGGTCCTGGTCAATGTGAGTGGTCCTGGTCAGTGTGGGTGGTCCTGGTCAATGTGAGTGGTCCTGGTCAATGTGAGTGGTCCTGATAAATGTGAGTGGTCCTGGTCAATGTGAGTGGTCCTGGTCAATGTGAGTGGTCCTGTTCAATGTGAGTTGTCCTGGTGAGTGTGAGTGGCCGTGGTGAGTGTGAGTGGTCCTGGTGAGTGTGAGTGGTCCTGGTGAGTGTGAGTGGTCGTGGTGAGTGTGAGTGGTCGTGGTGAGTGTGAGTGATCCTGGTGAGTGTGAGTGGTCCTAGTCATTGTGAGTGGTCGTGGTGAGTGTGAGTGGTCCTGGTGAGTGTGAGTGGTGAGTGTGAGTGGTCAGTATGAGTAGACCTGGTCAGTGTGAGTGGTCCTGGTCAGTGTGAGTGGTCCTGGTTAGTGTGAGTGGTCCTGGTCAGTGTGAGTGGTCTTGGTCAGTGTGAGTGGTCTTGGTCAGTGTGAGTGGTGCAGGTCAGTGTGAATGGTCCTGGTCAGTGTGAGTAGTCCTGGTCAGTGTGAGTAGTCCTGGTCAGTGTGGGTGGTCTTGGTCAGTGTGAGTGGTCCTGGTCAGTGTGAGTGGTGCAGGTCAGTGTGAATGGCCCTGGTCAGTGTGAGTAGTCCTGGTCAGTGTGAGTAGTCCTGGTCAGTGTGAGTGGTCTTGGTCAGTGTGAGTGGTCTTGGTCAGTGTGAGTGGTCTTGGTCAGTGTGAGTGGTCTTGGTCAGTGTGAGTGGTCCTGGTCAGTGTGAGTGGTGCAGGTCAGTGTGAGTGGTGCAGGTCAGTGTGAGTGGTCTTGGTCAGTGTGAGTGGTCTTGGTCAGTGTGAGTGGTCCTGGTCAGTGTGAGTAGTCCTGGTCAGTGTGAGTGGTCTTGGTCAGTGTGAGTGGTCTTGGTCAGTGTGAGTGGTCTTGGTCAGTGTGAGTGGTCTTGGTCAGTGTGAGTGGTCTTGGTCAGTGGGAGTGGTCTTGGTCAGTGCGAGTGGTCTTGGTCAGTGTGAGTGGTCTTGGTCAGTGTGAGTGGTCTTGGTCAGTGTGAGTGGTCTTGGTCAGTGTGAGTGGTCCTGGAAGTAGTAAGTGGTGGTGTAAAAGTGGTAATGAAACAGTGGTAAGAGCTGGTTGTATAGTAGTAATTGACAGTGGAGCAGTGGTAAGTGTTAGAGCAATAGTGATAAATAATTAGTGATAGGGTAGTTTTAAGTGGCTATTACGAGCATAGGTGGTAGCCTGGTGGCCTGTTGCTCCCGGTCATAACTAAACCAGCAAGCAAAGAGAACTCAGCAGGACAGAGCAAGGGCAAGGCAAACAAGCAGGGGTAGATTTCTTTTCCCATGTATTCCATCACCCATTTATATACACTATGTATAATATTAATAAGAGAATAAAACAGATTGGAATGGTACCAGTCGAAGTCACTCAAAGCAGCAGTGGTCTCAGCAGAAGTCTGCCCCTCAGCTAGGTATGCTAAAGTGATGTCACCTTGGGTGAAGTGGCCGGCTTCCTCGTGAGTGATTGGTGGGTTTGACCTGGTCAATAAGCACAACAGTGGACCCCTGGACCTGATACACTCTGAACTGCCAGTTAAAAGTTCATATCGAATGACTGTGTAACACGCCACACCCTCCACACGCCACACCCCCCACACGCCACATCCCCTCCCCAAAAGCACTGTAATATCCGGGTTAAGTCATCCCTCAAATGGGTAACTTGCCACAATGGCACAGAACACAAAACTAACTAATGGGACCGCCGTTCCGTTCATACCATCCAACTCAGCAGGCAGTGCTCAACCAAACGTAAACAAATAATAAGTGACTTTAATGTCAAGCACCTGCCCCAGAGTGAGACAGCACAGAGGAAGATCCAAGACACTTAGAACATAAGAAGAAAGAAGGAACACTGCAGCAGACCTACTGGCCCATGCGAGGCAAGTCCAAGTCACCCACCAGCCCAAGGCTAGTCAGGGCAGGTCACACCCACTTAAGGAACGAGCACGGCATCAGACCCATCAACATATACTAGTCAGGTCCAACTCACACCCACTCAAGTATTTATCTAACTTATTTTTAAAAGTACACAACGTCTTAGCTTCTATGACGGTACTCGGGAGTTTGTTCCACTCATCCACAACTCTATTGCCAAACCAGTGCTTTCCTATATCCTTCCTGAATCTGAATTTTTCCAACTTGAAACCATTGCTGCGAGTACTGTCTCTGCTAGATATTTTTAGCACGTTATTTACATCCCCTTTATTTATTCCTGTTTCCATTTATACACCTCAATCATATTCCCCCTAATTCTACGCCTTTCTAGAGAGTGCAGATACAGGGCCCTCAATCTATCCTCTGAGGAAAGATTTCTGATACATGGGATCAACTTTGTCTTACTCCTTTGTACGTTTTCCAGTGCATTTATATCCATTCTGTAATACGGTGACCAGAACTGTGCAGCATAATCTAAATGAGGCCTAACTAAGGGTATATAGCGTTGAGGAACAATCTGTGGACTACTATTATTTATGCTTCTTGATATGAAGCCAAGGATTCTGTTCACTTTATTGCGAACACTTATGCATTGTTGTCTTGGTTTTAGATTACTGCTAACCAGAACTCCTAAATCCTTTTCGGACGGGTGTAATGTGTCCCCTCACCAAATAAACCTTATTGTTTAATTTTCGTATAAAACTATTCGCATAGTTATTACAATAAGGAAAAAAAAGATCTGAGCTACCCAATACCCAAAACCTAATGATAAAGCCCTGTAGAGTGAGTCCTCAATCAAGTTATCTTTGCTAGAGATGTGTTTGACAGAGATGTTCATGCCCACGAATAGGAGGGCTTGATCAGGCAAGTTTCAGTTGATTTACGAGCCCCTGGTCAGCTGCTTTCGTAAATCATGTCCAACCCAAGATACGAATCCTCCAAGTTAAGGTCAATATTCTCGTCAGACTTTTCCTTGTACATTGCCCGAGTTATGACCAGATCTGAAAAAAAGGGTAGAGCTTTCCGTAGTTACAAGAGGATCGGGACACACTCTGGAACAAAAGTAGAGCATCCTTCAATTGGTAACCCCCCTGATACACCAAGAATTAAATAACCAGTGGCTCCTAACATAAATTCTATGTAGGGAAAGTGTCTCATTCTTCAACTTGTCGGTTTTGCAAAACCATTTACACATCTTTGTAGGGAAATTACATAACCTTTTAATAGTATGGAGGATTTTAATGAAGTCTGAACAGAAACTGGGAGTAAGAGGAAGCAGTTAGTCCACGTATCCCTAAAAGCAGTAACTTCAATTGGGCAATTCTACTCATTAAGGGATATTTGACTGGCACTAAAGGTGCCATACAGGCATCGACTTTACTCTTATTAGTTGTGATGATTCCTAGTAAATTAATGTTCTCCAATGGTTGCGCTAAACACGACTTACCACTGGTATCAGTTGACCTTCATGAAGTCAAACTTAGGACAGTAGTGACAGGATACTGGCTCGAGAATCTTGTCTCGTGCACCTTTCTGGTCTTGAGGTGGTTGTCGTATCTCACTACTAGCTTCTGTCCTTAGACTAACCACAGCCGTCCTTCCCAATTACCTCTGTCCATATCAAGCAGGTGGGAAGAAATTATAGTAGATCTATCGCCCAAAAACCTGTTACTGAAAGGTATTGGCTAACTTAGCTTCCTCCATGGCAGTGGCTAACTTAGCTTCCTCCATGGCAGTGGCTAACTTAGCTTCCTCCATGGCAGTGGCTAACTTAGCTTCCTCCATGGCAGTGGCTAACTTAGCTTCCTCCATGGCAGTGGCTAACTTAGCTTCCTCCATGGCAGTGGCTAACTTAGCTTCCTCCATGGCAGTGGCAAACTTAGCTTCCTCCATGGCAGTGGCTAACTTAGCTTCCTCCATGGCAGTGGCTAACGTATGATCCTCACCTCCTGACCAACCGACTACAGGATTCTACTTGTCCTAGGTTTTACCGACTACAGGAGATTATCGACCAGATTATTTGCACCAAATCGCTAAAGGTAGAAAGACCAGGTGCTCTATACAACTTGGTGAAAATCTTGCTTTGGAGCCTAACAAAGTCAATAGAAGACTGTCCTGATTGTCACTTGTCGACTTAAACTCTCTACGATATTTGGCAGGAAATACAACGGCATGCAGCTAGCTCAGCCGTGCTCACAACACTGTAATCAGAGACGTCTACAACACTCAAACCAGCAGTGAGAATACTGTATGAACCAGTGCTGTCCAATGCTCGAATGATCATTGCAGATCTCGAGCCTCATTTTGGAAAGACTCGAAAAATTGTTCAGCCTCTGATTGAAAGAAACGAGGTAACAAATACACGAACGTCTGCACCCTGAAAGTATTGTCACAAGTACGTCGAAACTGTCTCCTCTTCTTCTCTTTATCATATTCTTCCTTTGCAAAGGTACGATGTTCCCTAGTTTGTTCAAGAGTAATTTTTGCTAGTTCCAGAGCCAATGAAGCTGACTAACTCTTCGAAAACTTGGTTCACTATTCGTTTCTACGGGTGGGAGGTTGTTAGACAGACGATGACCTGTGTCATTATGAACAAGAAAGCGAAGTGGGAAGCGAACATTTACACGAGCTTCCGTAGTAGCTGAATCACCAGGTTGAAAAGCCATAAGGTATGATTCGGACCTTAATTTGTTGCGATGTGTGATGTCACCGTGGTTGTTCAATATATTTATAGATGGGGTTGTAAGAGAAGTGAATGCGAGGGTCTTGGCAAGATGTGTTGGGCTAAAAGATAAAGAAGCAAATACAAAGTGGGAGTTGTCACAGTTGCTTTTTGCTGATGACACTGTGCTTTTGGGAGATTCTGAAGAGAAGCTGCAGAGGTTGGTGGATGAATTTGGTAGGGTGTGTAAAAGAAGAAAATTGAAAGTGAATATAGGAAAGAGTAAGGTGATGAGGATAACAAAAAGA
>WNWK01000942.1:332500-350968 GCA_009830355.1 Cherax destructor
AAGAAATAAATGTTTTCAGATATTTGGGAATTGACGTGTCAGCGGATGGGTTTATTAAGGATGAGGTTAACCATAGAATTGATGAAGGAAAAAAGGTGAGTGGTGCATTGAGGTATCTGTGGAGACAAAAAACGTTATCCATGGAGGCAAAGAAGGAAATGTACGAAAGTATAGTGGTACCAACACTCTTATATGGGTGTGAAGCATGGGTTGCAAATGCTGCAGCGAGAAGGAGGCTGGAGGCAGTTTTAGTAACAGATGTCCTGTTACTAAAAGTATTTGTCAGAGGGCTGAAGAGGGGTTGTTGAGGTGGTTTGGTCATTTAGAGAGAATGGATCAAAGTAGAATGACTTGGAGAGCGTATAAATCTGTAGGGGAAGGAAGGCGGAGTAGGGGTCGTCCTAGAAAAGGTTGGAGGGAGGGGTAAAGGAGGTTTGTGGCGAGGGCTTGACTTCCAGCAACATGTGGAGCTTTAGAAAGGAGTGAATGGAGACGAATGGTTTTGGGACATGACGATCTGTTGGAGTGTGAGCAGGTAACATTTTGTGAAGGGATTCAGGGAAACCAGTTAATTGATTGAGTTGGACTTGAGTCCTGAAATGAAGTACAAATCCTGCACTTTAAAGGAGGGGTCCGGGATAGTGACAGCTGCAAGGGACTATTCTCAGCTGTCGTATCTGAGCGCCTCTGCAAAGACAGTGATTATGTATGAGTGTGGTGGGAAAATGTTGAATGATGATGAAAGTATTTTCTTTGGGGATTTCTTTCTTTTTTCGCTCACCCTGCCTCGGTGGGAGACGGACGACTTGTTGAAAAAAATATAAATATATATATATATATATATATATATATATATATATATATATATATATATATATATATATATATATATATATATAATATATTTTTATATATATATATATATATAAATATATATATATACATATATATATATAAATATATTATATATATATGTAAATATATTATATATATATATATATAAATATATTATATATGTATATATATATAAATATATTATATATATATATTTTTTTTTTTTTTTTTATTAACACATCGGCCGATTCCCACCAAGGCAGGGTTGCTCGAAAAAGAAAAACTTTCATCATCATTCACTCCATCACTGTCTTGCCAGAAGGGTGCTTTACACTACAGTTATAAAACTGCAACATTAACACCCCTCCTTCAGAGTGCCGGCACTGTACTTCCCATCTCCAGAACTCAAGTCCGGCCTGCCGGTTTCCCTGAATCCCTTCATAAATGTTACTTTGCTCACACTCCAACAGCACGTCAAGTATTAAAAACCATATGCCTCCATTCACTCCTATCAAATACGCTCACACATGCTTGCTGGAAGTCCAAGCCCCTCGCACACAAAACTTCCTTTACCCCCTCCCTCCAACCTTTCCTAGGCCGACCCCTACCCCGCCTTCCCTCCACTACAGATTTATACACTCTCGAAGTCACTCTGTCTCGTTTCATTCTCTCTACATGTCCAAACCACCTCAACAACCCCTCCTCAGCTCTCTGGACAATCGTTTTGGTAATCCCGCACCTCCTCCAATTTCCAAACTCAGAATTCTCTGCATTATATTCACACCACACATTGACCTCAAACATGACATCTCCACTGCCTCCAGCCTTCTCCTCGTTGCAACATTCATCACCCATGCTTCACACCCCATATAAAGCGTTGGTATAACTATCTCTCATTTTTTCCCCCCTTTTTTACTTCCATAGACAAGGTTCTTTGCCCCCAAACCCCAAAAGGCCCCCCCCCCCTTTCCCCCCTCATCAATTTTTTTTTTCCCCTTCATCCTTCATGGGCCCATCCCCCCGACATGTCCACTCCCAAATATCTGAATACTTTCCCCTCCTCCATACTCTCTCCCTCCCCCCCCAAACCCAATCTTTCGTCACCTATTCTTTTTGTTATCCTCATCACCTTACTCTTTCCTATATTCACTTTCAATTTTTTTTTTTTAAACCCCCTACCAAATTCATCCACCAACCTCTGCAGCTTCTCTTCAGAATCTAAAAAGCACAGTGTCATCAGAAAAAAAAACTTTGACAACTCCCACTTTGTATTTGTTTTTTATCTTTTTAGCCCAACACCTCCCCCCAAAAGCCCCCCCTTCCCCTTTCTTAAAACCCCCCCCCAAAAATTTTGAAAACCACGGTGACATAAAAATCCTTGAAAAAGGCCCACTTTTACGGGGGAAATCCCCCCCTTCCCTCCTACACACTCTAACCGGGCCTCACTATCCTCATAAAAAACTCTTACTGCTTTAAATCCTTCCTCCTATTCCCACCTGCAACCCCCCAAAAAATTTTTGCCCCCTATCTACCCTATCATACGCCTTTTCCAAACCCAAAAAACCCCCAAAAACTTTTTTTCCTTTTTTCCCCAAATACTGTTCACCTATATGTTTCACAAAAAAACACTTGGTCTACACACCCCCACCTTTCTAAAGCCCCCTTGTTCATCTGCTATCCTGCTTTCTGTTTTACTTTAATTTTTTCAAAAAAAATTACCATACACTTTACCAGGTACACTCAACAGATTTTTTCCCCCCTAAAATTTTTTCCCTTCTTTTTTCCCCCCCTTTCCCCCTTTTTACAAAGGAAAAACCCCCTTTCTCTGCCCCCCCCTAGGTACCTTACCCTTCCATACATTTTTTAAAAAAATGCCCCCACTCCAAAATTTTCCCCACCTGTTTTTAACATTTCTATCTTTATCCCATCAATCCCACCCCCCCTTTTCCCCCTTTTAAACCTACCCCCCCCCCAAAAGAATTTCCCCTACACCCACTTTTTGGCCCCTTTTTTAATTCCTACAAGATGTTATTCCTCCTTGCCCTCCCCCAAAAAATAAACCCCCTGTCTTCATCAACATTTAAAAATCCTCAAAATATTCTCTCCTTTTTCCCCGATACCTCTAACTCTCCTTTTAAATTTTCCCCTCCCCTATTTTTAACTGTCAAACCATTTGTTCTGGGGGGCTTCCTCAACTTATTAATTTTTTTTCCCAAAAAACTTTTTCTTATTTTAAAAAAAATTTGCTAAATTTATCTCCCCCTTTTTCCCCCCATCTGCTCTCTTTTTTTGTTTTACCATTTTTTAACCTCTTTTTTTCTCCCCCATAAAATTTTTTGTCTCATAAACACGCTGGATAACAGGTATATCAGCTACTTCTACTTATTTTTTAAAAAGGTCCACTACGGGGGGCAACATGAATAAAACATACAAAATGGGGGTTTTTTTCTTCTTTTTTTTTAATAGCCTTGTTTTTTTTATTTTCTCTATTGCCCGGGGGGGAAAAAGGGGAAAAAAGAATCTTTCCTCCGTAAGCCATGCGTGTCGAAGGGGGGGACTAAGTGCCGGGAGCAATGGGCTAGCCCCCTTTTTCCTGTACAAATCTACTAAAAACGAGAAGAAGCTTTATAAAATTGGGTTGCCCCGAATTTGCGTGGATGTAGGGGGATGATAAGAAAGAGATGATTGCCGATGTTATGAATGAAAAATTTGGGGTGCCCCGGCCCCCAAGCGAAAAAAACGGGGGGGGGGGGATTTTTTTTGGGGAAAAAAAAAGGGTTAAGTCGGGGGTATTTTGGGAAATTAGAGCTAAGGAAGGGGTAGCAATAATGTTGAAGGACCCCGTTTTTGGAAAGGGAAAAAAAGGGAATATAAATTTTAAATTAAGGATTATGTGGTTTTTAAAAAAAGGGGGGCGGAGGGAAAAAATGGGTCATAATAAGCGTTTTGGGGACCGGGGGAAGAGAGGAGTGTAGAGGAGAGAGAGAGGTTTTTGGGGGGGATTTTTAAGCAAAAAATTTTAGGAACTTTTGAACCAAATAAAGGGGAATTGTGGTAGGGGCCCCCCAAACCCCCAAAAGGGGGGAAAAAATGCAGAGGGGTGTAGTAGGTAAGTTTGGGGTGCCAGGGGGAAATGAAAAAAGGGACCCCTTTTTTTTTGAATTTTTTATAGAAAGGGGTTTAGTTATAGGAAAAACATATTTTAAGAAAAAGAGGATAAATAAGTATAAAGATATGATGTAGGGCAAGGGAAATTTGTTTTTTTGGACTATGTTTTGGGAGATAAAAGACTGTTGAGTAGACTTCAGGTTTTGCATGTTTAAGAGGGGCTACAGATATATTTAGATCACTTTTTAAAAAATTTTGCTTTAATGGGAATTAAAAAAAGGAGATGGGGGAAAAGGAAAATAGAATCAGTAAGAAAAAAAGGTGAAGGTTTATAAACTAAAAAAGGGGGGAGTTAGGGTAAGATATAAACAACTATTGGAGGATAGATGGGCTAATTGGAGTGTAGGCAATGGGGTCGAAAAAAAAATGGGGTAGATTTAAAAAAAAGTTTAGTGGGTTTCCGGGTTTTTGGTTACAGGCGAGTGGGGGCAGGAGGAAAAGGGGGTTGGTGGGGGAAAAAAAGATGTAAAAAAAAGTAGTAAAAGGGGGGAAAAATTAGCATATGAGAGGTTTTTTCAAAGTAGAAGTGAAAAATATATATATATATATATATATATATATATATATATATATATATATATATATATATATATATGTGTGTGTATTTTGTGTGTGTGTATGTGTGTGTGTGTGTGTAAAAAGTGTGTATTTTTTGTGTGTATTTTTTGTGTGTGTGTACTTACCTAATTGTACTCACCTAATTGGGGTTGCAGGGGTCGAGACTCAGCTCCTCGCCCCGCCTCTTGCTGTCTGCTACTGGGTCTCCACTCTCCCTGCTCCATGAGCTTTATCATACCTTGTCTTAAAACTATGTATGGTTCCTGCCTCCACTATATCTTTCTAGACTATTCCACTTCCTGACTACTCTGTTGCTGAAGAAATGCTTCCTAACATCCCTTTGACTCATCTGAGTCTTCAGCTTCCAGTTGTGTCCCCTTGTTTCTGTGTTCCATCTCTGGAACATCCTATCCCTGTCTACCTTGTCGATTCCCCGCAGTATTTTGTATGTCGTTATCATGTCTTCTCTGACCCTTCTTTCCTCCAGTGTTGTTAGTCCTATTTCCCTCAACCTTTCTTCATAGGACAGACCCCTGAGTTGTGGAACTAGCCTTGTCGCAAACCTTTGCACTTTCTCTAGTTTCTTTACGTGCTTGACCAGGTGTGGGTTCCAGACTGGTGCTGCATATTCTAGTATGGGCCTGACGTACACGGTGTACAGTGTCTTGAACGATTCCTTGTTTAGGTAAAGGAACGCTAATCTTAGGTTTGACAGTCGCCCATATGCTGCCGCAGTTATCTGGTTGATGTGTGCCTCCGGAGACGTACTTGGCGTTATACTCACCCCAAGGTCTTTCTCCTTTGCCGAGGTTTGTAGCCCTTGTCCACCTAGCCTGTACTCGGTCAGCGGTCTTCTTTGTCCTTCTCCGATCTTCATGACTTTGCATTTGGTGGGATTGAATTCGAGAAGCCAGTTGCTAGACCAGATGTCAAGCTTGTCCAGGTCTGTTTGAAGTCCTGCTTGGTCCTCTTCCGATGTGATTCTCCTCATTAATTTCACATCATCTGCGAACAGAGACACTTCTGAGTCTATCCCATCCGTCATGTCGTTTACATATACCAAGAATAACACTGGTCCTAGGACTGACCCCTGCGGTACGCCGCTCGTCACAGGCGCCCACTGTGATACCTCATCACGCACCATGACCCGTTGTTGCCTCCCTGTGAGGTATTCCCTGATCCATTCCAGTGCCCTTCCTGTTATACATGCTTGTTCTTCCAACTTCTTTACTAATCTCATGTGAGGAACTGTGTCGAAGGCCTTCCTGCAGTCCAGGAAAATGCAATCAACCCACCCTTCTCTCTCTTGCCTTACCTCTGTTACTTTATCATAGAACTCTAGGAGGTTTGTTACACAGGATTTGCCTTCCCGGAATCCGTGCTGTCTGGTGTTTATTATCCTGTTCAGCTCGAGGTGCTCCACCATTCTTTTCCTGATGATTTTCTCAGGACTTTGCACACTATACATGTAAGTGACACCGGTCTATAGTTTAGTGCCTCTTTTCTGTCTCCTTTTTAAAGATGGGGACTACATTGGCCTTCTTCCATACCTCAGGTATCTGCCCATTTTCAAGGGATGTGTTGAATATTATGGTAAGTGGCACACTCAGTACCTCAGCTCCTTCCCGAAGAACCCACGGGGAGATATTGTCCGGACCCATCGCCTTTGAGGTATCAAGGTCACTGAGTAACTGCTTCACCTCCTCCTCAGTTGTGTGTATGCCCTCTAGCACTTGATACATCCCTTGTTGGTGACGCACCCCATCCTGTCTACCCAGCTGCCTTCCTTCCTCCACTGTGAATACTTCCTTAAACCTCAAGTTGAGCTCCTCACATACCTCTTGATCGTTGCTTGTGAGTTCCCCATCTTCTCTCCTCAGCCTTATCACCTGGTCTTTATTGTGTGTGTGTGTGTGTGTGTGTGTGTGTGTGTGTGTGTAAGGAATAAGAAAAGCAAAGAGAGATTATGAGGTTAAAGTTGCAAGGGAATCGAAGACTAATCCAAAAGGATTGTTTCAAGTATGCAGAAGTAAGATTAGGGACAAGATAGGCCCACTCAAAAGTTACTCGGGTCATCTCACCGACAGTGATAAGGAAATGTGAAGGATTTTTAACACTTACTTTCTCTCAGTTTTTACACAGGAAGATACTAGAGATTTTCCAGAAATAATAAATTATGTATAACAGGATAATGATAAACTATGCACAAGTGACATGGTCCTTAGACAAATAGATAAATTAAAACCTAACAAATCCCCGGGCCCTGATAAGCTGTACGCAAGGGTTCTAAAGAAATGTAAACAGGAGCTTAGCAAACCTTTGGCTAATCTTTTCAACATATCATTACAAACTGGCATAGTGCCAGATAAGTGGAAAATGGCAAATGTGATTCATATTTTCAAAGCAGGTGACAGGTCTTTAGCTTCGAACTATAGACCAATAAGCCTAACCTCCATAGCGGGAAAATTTATGGAATCAATAATTGCCGAGGCAATTCGTAGCCATCTTGAAAAGCATAAAAGGATCAACGAATCTCAGCACAGTTTTACGAAAGGGCGTTCCTGCCTTATGAATTTATTATTTTTTTTCACTAAGGTATTTGAGGAGGTACATCATGGTAATGAATATGATATTGTGTATATGGACTCCAGTAAGGCTTTTGATAGACTCCCACATCAGAGGCTACTGAGGAAACTTAAGGCTCACGGAATAGGAGAATTTTTTTTCCTGGATAGAGGCATGGTTGACAAATAGGCAGCAGAAAGTTTGCATAAATGGGGAGAAATCAGAGTAGGAGCACGTCACAAGCGGTGTTCCACAAGGGTCAGTGCAGGGCCGTTTGTTGCTCACAATTTACATAAACGACATAGATGAGGGAATAAATAGCGACATAAGCAAGTTTGCTGATGACACCAAAGTAAGCCGTCCAATTCAGTCTAATGAGGACATTAGAGCACTCCAGGATAATTTGAATAGGATGATGCAGTGGTCGGAGAAGTGGCAGATGCAGTTTAATATAGATAAATGCGAAGTTCTAAATGTTGCATGGGAAAATAACCAAGCCACATATAAACTAAATAATGTAGAAATTAATATTACTGATTGCGAAAAAGATTTAGGAGTTCTGGTTAGCAGTAATCTTAAACCAAGACAACAAGTGCATATTTCTTCACAATAAGGCGAACAGAATCCTTGGCTTCATATCAAGAAGCATAAATAATAGAAGTCCTCAGGTTGTTCTTCAACTCTATATCTTTGGTTAGGCCTCATTTAGATTATGCTGCACAGTTCTGGTCACCGTATTACAGAATGGATATAAATGCACTGGAAAACGTACAAAGGAGGATGACAAAGTTGATCCCGTGTACGTATTAGAAATCTTTACTATGAGGATAGACTGATGGCTCTGAATCTGCACTCTCGAGAAAGGCGTAGAATTAGGGAAGATATGATTGAGGTTTATAAATGGAAAACAGGAATAAATAAAGGGGATGTAAATTGCGTGCTAAAAATATCTAGCAGAGACAGGACTCACAGCAATGGTTTTAAGTTGGAAAATTCAGATTCAGGAAGGATATAGGAAAGCACTGGTTTGGCAATAGAGTTGTGGATGAGTGGAACGAACTCCCGAGTACCGTCGTAGATGCTAAAACGTTGCGTACTTTTAAAAATAGGTTAGATAAATACATGAGTGGGTTTGAGTTGAACCTGACTAGCTTGTGTTGATGGGTCTGATGCCGTGCTCCTTCCTTAAGTGGGTGTGACCTGCCCTGACTAGCCTTGGGCCAGTGGGTGACTTGGACCTGCCTCGCATGGTCCAGTTGGCCTTCTGCAGTATTCGTTCTTTCTTATGTTCTTAAATCAGAGCCTCTCAAAGCAGTGGTGGTCATGACCGGTCTCAGCTAGGTAAGCTGACGTGACGTCACCTTTGCTATGTGGCAGGCTTTCACGTGATTGGCGGGTTTGAACTCAACAGTAAATGTAACATTGAGGTTAAGAACTGCTACTCTCTGAAGTGCCAGTTCACTGGAAGAGAGGACATGCTGAGTGGTTGTGTGACGAACGTCGAATGTGTCACGCACTCGGTGCACGTAATGTGGCTGTGATGCAGGAGTGAGTGATGGTGATATAGTAGTAAGTGTTGGTAGTGTAGTAGTCAGTGGTGGTGTAGTGGTGAGTGGTGGCAATATAGTAGTAAGTGGTAGAGCAGAAGTGGTAATTAAGTGTGGTATAGCAGTAAGTGGTGGTGATGGTGTAATGCATTAATGGTGAGTGATGGCAGTGTTATTCACCTCCATGAACTAGGGCCCTAGGTTATTGCCAGTGATATAATAATTTGCTGGCCTGTATGGAAGCTAAGAGCTGCAGCTCAACATTCTAGACTATTACGAAAACAGGTATAGTATGGCCTGCGAATCTCGTCGTAATGGGATTGAAATGGAGCAAAGAAAACTCAACAATAGTATATGACTTGTATTTTCCTTCACCAGATATAAATTGCAAGTATTTAAAAGTATGTGCACTTATGTACACTATGTACAGTAGTGGAATAGTAAGTGTACCACTCGGTGATAAAAGATGGCAAAATGAGAAGCCAGACAATGCACTGTGCTCAACCACCAGCCTAAGCAAGTCTGTCAAGACTCACGAAATCGTAATGACACAATTGCAAACAAAGAACAGGTGGGTTGAACCGCGGTCGGAGTCTCAGAACTCCAGACCGTGGCTTACGCGACGGTCTGGAGTTCCGAGACTCTCGAACCGCGGGTTCGAACCCCACCCGTGGTATGGTAAGTCTGTCAATTCGCTTGGCACAAGTGAACCATGTTGCTTCAGCTTTGGCAGGCTTGTCTGTGATTGGCCAATGAGCCAAGGTACTGATTTAATGATGGGTACCCTAGTGATTGTTAAACCCTTAGCACCTGGTTCGCTGGTAAGGAGGCAGCCTATATGTGAGTGTGACTTACACCGAATGAAATGTAACTTGTAGCATGCCACATAGACTCTAAAGCTTGAGATATTGCTGTTCAGGAAAAGTTTCATCCATTACCCATGAAGCTAACTGAGTACAGATTAATGTACAATGTTCGTATTCCAATTCTGTTTCTTTAAGATCTGTGTTTAACGTAATATCTAACCTGCTAAACAACTGTACACATGAAACATTTCTTTGATGATTTAATTTTAAGTAAGTTAAAGAACTTGCAATTATATATGTTTTAGCGAATTGCACGACATCCTGGATTACCTTATATCCATAGGTCTTCAGAACCTGTCTTTAGAGAAAAAGCTATTCACAAAAATAGGGTCACATAAAGTGTAATCTCCTTACAGAAAAATTAAAACGGACACGACTGGCAGAGAATTTGGTGGAGTCCTTACAAAAAGAACGAGTTGAAGGAGAAACTATGGCTATTCCACCTACTACTGCCATTCATAGCCATTTTTAGTCTTTGCCTGAGAGGGTGATTGTAGATATGGTATGTTCCCACCATGAAATTGAGAAGGCTCTACATGAGGAAATTACCTTTGTTAAAAAATAACCTAATTGAAAATATAAGAGTCCATGGACGTCACCATAGATAGTGATAGTATGTATATGATGTGCACTGATTACTATCACATTACCACATAGTTATCCTCTACCTCTGATTAATAATATTATAGATTGTGGCTCAGAAGCCACCTGCATTAGTCAGCTGGACCTGCTTCATGGATACTATCAAGTATCTCTCACCACTTAAACACGAGAAGTGTCAGCATTCACTGCATAATCACCTCTACAATTACTGTACCTTGTAAAACCCCTTTGGAATGAAGAATGCACTAATCTCTTTTCAACAAACAATGCACCTGACGACCAAAAGCTTCGAACTTGTAGATGACTATCTGTATGACCCGGTGATGTACAGTGATTATTGAATGCATGCTCTATTTGAGAAGTTGGACTTGTATGATATTATTATTATTCTGTTCAAGTGTGATTTTAGTTAGGTTAAAATTTAATATCTAGTCTTTGTTATTGGACAGGGTAAGATAGCCCCTGTACAAACAACAATAGGAGCCATAACTCAGTTTCCAGGCCATGAAGATAGGAAAGGAGTGCAGGTCAGGTATGGTGGGATACTATCACAGATTTTATACCAAATTCACCAAGACTGCATCACCTCTGAGTTAACTAGTGATTTATTTGGTGGGACGCTTGTGCAAACAATGTAAGATATCACCTCATGTAATTAAACTGTTATATAATTTCTGCAAAATTTATGGTAACATATGTGACATTAGTGTGATTATGCGATTATATGCAGCATTAATGTGATGTTAGGTTTCTATATATGAGGTGGATGTAACTCACCGAGGTCAGTGCCTCACCAACATTACCCAGGTGTCAACGGTCTTAAGATACACACGTCAGGACTCACACCTGATAACTCAGGTTGCTTGACCTTCATTGTTCCCAGTTATGTTCGTCTCTGTTATAATGTTTCAAACTTCTAATTTGTGATTTGGCTCGTTAACTGAACGACGTAACTATGTAGTTTATTCTGTACAATGTACTAGGGTTCTGCAGGACTTGCCAGGATACTGACCTCAGTAGGCGGTTACTGTTGTAACTGATAGGTTGCTTAATGCTGTGTCTTGATTGTCTGTACTCTGTCTAGTTATGTCTAAAAGTCTGGTGCAGTGTGGTAATTGCAGTTACCTTGTCACTCCAGGTTGTTGTCACTCATTTGCCATCTGGTGTCTTCCACTGCCATCCGCTGCCTCCCTTTACCATCCGTTTCCAATGTCATACATAGTGCGGTATCATCACACCTCTCTGTATGTAAGGGAGAGAAGTGTCTCTGTCGTCTCGTCTCTAAAGTTTTGTGTGTAGTAACGGGTGACCTGGCAATGGATAGAAAAGTTGCACTAACGAAGACTATACTTATTTAACAGTGTCATATAAGTGTCCAACTGACCCTTGGAATTCTAAAGTTATCCTTCACTACCGTCATGATCGTCTAAGTGCATACATATTAATAAATTAATATTGTTACCCGAGACAAACAGAGCACAGTTTAGTGTCACAATTTAGTGTAAATTTATGACAGCCTAATAATAGATAATCGTATCCTGAAAGTGGTTGGTGGTGGATGTAATTTTTTTTCATTTTTTTTTATATTACTTAAACTTTGTTCTCTCCCTCATTAGCAGTTATTGTCTATGCATTTTTTTAGTTTCCCCTTGTGTTCTGAAGCATTTTTTTCTGTATTCATGACGGAGTGACTTATTCTGAGTGACTTATTCTAAGTGACGTATTCCAAATGACTTATTGAGTGACTTATTTATTCTGAGTGACTTATTCTTAACTTCGTGTACTTAACAGTCATTTTATCCAACATTCCTTTATCTTGCTATGTGCACTTTTCTTTGGAAATCATAGAAGCATTTCAAGATCATACTGATTGTTCACACTCCCTCTTCATACCTTGTGTGTGTGTGTTTGTGTGTTTGTGTGTGTGTGTGTTGTGTGTGTGTGTGTGTGTGTGTGTGTGTGTGTGTTGTGTGTGTTGTTGTGTGTGTGTGTGTGTGTGTGTGTGTGTGTGTGTGTGTGTGCGTGCAGCAGAAGGCAGCTGCATGCGATGCCTTTTATAATCACGGTTCGATCATCAGAGGAAGAGTTTTGGAGAACTTTGTGGTAATATCAGTGGTTTCTTTCCATAATAAATTACGATAACATTCATATGATTAAATTTAGGTACAGCAGTAAGCCACCCATGAATAATTTTTAGTTATATGAAATTCATCCATTACGAAATAAATTTAAATCCATACTCGAACGCAAAGGCGAAAAGGAGACGTAAAAAAAGAAAATAACGGCAACGATGTGTTAGCTAAAGGGTTGATAACCGTAAAAAAAGGGATCGACTCCGAGTGTCAAGGCGATTGGACCCCCGGCTTGTGATGCTCCGCTGGATGCTGATGGCTAAATTACTGGCTATATATCCATCCCCTGTTATACAACCTCATGTGCAAAACCTGAACTATGATTCATAATTGGAACATTTAGTTTATGAGCCGATTCTTGAGGACGGCGTCTGTAAAGGCTAGGAGAAATTAGAGAGTTTTGGCACATCTTGTACAATAACTGTGATGTCTAACAAGAGAGAGAATAATAGCTTTGTTAGTGGAAAAATAAACACAGATTCAGTATAATGCAATACTTTATTGACAACTTTTCACCCACATAGTGGGTTTTTATTAAGTCACAAATAGATCTGCTTGTGAATTAATAAAGTCCACTGTCTGGGCGAAACGTAGTCAATAAAGGATCGCATTTGTGTTTATTTTTCCAGCTTTGTTAGTGTTAGCAAGACTAACACTTCTTTTGTGTTTCTTGTCTTAACTTCCACAGACGCTACACACACAACCCGCACATACAAAAGAGGAGCTTACGACGACGTTTCGGTCCGACTTGGACCGAAACGTAAGCTCCTCTTTTCTATGTGCGGGTTGTGTGTGTATTGTTCCAGTCACGGTATTGTGCCTTTTTTGTGAATACTCATATTCATATATTCTCTCATTTTACAGTTCTTAATCTGTTGGCGTCAGTTATTTAGTTATCAACAATATGTTTCTTTAAATTAGGAAAGAAGAAAACAATGGCTGTAACAAGTTGCACTTCAATATTTATGTAAAACAAACAAATCGCTTAGGTTGAAGGACGTTGCACCGACGATGGACAAAATTCACCTGTATCTTAGTGGACAGTTCTGTGGATGATAAGTCGGTGAAAAATTCACTAGCCAATGATACTTCAGTGAAATATATTTCGTTGGTCACAACCTCTGGTGAAAAATATGTCTTTGACTTGTGCTGTATTAGACTGGGTATCACCTCAAGTCCAGCAGTGACTTAATTATAATGACTATATAGAATTAACGTAATTACCTTCACTCTGCTCTTGAACAATTACTACACCTGTTCAACTTTATCCATGAATCACAAACTCAGTCACTCTTTCTTCCAATATCATACTGTATAAGAATCTTAGTAATAATAAATAAAAATAAAAATTAAACAAATTAATTGGGGACCGTTTATAAAGAATTCACTTTTACATTTCTACAACGTAATTACTTTAATGCAAAATAATTCACAATCTCGTATTACTAGGGGAATGGGGGGTTACTGGGGGGGGGAGAAAGGGATTGAGAGTTAAATGAATGGACACTTTTGGTACTCATTTAATCTCTGTCTCTGGCCAAATTTGTTACTCATAAAAGCCCTTTTCTGGTTCTTTCTCGGATGCTCAGACTAGTCTCCTCTTCCATGACTAGTGATGGAGGTCTTTGTCATGTATTATCAACACTTATCCCCTCGATTTAAAGCTTGCTCCTCTTTTAGCTAAAAGTAACTAATCAGTATGTAGCCTGCTACATACATAAGAGCACCAGACCAATAAGACGTGCCTTACTGGTGGGTTTATATGAAGCCATAATCAGCACTTTTTAAAGACAGAGGAAAAACCTTCCACCATTCCAACACTCGACTCAGAGCATTCATAAAAGCTGATGATAAGGGTCATTATCCCATAGGCAATTACAGACTGAGTTATGCGCTATATGGATTATCAAGCTTAGTGACCAGTGAAGAGGCGGGGCCAGGAGCTATGACTCGACCTCTGCAACCACAATTATGTGAGCACACACACACACACACCCCCACCCATGCTGCAACCCCCTATGGGCACCCCACCCACACCCCCCTCAACCCACCAAGATCTCCCCAGGGACACAGTATTGGAAACAAGGTTGAAGGTTTGGTACACAAACGCGGACGGAATTACGAACAAGTATGAAGAGTGGAATGAAAGAATAGGTGAAGTGTCCCCAGACATCATAGCTGTCACAGAAACCAAACTAAAGGAGACAGTATCAGATGCAATCTTCCCACAGGGATATCAGATCCTGAGGAAAGATAGGAGCCGGGGAGGAGGGGTCGCACTGCTGTAGGAACCGTTGGAAATTTGAGGAAATGGAAGGAATGGAGGTGTGTAGAGAAAGGGACTACATAGTAGGTACCATCCAGTCTGGGGAACACAAGATAATCATTGCAGTGATGTATAACCCACCACAGAACTGCAGGAGGCCAGGTGAGGAATATGATGAGAACAACAGAGCGATGGTGGACACTCTGGCGGAGGTGGCAGAAAAGCGCACATGAGCAGAGCGAAGCTACTGGTCATGGGCGATTTCAACCACAGGGAGATCGACTGGGAGAACCAAGAACCACATGGGGGTCCAGAAACTTGGAGAGCCAAGATGATGGATGCGGTACTGGAAAACCTGATGCACCAACATGTCAGGGACACGACCAGAGTGAGAGGAGAAGATGAACCAGCAAGACTGGACCTTGTATTCACCCTGAACAGCTCAGATATTGAATACATAACACACGAGAGCCCCCTGGGAGCCAGTGACCATATGGTGCTGAGTTTTGAGTACATTGTAGAGCTACAGGTGGAGAGGGAAAACGGTACCGAAACAGACAAACCAGATTTTAAAAGAGGAAACTACACAGGCATGAGGAATTTCCTGCAGGAGGTTCAGTGGGAAAGGGAAATGGATGGACAGACAATAAATGAAATGATGGAATACGTAGGGTCAAAGTGCAAGGAGGCAGAGGAACGGTTTATACCCAGAGGAAAAAGATTAAACGGGAAGGCCAGAAAGAGCCCCTGGTTTACCCAAAGGTGCAGGGAGGCAAAGACTCAGAGTGTCAGAGAATGGAAAAGGTACAGAAGGCAAAGAACCCAAGTAAACAAAGAGAGTAGTAGAAGAGCTAGAAACGAGTATGCACAGGTACGGAGGGAGGCCCAAAAACAGTACAAAAACGACATAGCATCGAAAGTTAAGTCCGACCCGAAGCTCATGTACAGTCACATCAGAAGGAAAACAACAGTTAAAGACCAGGTGATAAGGCTGAGGAGAAGATGGGGAACTCACAAGCAATGATCAAGAGGTATGTGAGGAGCTCAACTTGAGGTTTAAGAAGTATTCACAGTGGAGGAAGGAAGGCAGCTGGGTAGACAGGATGGGGTGCGTCACCAGCAAGGGATGTATCAAGTGCTAGAGGGCATACACACAACTGAGGAGGAGGTGAAGCAGTTACTCAGTGACCTTGATACCTCAAAGGCGATGGGTCCGGACAATATCTCCCGTGGGTTCTTCGGGAAGGAGCTGAGGTACTGAGTGTGCCACTTACCATAATATTCAACACATCCCTTGAAAATGGGCAGATACCTGAGGTATGGAAGAAGGCCAATGTAGTCCCCATCTTTAAAAAAGGAGACAGAAAAGAGGCACTAAACTATAGACCGGTGTCACTTACATGTATAGTGTGCAAAGTCCTGGAGAAAATCATCAGGAAAAGAATGGTGGAGCACCTCGAGCTGAACAGGATAATAAACACCAGACAGCACGGATTCCGGGAAGGCAAATCCTGTGTAACAAACCTCCTAGAGTTCTATGATAAAGTAACAGAGGTAAGGCAAGAGAGAGAAGGGTGGGTTGATTGCATTTTCCTGGACTGCAGGAAGGCCTTCGACACAGTTCCTCACATGAGATTAGTAAAGAAGTTGGAAGAACAAGCATGTATAACAGGAAGGGCACTGGAATGGATCAGGGAATACCTCACAGGGAGGCAACAACGGGTCATGGTGCGTGATGAGGTATTACAGTGGGCGCCTGTGACGAGCGGCGTACCGCAGGGGTCAGTCCTAGGACCAGTGTTATTCTTGGTATATGTAAACGACATGACGGATGGGATAGACTCAGAAGTGTCTCTGTTCGCAGATGATGTGAAATTAATGAGGAGAATCACATCGGAAGAGGACCAAGCAGGACTTCAAACAGACCTGGACAAGCTTGACATCTGGTCTAGCAACTGGCTTCTCGAATTCAATCCCACCAAATGCAAAGTCATGAAGATCGGAGAAGGACAAAGAAGACCGCTGACAGAGTACAGGCTAGGTGGACAAGGGCTACAAACCTCGGCAAAGGAGAAAGACTTTGGGGTGAGTATAACGCCAAGTACGTCTCCGGAGGCACAATCAACCAGATAACTGCGGCAGCATATGGACGACTGGCAAACCTAAGATTAGCGTTCCGTTACCTAAACAAGGAATCGTTCAAGACACTGTACACCGTGTACGTCAGGCCCATACTAGAATATGCAGCACCAGTCTGGAACCCACACCTGGTCAAGCACGTAAAGAAACTAGAGAAAGTGCAAAGGTTTGCGACAAGGCTAGTTCCACAACTCAGGGTCTGTCCTATGAAGAAAGGTTGAGGGAAATAGGACTAACAACACTGGAGGAAAGAAGGGTCAGAGAAGACATGATAACGACATACAAAATACTGCGGGGAATCGACAAGGTAGACAGGGACAGGATGTTCCAGAGAGGGAACACAGAAACAAGGGGACACAACTGGAAGCTGAAGACTCAGATGAGTCAAAGGGATGTTAGGAAGCATTTCTTCAGCCACAGAGTAGTCAGGAAGTGGAATAGTCTAGAGAAAGATATAGTGGAGGCAGGAACCATACATAGTTTTAAGACGAGGTATGATAGAGCTCATGGAGAAGGGAGAGCAGAGACCGAGTAGCGGACAGCGAAGAGGCGGGGCCAGGAGCTGAGTCTCGACCCCTGCAACAACAATTAGGTGAGTACAATTAGGTGAGTACATACACACACACACACACACATGCACACACACACACACATCACACACACACACACACACACACACGCCCCGATGGCATGGTGGCTAAAGCTCTCGCTTCACGCACGGAGGGCCCGGGTTCAATTCCCGGCGGGGCCTAAACATTTCGAAGTGTTTTCTTACATACACACACACATATATATACAACAGGCCTAGTGTCTAATCGACATGTGCCTAGGACAAAATGGTAACTAACACACCCATACACACACACACACACACACACACATATATACACACACACACATACACACACACACACACACACACACACACACACACACACACAATGGAATGACATTCAGATAAATTATGAAAAAAAAACATAAAAGAAATGAAGGAGAAAAATTTCTAACGACTGAAACATGTCAGGACACATACTGTCTGATTAAGTTTGCCTTTAATAAATTTGACGACGGAGACGCTTAAGAGAGACAAAATCCAACAGGACAACTGAGAAATACTGCAGTGTATGTCCATATAAAAACAGCACAGAAATACAAGATGGAAAACTGAAGGAGTGGATTAAAAAAAAGAAACTAACAAGGCAGAGTGCAGAAGGTGCTTGTAGACCTTCCCAGCAAGGATGTATAGGTAATACCGGTGCCTACATCAAATCCTCCCCACCCTTTCCCCAGCCATACCTCAAGCTACCTCACATAGGGATACCTCCAACAAGCAAACTAGTTACTATATTCCACAAATACAAACACTCAAACTCCCTGTTGTATTATACTAAACTACTTAACTTACCTTTCTTCTCTACCTTCTGCCAAGACACATCAAGACCATACATAGTAAAAAGGAGGAAAATCAAAATGTACTATGCACATAGAATAAGTAGCAAAAGTGGTTAATAAAAATTGTTGAAGTCAAAGACGTGGCTGGACATAATAGTCAGTCCATTAGCAAAATTAATTGGGGATATAAAAAATGCAATATTTCCTGCAGGGTATAAAGTAATGAGAAAGTTATGATGAAATAGAAGAGATAATAAGAGGAAATGTTAGCAGGAACATGTGGAGGTTCGAGGACCTGGGAGGGATGCAAAGTGGTAAAAACCGAAATCATATTAATCATTTTCGTGAAAAGGATACTTACGTTAGAAGACAGATATGTGTATATATTTTAAAAATAA
>WNWK01000943.1:0-312500 GCA_009830355.1 Cherax destructor
TAACACTATGACCGTGGAAGACAAGAGCACTTAGCTAACACTCGACCGTGGAAGACAAGAGCACTGTAGCTAACACTATGACCGTGGAAGACAAGAGCACTGTGCTAACATTTGCCGGGGGAAGACGAGCACTGTAGCAACACTATGACCGTGGAAGACAAGAGCACTGAAAAAGCTAACCCCCTATGACCGTGGAAGAAAAAGGGGCACTGTAGCTAACACTATGACCGTGGAAGACAAGAGCACTGTAGCTAACACTATGACCTGGAAGACAAGAGCACTGTAGCTAACACTATGACCTGAAGAAAAAGGGGCACTGTAGCTAACACTATGACCGTAAGACAAAGACTGTGCCACTATGACGTGGAAGACAAGGCACTGTGCTAACACTATGAGTGGAAGACAAGGCACTGTAGCTAACACTATGACCGTGGAAGACCCAAAAAAAAAGCACTGTGCTAACACTATGACCGTAAAGACAAGGCACTGGCTAACACTATGACCGTGGAAGACAAAGGCACGAGCAAACTATGACCGTGGAAGACAAGGCACTGTAGTAACACATGACCGGGAAGAAAGAGATGTAGTAACATTTATGACCGTGGAAGACAAAAATGTAGAAAATACCTAAGAAGAACATGTAGTCCCGTGGAAAAAGAAATGTAAAATAACAAAAAACTTAGTTACCGTGGAAGACAAAACACTATAGCTAACACTACGACCGTGGAAGACAAGAGCACTGTAGCTAACCTATCCCGTGGAAGACAAGAGCACTGTAACTAACACCTTCAAGGACCAAACAGTGCCACTACATCTGCGAGACTGATGATGGATAATGAGAACATTCAAGACAAGAGATGCCAAGCCAATGATGATCCTTTTTAAATCACTTGTTCTCTCTAGGCTGGAATACTGCGGCATTACATCCATTCAAGGCAGGTGAAATTGCAGATCTAGAGAATGTACAGAGAACCTTTACTGGTATTATAAGTTCCGTAAACACTTTAACTACTGGAACGCCTGGAAGACTAGACTTATATTCACTGGAGCGCAGGCGAAGAATATCATATCCTGAAGATTCTGGAGGGACTGGTCCCTAATTTGCACACAGAAATCACTCCATACGAAAGCAAAAGACTTGGCAGACGGTGCAACGTACCCCCAGTGAAAAGTAGGGCGCCACTGGTACACTAAGAAAAACACAATAAGTGTCCGGGGCCCAAGACTGTTCAATAGCCTCCCACCAGCCAAGGGGCATTACCAGTAGACCTCTGGTTGCCTTCAAGGAGCTGGACAGATACCTAAAGTCAGTGCCAGATCAGCCGGGCTGTGGTTCGTACGTTGGACTGCGTGCAGCCAGCAGTAACAGCCTCGTTGATCAGGCCCTGATCCACCGGGAGGCCTGGTCATAGACGGCGGGGACGTCGATCCCCGGAATGCCCTCCAGGTAGACTCAGGTAGATGCCGTGGAAGACAAGAACACTGTAGCTAACACTATGACCGTGGAAGACAAAAGAACACTGAGCTAACACTATGACCTTGGAAGACAAGAGCACTGTGCAACACTATGACCGTGGAAGGCAAAGTCTGTAGCTAACACTATGACCGTGGAAGACAAAGAGCACTGTAGCTAACACTATGACCGTGGAAGACAAGAGCACTGTAGCTAACACTATGACCGTGGAAGACAAGAACACTGTAGCTAACACTATGACCGTGGAAGACAAGAACACTGTAGCTAACACTATGACCGTGGAAGACAAAGCACTGTAGCTAACACTATGACCGTGGAAGACAAGAACATGTAGCTAACACTATGACCGTGAAGACAAGAGCACTGTAGCTAACACTAGCTATATATATATATATATATATATATATATATATATATATATATATATATAGCAGTGTTTAAGCCGGTTGCAGTAGTTGTATCTCTGGTGAGGGGCTGTGGTAAGGCTCCTCACATTGGTCAGCTCCACAGCGTACAAGAAATGCGCATTTAATGTTACTGTTAATGGGTACTTACTGTCGTGGAGTGTGGGGTCTATATCGCTCCAACAAGGCATCCCCGAGATGCTTGTATGAGTCACAGTCTGCAACCGCCTTCGTCCACGAGGAAGCACAATTAATTTCACAGGTAACAGTGAAGGGGTCTGTGCCCAGAATCTTATTCAATAACGTAAGCCGTGTTACAGGTAATGCTGCTCGACCAGGGTAGTCAGTCATCACAAGTCACAAGTCGGCTGTGACATCTGTGACCTGCTGCTTCTCGTTTTCTATGCAGTATAGAGCTGCATAACCTTGTCGGCTTAGCGCTTTCTTTGATTATAATAAATAATAATAATAATAATAATATGCGAGTATGGAAGCAGGGACAAACTATAGTACTGTATGCCCTACAGTGCAGCATGTTAAATGTCGGGGATCGCATTGACCATGATGTTACACCTAAAATTATCACACTATGGTATAAGAGGACACTCCCTCAGCTACCTAAATCATACCTTAGCAACAGAAACCAATATGTGTACACAAATGGAGCTAGCTCTGCGCAAACTATTGCAGTAGGTGTCCACAGGAGTGTTCTTGGCCCACTTCTTTCTCGATTTACATTAACGACCTACCAAATGCATCTCAACTACTCAAACCCATACAATTTTCAGATGACACTACATACGTTATCTCTCACCCAAGCCCAGACATACTAGCCAACACTGTAAATACTGAATTGCAGAAAATATCTACCTGGATGATGACCAACAAACTTACTCTCAATATTGATAAAACCTATTTTATCCAGTTTGGAACAAGCTACAAACGCACCACTTAACATAATGATAAACGGGTCCCCTATCACAAAACTCACAGAGGAAAATTCTTAGGAATCCATCTTGACAGTGGCCTCAAATTTCAGACACATATACAACAAATTTCCAAGAAAGTCTCAAAGACCGTGGAATACTATCAAGATACGTACTATGTTCCACACAGCTCTCCTTACCCTATATCACTCACTCATTTACCCCTACCTCACCTATGGAATCTGCGCATGGGTCAACATCAATAACTCATCTCAGACCACTAATAACACAACAAAAGGCTGCAGTTAGAATGATAACAAATTCGCACTCCAGACAACATACTCCACCAATATTAAAAAATCTAAACTTAATCACCATACAAGACATCCATACTTTTTACTGTGCCTATTACATACATAGAACACTCTATGCAAATATTAACACACACTCAAACTTCTCCTTACCAACTTTAACAGGACACATGACCATAACACAGACACAGATCACTCCTCGATGTTCCCCGTGTCCATCTAACATTAAAAACTCAATGCATATAAAAGGCAGAAAATTTGGAATTCATTACCTGTCATTGCCAAAGAAACCCTGCCTGTACCCCAATTCAAAACGATGCTAAAAACCACCTTCCTCACCCAAACCTAAATGCTCAATATCAAACATTCCCAACAAAGTAGAATAATCACTTACGTGTAAAAACTTACTAATCATAAATGTAAAAACCTGTTATGAATAATACATACTAAGCTAACTGTTTCTATAACATTTACATTATAATGACCACGTAAACTGTAACTGCAATGCAATTAATTGTTTTAAATGTTATCTCACTCATTAGTTGCATTGCTACAATTATTTGATATGTCCAACTTATATTCAAACTTTATAACTTAGATACACAATTATACTTATTTTATAAATTATCAACCATAACTTTTTACCATGTAGTCTATAATTAAGTAGTCCTAAGAATGCCCGCAATGACAGCATATTAGGGGCTTTTGGCATGTACATCTCATCAATACCTATGTATCTTGTCTACCCAACCATGTATCACTGTACCATGTCTCAATAAAGATATTATTATTATTATTATTATTATTATTATTATTATTATTATTATCACCCAGGCGCTTGTCTCAGCTCCTAGACCCTCTGTTACCGGGCGGGTGCTGTCATGAACTTATCACAGGTTGGAGCCCAGTGCTTGCCGTAACAGAGGAGACATTTGGGAATACGTGTAGTGGAGACAGGTGGAGTGGCCTTCCTCCACTAACCCTTACTCCATGTTTTCCCTTGTCACTGTGTGGCGACTGAGACACACCCACTGTCATACTGTCATTAGTTTGGTACCTACTGACAGCTGGCATCATCCTAGGTGACGCTTTGGGTGAGGACCTGTCAGGTAGTCGCTTAACATGTCTGTTATTAGTTTGCATATAGGCCACAATATGTTGTAGGCCTTCACTAATCTCAGCAAAGGTGAATCTTTGTTTAGCAGACCGTAGATTCGGATTTTCTTGTTTTTTTTGTTTTTTTTTGGGGGCAGTTTCCTCTGTACGATGGGACTGAAAACCGAGCCACTCTCTCACGTTTTCGTAAGAGCCCAGAAACTGAAGACAGTTATCCAGAGAGTTTCTGAATGTTTGTAACTGTGGTAAGCAATGTGAGGTGTGAGATCAACCAACCTGTAGACGTGTTTGTCTGTGATCCAATACTTATCACAGTAATTAAGTTCTAGGACCTGAGTAATGTGCTTGTAATTAACATCTGTGATATCAAGGCCCTTGATAAGGTCATAAGCTTCTTCCCTCTGTTGGGTTGTCAGTAATTGAACTAGTCAGATCGTCAGTGTCTGACCGACTGCCAATTAATGACCGAAACTTGCTAAGAATTCTTCAAATTCCTGCCTGTCACATGTGGAAAGTTATATCTGTGGTAATCGTAGTATCATCTGGGTTAAGGGACGTGGGTGAATGGTGACTTGCCCTGGTGTCCCTTTGCCTAAGGTCTCATTTAAAGCTACAGGTCACCTCAAGGATGAATTCCTTCCTTTCAGCATAACGTTCCTGAACTTCATTCATTTCAATTTCGTCCGCTGAACCCATAAGCAAGTCTGAGTTGCTCATACGCTACTGTGAAGTCTCATTGCCTTGTCTCCAGTAAATTTAAGTTAGCCTCTAACTCTAGGTAATCAATTAGAGTACCCTGGATCAGTGTTTCACAGGTATTAATCGCTCTCGTGAGGAGGGGCCTGCTTACGGGGTCGGCTGAATCTACAGTTGTCTAACATAGCCATGGTGACTTACGAGTCAGCAAAGACTCACTATTGTGGTTACGACACTTGTAGTTGACAGCTAAGTGGGGCTAACAGCTTTATGACTCAGATTCTGTCCAATAAATGTCGATTATTGGGGCAGTACATCCGGGTGTTTGATCACCCTGTTCTGACCACTAGACAGGTGCTGTCTACTAGACAGCAACTACACTCTTCTCCCTATCCATGTACTGACTCCATGTGTTCCCACTGGGTTCTCGTGACAAATGCTGGTTCAATCAATACGGACAAGATGTGTGGCTGTGTGTACCAGGTGGTAAAATGTTGTTGTGTTGACGTCAAAAGATGGCATCATAGGCGTAGTGTAATATTAGGGTCCAGTGCCAGATGGCATCGCCGTACATGATTCATGACGGTCTTCCCAAGACGGCGTTACTGGACCCCTCGGAATTCAAACTGCCACCATTTTAAATTACACAAAAGCCGTTTGGCACCTAACTAGCTAGCTAGCTGTCTTTAACTGCTACTGACAACGTAATGTAGAGCATGTTACTTCCTCTGTACAAGGGCTCTGGTGAGTGTCTCTGTGTGTGATTAACAGTTAATAATGAAGAACCAGTTGCCTGTTTACCTGGAGTTTACCTGGAGAGAATTCCAGGGTCAACGCCCCGCGGCCCGGTCTGTGACCAGGCCTCATGTTGGACCAGAGCCTGATCAACCAAGCTGTTACTGCTGGCCGCACGCAGTTCAACGTACGAACCACAGCCTGGCTGGTCAGGTACCGACTTTAGGTGCCTGTCCAGTCCCTGCTGGAAGACAGCCAGGGTTTGTTGGTAATCCCCCTTATGTATGCTGGGAGGCAGTTGAACAATCTTGGGCCCCTGACACTTATTGTGTTGTCCCTCAACGTGCTAGTGGCACCCCTGCTTTTCATTGGGGATGTTACATCGCCTGCCGAGTCTTTTGCTTTCGTAGGGAGTGATTTTCGTGTGCAAGTTTGGTACTAATCCCTCGAGAATTTTCCACGTGTATATAACAATGTATCTCTCCCGCCTGCGTTCTAGGGAGTATAGGTTTAGAAACTTCAAGCGTTCCCAGTAATTGAGGTGGTTTATTGCAGTTATGCGTGCCGTGAAGGTTCTCTGCACATTTTCAAGGTCAGCAATTTCACCTGCCTTGAAGGTGCAGTTAGTGTGCACAATATTCCAGCCTAGATAGAACAAGCGATTTGTAAAGTGTCAACATGGGCTTGCATCCCTGGTTTTGAAGGTTCTCATTATCCATCCTGTCACTTTTCTAGTGGCAATGTTATTCCTAGTCACTGGTACTGCCTATGTTCTAGCTAGTTCTAGTTACATTCTAGCTACCTATCGGTTCAGTAGAACCACGTCTGGTTCATAAGAGCCACTAATGTTTAGAATAGTGTATGTGTGGGTAATGATGGATTAGGTTAGTGATTCAATCAAGTCATTTGTGGAATTCAGCCCAAAATTCTGCCATCCCATTTCTAGATAACTGAATTCTTACCTCTGGTTCACACAGGGCAGTGTTGTAAGCCGGTTGCAGTAGTTGTATCTCTGGTGAGAAGGAGGCTGTGGTAAGGCCCCTCACACTGGTCAGCCCCCACGGTGTACAAGAAATGCCCATTTAGTGTTACTGTTAATGGGTACTTACTGTTGGGAAGTGTATGGGGTCTATATCGCTCCAGCAAGGCATCCCCGAGATACTTGTTTGAGTGACAATCTGCAACCACCTTTGTCCATGAGGGAAGTTACAACTTAGTTTCGAAGGGAACAGTGAAGGGGGTCAAATTTGCATTGTAATGTGTTATGGAATGATAGAGTACATCACTGCACAAAGGTTTTCATAGGATAAGTCGTCCTAATTGATCTCCAGAGTAGGCAGAGTTAGGTCACCCGCCTCACTCAGGTTAGGTCACCCGCCTCACTCAGAGTTAGGTCACCCGCCTCACTCAGAGTTAGGTCACCCGCCTCACTCAGAGTTAGGTCACCCGCCTCATTCAGAGTTAGGTCACCCGCCTCACTCAAAATTAGGTCACCCGCCTCACTCAAAGTTAGGTCACCCGCCTCACTCAGGAAACTTTTATGTGGCTGAAGCCTGGGTGGGCTGAGTGCCTGGTCACTGGCACAAGTGCGGTTTGGTTGTCAATTTGTGTAGGCTGTGAAGGTTATCATAAGTACTAAGCTAAATTACACTATGTCTAACTCTAACTTACCTTAAATACTTATAAGTAGTAGTATTGGAGGCGTTGGAAGACGACCAAAACGCAGATGTGATTTTTACAGATTTGACAAATGCGATCATGGAGTGATAGCGCACAAAATGAGGGCCATTGGCATTACGGGGAAGGTAGGCAGATGGATTTTCGAGTTCCTAACACACAGAATACAAAAAGTAGTAGTGAACAAGGCAAGATCCAGCATCAGCGAGGTAAAAAGCTCAGTGCCCCAAGGCACTGTCCTGGCACCTCTGCTGTTTCTCATCCTCATAGCAGACATAGATAAAAACACCCGGAACCCTTTTGTATCATCATTTGCAGATGACACTAAAATAAGCATGAAAGTCACTACGGTAGAAGACACTGAAAAATTACAGGAGGACATAAGCAGGGTCTTCCAGTGGGCAGTGGAGAACAACATGATGTTCAATGGTGATAAGTTTCAGCTGCTTAGGTATGGAAAGAATGAAGAACTCAAAAGAAACACTATATACAAAACTCAAGAGGGTCACCAAATAGAACGAAAGGAACACGCAAAAGACTTGGGAATAATTATGTCAGCTGATCTTTCTTTTAAAGACCATAACAAGACAAAGATCTCAACAGCCAGGAAGATGACGGGGTGGGTATTGAGAACTTTCAAAACAAGGGAAATAATGTCGATGGTGACACTCTTCAAATCGCTAGTGCTCCCTCACTTAGAATACTGCTCTGTGCTGACGGCCCTGTTCAAAACAGGAGAAATATCAAAGCTGGAACAAATACAGAGATCGTTTATGGCTCACACTGAACCAGTGAAACATCTAAATTATTGGGAACGCCTTCAAGTCTTGAACTTGTACTCATTGGAGCGGAGGAGAGAGAGATACATGATAATATATACCTGGAAAGTACTTGAGGGCCTGGTCCCGAATCTGCACACTACCATAACAACATACTGGAGTGAGAGATATGGGAGGAAGTGTAAAATAAACCCAGTGAGGAGCAGGGGTGCGGTGGGGACAATAAGGGAACACTGTATCAACATCCGGGGTCCCAGACTATTCAATATCTTACCAGAAGATATCAGAAACACGGCTGGAACCAGTGTAGAAACCTTCAAGAAGAAACTGGACAAGTATCTTCACCAGGTGCCAGATCAACCAGGCTGTGACGGATATGTGGGGCGCGGGCTTCCAGCAGCAACAGCCTGGTTGACCAGGCAAGCACCCGACGAGCCTGGCCTATGGTCGGGCTCAGAGAGTAGAGAAACTCTCGAAACTCTTCAAGGATTTCAAAAATTTAGTAATTATTAGCCTAGAGACGCTTCATTACTAAATTATAAATTTAGAGTGGATAAGGAAATGTAGCACCATCGGACGTAGGCATATGTGGGTCCACTGCTCACCCTCCCCCTTCTTTTTCCCCTTACTTAAAGGGTCTAACAGTTTGGAAAATCAGCAGCCCTACTAGGTCCACTCTCTCCCTTCTCCATGAGTTTTATCGAACCTCTTCTTAATGCTGTCTATGGATCCTCCCTCCACTACATCACTCTCAAATTGTTCCACTTCCTGACAACTCTGTGACTAAAGAAATACTTCCTAACATCCCTGTGACTCATCTGAGTCTTCAACTTCCAGTTGTGACCCCTTGTTGCTGTCCCATCTCTGGAACATTCTGTCACTATCCACCTTGTCAATTCCTTTCAGTATTTTATGTCGTTATCATGTCCCCTACCTCTTCTGTCCTCCAGTGTCATCAAGTCGATTTCTTAACCTCTCCTCTAGGACTAGTCTTGTTTCAAACTTTTGTACTTTCTTTAATTTCTTGATGTGCTTGATCAGGTGTGGGTTCCAAACTGGTGCTGCATACTCCAATATGGTCCTGACGTACACGGTGTACAGAATCTTGAACGATTCCTTACTGAGGTGTCGAAACGCTATTCTTAGGTTTGCCAGGCGCCCGTATCTGCAGCAGTTATTTGGTTGATGTGTGCCTCAGGAGATGTGCCCAGTATTATACTCACCAAGATTCTTTTCCTTGAGTGAGGTTTACATTCTTTGGCCCCTAGCCTGTACTCTGTCTGCGGTCTTCTTTGTCCCTCCCCAGTCTTCATGACTTTGCACTTAGTGGGGTTAAACTCCAGGAGCCAGTTGTTGGACCAGGCTTGCAGTCTGTCCGGATCCCTTTGTTGTCCTACCTGATCCTCATCCACCTGAATTCTGCACATTAGCTTCACATCATCTACAAACATGGACACCCCAGAATCTATCCCTTCCGCCATGTTATTCACATATACCAGAAACAGCACCGGCCTTGGACCCTTGTGGAGCCCCACTCGTTACAGGCGCTCACTCTGACACCTCATCACATACCATCACTCGTTTCTTTCCTTTCAGGTATTCTCTGGTCATTGCAATGTCTTTCTCGTTATTCCTGCCTGCTTGTCTGGCTTTTGCACAAATCTCTTGTATGGAAATGTGTCTAAAGGCTTTTACAGTCCAAGAAAAGACAGTCTACCCACCCCTCTCTCTCCTGCTTTACTTCTGTCATCTTGTACAACTCCAGTATGTTTGTTACACAGAATTTCTCCTCCCTGAAAACGTGCTCATTCGTTTCTAGGTACTCCACTACTCTTCTGATAATCTTCTCCATGACCTTGCATACTATACATGTCAGTGACACTGGTCTGTAGTTTAATGTTTCTTGTCTGTCTCCTTTCTTAAAGACTGGGATTATATTTCTTGTCAGGCAGTTGTTCTGTTTCGATAGATTTGTTGAAGATTGTTGTTAGTGGTAAACACAGTGTCACTGTTCCCTCTCTCAAGACCCATGGAGAGATATCCAGTCCCACCGTCTTTGAGGTATCTGGCTCACTTAGCAACCTCTTCACCTCCTTTCGGTTGTGCGTAGTATGTGTGCAGTACGTGCCCTTCCATCCCAGTTTGCTGGAGTCCTTTCTGCCTCCACTGAAAATACTTTCTTAAATCTCGTGTTGAGCTCTTCACATACTTCTTGGTCGTTTCTTGTGATCTTCCTTCTTCCTTTCCTTGGTCCTTGACTGTTGTTTACCTCAGATGTGGCTGTACAACAGCTTTGGTCAGATTTGGCTTTCGATGTTATGTCATTCTCGTATTTTTTTTTTTTATATATTTTATTTAAAAACACATATATACATAACAATCCAATACATGCCCAAGAATAAATCAGGCTCATATAAACAAAAACAAGCAAACAGAACAGAAATAAACACATCTGTCAATATATCCTATAATAAGAACCCGTGCCAAAAGCACATAAACAAAATTGTCCATCCTACTACCTATCCTAGCTAAATTTTTCTATACAAGAACATAACACACTGTCAATGAAACTGTACATACACTGTCTCAAAAACACCGTAAAATTAAACCTTTGGTTACATATCCTACTTCTTCCCTGCCACAAAACGCAGTACAAAGGCATGAAATAACATAAAATCTTAAACTTTCTGCCTATAAAACAGTTGTTGCACAATAACACATAAAAACAACTGACCCCCGTAACAAGGGTCACACCACAACATCATCTTAAATAAGAAATACATTAACATCAAGCCATCACTACCGTAGACAATACTGTCTACAACACAACGTCACCTCCCACACCGGAGAAAAGTCCACACAAAACACATTTGTGTTGCATACACATACAAACACTCTAGAAAAAACACATAAATATGCAGAAGCTGCACATAATGTAAATTCAAACAAAAGATAGTAAACACATACAGAATACCGTACTAAAAACGTTAAACCTAAGAAAAACATAGCAAAACATCAACTTAATCCTACATGAATTGCCACAGATACCTGGGCCAACTGCACCCAAGCACACCTGCACACTGTCGGTTGTCTAACACCTAATACATCCTAACCTCAAACCTGCCACATAAATGCAAACTGCCAGCACATCACCACCGACAAACCCTACTACTTAATCTTTAGAATATTACACTACTACATCCTAGAGGAAAACCCCATGCGTCCATGACCCCTATGACCCCCCCCAACCAACATCACTCCAAGTCTGAGTCAACACACACCTGAAAAAATTACCTACAACCCCATAAAACCCCCGAAAACGTCCAAAACTCGGAGACCCACGATACCACCCCGACCCAACCCATCCTAGCTTCAACCCTGTATACCCACACCTAACCAACCACACATCAATCAACCAAACTATAACCTAGTCAACCCCTTCCCGATATGCCCAACCTCCCCCCTCCCCCCCACTCGACCAGTCCCCCTCGATTGGCTCCTACTTCATCCCCAAAACTTTAAAAGGGACACCAACGTCATCGTTCTATAACCCTCAGAGAAAGCCTCAACCCAAGTTCTCCCATACAAACCCTGATTCCTACATTTCGTCCTGTAAAAATGTGCCGCCAAGGCACGAACCCGCCTCCCACCCACTACCTCCGCATACCCCCGACACATATATGAAATCAACCACCAGGTACATTAACCCTCTACGTACATTTTCCCCAAACCCACCAATATCCAGGCTTAAAGCCCCTAACATCAGCCCACCCACCCACACTCCTAAGAACCCGTCCAAACCATTCCCGTACCCCGCCTAAATCTTCACAAAAATACACCGCATGGTACTACATATCCAAAAACCCACATCTCAAACAAGTACCCTCACTCGCTAAACCCATTAAAAACAATTGCGCTTTAGAAGCCAAGATTCCATGTAGGAATCGAAAAACCGTCTCCTAACCCCTCGCCCTCAGCCTCAACTTCCGGAAACCTACCCAAGTCGCCCGCCAATTATAATTTGGGTACTCTGCCACCCCTGCACTATACCCCCTCCCCCAATCTTGTCCAAAACCCCCACCCGAAACCCCTTGGCTCTCTGACGACTAATAAAACCCTCAACATTGCCTCACATAAACTCAGGTCACGTCCACTCCACCACCTCCGTACCTCACACATGACCACTCCCACCCGCTTACCCCCCACCCCTCCCTCCTCCACATATCTCTGCTTTACATATATCCCTATAAGCCTCCTATGTAAGGGTATCAACCCCAAACCTCCCTTACTAACCGGCGTCATGACAACCTCCTTATTGAGCCAATGTCTACCAAAACCCCATATACCGCAACACTCTCCGCTGTAATAATTCCACATCTCTCCCCACGAGTGGGTATACCCTTGCCACATGCCACAATTTACTATACAGTAAAACATTCACTACCATAACCCTCTGCATTAAAGTCACATCTCCCGGTCTCCATCCACTCATTCGTGCTATTGTCGCCGTTACCACCTTAGAAGAATTTTCATCCCTCGCCCTACTCGCATCATTACAAAAAATTATCCCACAAATTTTCAAGCACTCAACAACATGCCAACCATACCTCTTCCCCAAGTCCCCGCCCACCCACGTCCCCACCTCTAATAATTTAGATTTTACCCTGTTAATCCTCATCCCCGTAGCTGCCCCAAAAACACTTATAATCCTCTCTATAGCATCTAACCCCTCCCACCCACCTACGAGAATTGTTGTGTCATCAACATAACCCACTATTCCTGATGCACAACCAGGTACCTGTCCCTCCTCCCCTACCCCCTTCGATACTAACCTATAAAAATGATCCTGTAAGCATGCAAACAGAATTTGCGACAAAGGGCACCCCTGCCGCAAACCCCGCTTCATGTCCACCACGTTTCCCACCCTTCCATTCACTTGAACCCTCACCAAAGCCCCCACATACAACGTTTGAACCCAACCCACTACTTCATTCCCAAAACCCTGCTTACGAAGAATGTCAAATAACATATTCCTATCCACACTGTCATAAGCCGTTTCCCAATCAAGCCCTAAAACCCCACCCCCTCTCGACCCTCGATGAAAGCCCTAATCCTACCATGCCCATTCCCCATACACCTCCCCAGTATCCCATACTGACCACGCTCTATGATAGAATCCAAAACCTTTTTAACCCTATTACCCAAAATCCTTGCAAAGATTTTGTAATCTGCACATAAAAGTGAAATAGCTCTGTAATCCCTAATCGTTTCCACCAATTTCCCCTTAGGCACTAAAACCACAACTCCAGTGCGCTGATCCTCACCCATATACCTTACTTCCTTCAAACGATTGAAAACTTTTGTCAAACATTCCTTCAACACTCCCCAATGTTGAACATAAAAATCACTAGGTAAGCCATCGACTCCCGGCGCTTTACCCATCTGCATCCCCTTTACCGAACCACACTTCCTCCTCAGTTATACTACCCTCCATACCTTTCCTCTCCTCCTCACTAATCCCTACCTGTATACCCTCCAAAACTTCCTCTTTCGCCTCCACCTCCTCCAACCTCAGGTCTAGATACCGCCGAAACCAAACATCCACAAACCCGCTCATACCCTCTGTCAACCGCAGTACCTGTCCCTCCGTATACCCACCCAACTCCTCGTGCACCTTCAATGACGTCATCGTCATACCCTGCCTCCTCTTTCGAAAACCACGCAAGACAGTCAAAGACGGTTTGTCCCCCCACAGCACATCCTCAATACCTGCCCTCACTCTGATAGCCTGGAATCTCTCATTCTGTATATCTTTCAACTGGCCCCTCAAAACCTCTATGTCCTCCAGCGAGTAACCCGCCCCCACATAACAATCCCGCAACCGCCCCTCCAAATACCTCTGCAGGCCATAACGCAATCGTGCCTGCTCTCTACCTTCACGTTTATAAAAATCCTGAATACCCACTTTCGCCACTCCATTCCACCAACCCACCACATCTTCCCGGTCCTTCCCATCATTCCACATCCCCTCCCACCACTCCTCAAAACTCCTCCTACACAGTTCCCCCTGCAATAAGCCCACGTTAAGCTTCCAATAACTAGCATACGTTCTAACTGCTCCCTCCCATCCCAACACTGCCAACACACCCCTGTGATCGGAAAACCCAACATCAACGCAATCCACGCCCTCCACTATAACATCCCTCGACACATACACGCGATGGAGTCTTGCAGCATAGCCCCTACGTATGAACGTATGTTCTATATGCCACCCACCGCCCCCTACCACATCTCTGACTCCTGCCGCACCCAAAACATCACGCAAAACCCCAACTCACACCCCGCCCCTCTCGGTTCCACATCCCTCTTCCTAATCACACAATTCCAATCCCCTGCGATAATAGTCACAACCAGCAACCCACGTAAGAAATATATCAACTCCTCTCTCACAAATTCTTCCTTAGTTCTTCTACAACTTATAGCCGGCATATAAACTCCCACTATACACACTCTGACATTCCCCCATAAACCCTCAACCCTTACCACCCTCCCACCCCCCTCTTCCCATGCCAACAACCGAAAGGGACTGGTCACACGTATTCCTATAGCCACCCCTCCCTTGAAACTACCCGCACTACCCGCATAAACTGTAAACCCACTTAACGTCAAATCTCTCCCCAACCTATAATTATGCTCTTGCAATATACACACATCCACATTTAAACGTCTTAATGTCACCTCTACCCATTTACGTTTGACCTCCGCTCGGAGGCCATTTACATTCATCATTAAACACCTGAAAAGAACGCAGGGGGCTTTCCTCTACTTTTCAACTTCCTCGTCACTACCGACTTTCCCTTACTAATGCTCTCTTCCTCTACTGACACTCCCAGTACTTGCCTGTCTGCTTTCCTGTCCCTCCCTCCCTCTCTACCCTTGACACTCCCCCGTCCCCCTTTTGCCACCTCCACCCAGGCCTTCTTGCACACCTGTTGCCCAGGTGTTAGGACATCGTCCTCAACTAGACCACTAGGCCTTTAACTGGAGTCCCCTGTAGCCTCCATAGCCTCACAATCCTCTCCCCTGTGCACTTCTACACCAACCTCCTGGACATGAAGGCAAGGCCCACTCTCTGAGACGCCCATCACACTCGTCTCACTCTCGTCCCTCCTCACATCTGATCCTGAGTCCACCACACCATGCTGTGTGCCCTCACACACAGGACTGTCCAACAACAGTGGAAAATCCTCCAAAAGTGGCTCAGACAAAACCAAGTTCACACCTTCCGGCAGAGCCACTACCTCCGTCTCCGCTGTCTCGCCATCCTGGGTCACCTGTGACAACGTTAGTACGCGCTCATCCTCCTTATCAACAATGTCACTCCATTGTCCACTTGGCACCACGCTCATATTCTCCCGTGGCGACTCATCCATAGCATCCACGACCACCACGTCATCCTTCCTCATACCATCAGCAGCGCCATGTCTCTGATGGCCCATCCGACGATCACATGCCGCCGCCACATGTCCAGGTAATCCACACAGGCGACACGTTCGAACTTGGCCTGCGTAAGTCACATAGACTTGCTGCCGGAACTCATCCATCATGACGTAAGAAGGTATCTGACGTTTGAGCGTCATCTTCAAAGAAAATGAACCTTCTGGCAGCCCGGCATAAGTTCCCTGTGCCCACCGTCCTACTGTTGCTGCATGGACGTCACCAAATTGACTGAAGACGTCTCGCACATCAACATCCAACGCTTCGAACGGCACGTTTCGAAGCCGTATATAAGTGTAGTACCGGGACACATCTCGAAGCCGTACCTCTAATCCCGCGTTGACGACAATCCTCTTCTCCTGATACGTTTCAACCACTCGCTCATATGTGCTGGCCACTGCAAACTTGACAAAAATCCTCGACGAACCGTTGAGAGATATTCCAAATAATTCTTCATTGGATATCCCTAAAGAATCCCTCAAAACAGCTGGGAGGAGAACATCTGCGTTGCTTGGGTAAATCGCACCCTGCAACACTTCAATACAGACAGTATTGACACGTCGTCTGTAGCGCTCCACCATGTTGATGAAAACTACCAGTTCTCAACTCCACCGCTAGGGACCAAAAACAAGCACACCCGCACTCCGCAAAGGCTGGGCAGCGAATGACATTCTCGTATTGCCGGCTGGGCCTCCCTCCTTTTCCATGCATATTCATTTCTGGCTCTTTGGCTAATCTCCTTATTTTCCTGGGTCCTTTGTCTATATATTTTTTTTCATTCTCACCTTTGGGTGAACCAAGGGCTCATTCTGGTCTTGCCATTGTTTGTGTTGCTCTTGGGTACGAACCTCTTCTCTGCCTCCTTGCATTTTGTGGTCGAGTATTCCATCATTTCATTTACTGTTTTTCTCGCCATTTCTCTTTCCCACTGTACCTCATGCAGGAAGTTCCTCATGCCTGTGGTCCCCTCAGGACCACGTGATTACTAGCTCCAAGGGACCTTTCACATGTGATGTCCTCAATATTTGAACTACTCAAGGTAAATACAAGGGCCAGCCTTGCTGGTTCATCCTCTCTTCTCTCTCTGGTAGTGTCCCTAACATGTTGATGCATGTTTTTTTCAGTACCACCTCCATCATCTTAGTCCTCCACGTGTCTGGTCCCCCATGTGGCTCCAGGTTTTTCCAGTCATTCTCTTTGTGATTGAAATCACCTGCAACTAGTTACTTTGTCCTGCCCTTGTAGGTCCTTCTTGCCACCGCAGCTAGTGTGTCCGCCATTGCCCTGTTGCTCTCATTATACTCTTATATTGGCCTCCTGCTATTGTGTGGTGGGTTGTACATCACTGCAATCACCACCTTTGGACCCCCAGTCTGAATTGTTCTTACTATGTAGTCCCTTGCTTAACTTCAGTCCACTCTTTCCATCTCCTCTAATCTCCACTGTTTTTTTGATGAACAGTGCAACTCCTCCTTCCCCTCTGTTCCCTCTATCTTTCCTCAGGATCTGATGTCCGGATGGAAAGATCGCATCTATTATCTTCCCTGTGAGCTTTGTTTCCGTGAGCGATATGATGTCTGGGGATGCCTCCATGATTCTTACGTGTGTGTGTGTGTGTGTGTGTGTACTCACCTAATTGTACTCACCTAATTGTGGTTGCAGGGGTCGAGACTTAGCTCCTGGTGTGTGTGTGTCTGTCTGTCTGTGTGAGTGGTAATAAGACTGTGTGAGCATTATTGAAAGTGTGTGGGCGGTATCAGAAACATGTGGGTGACAACAAGAGAGTGTAGGCGGTATCAGGAACATGTGGGTGACAACAAGAGTGTGTGGGAGGCATCACGAACACGTGGGTGGCAACAGGAACATGTGAGCGGCAAAAAGAGTGTGTGGGCGGCAACAGGAACATGTGGGCGGTAACAAGAGTATGTGGGCGGTGGTGGTTGATTGTGGACGGCAGGGTGTGTGGGTGGCATGACAGGTGGCAGGAACGGTGGGGTGGTGGGGGGTAAACCGGAGGCGTGAATAATTCACAAGACAGGATCATGTTCCCATGTAGTGTGTGACCCAGGAGAGAGCAGGTGTGCAGGCACCTCTCACCAGCTGCTTCCATTGTTTTGCCCATTTCTTATACTATACTCAATCATTTTAAAAATATTCCCATCAGATATTTTTGCTTAGCCCCCTTCCTTGTATGTGGTTATGAAGAGAGCGACCACCTGTACTGGACTCTTCATTTGATATGATCAATGTCATTCATTATATCCGTCATGTTTTGTTTACTCTTGTTTATTCTTCCAAGATATCAACCAGATGCTTACGCACGAGGCTTTCATCTCAACACCAAATTAGGTAACCCTCTTAAGTCTTAACACTCCTACATGCTTCACATTACTACTGGATCTTTATGACAAAATTACGGAGGCTTTGTTAGAATCCCAAAATGCAGACGTGGTTCTGTGAGAGGTACCAGAGCCAGCCAGGAACGATCTATACGAGCATCGAGGAACTGATGAGGAACATAGTTTCAAATGCAATATACTCAGACCACAGCCTCGCTGAAGTAAATACAAATATAGAAACGCGAGTTGAAATTCCAAGAAAAAAACCATTGTAAAGGGTTGTTCAGTAACTTCAGCAACGAGATAATTCATTGGGATCAGATAAATAACTATTAGATGTCTCCTAAGAAACGGCCCTAAACCCACACCAGTACAGAGAATTGCTAAATACAAAATATGTTCTACTAAGAGAGCCAAAAAAGATTTGTCATGAAAAAAAAAGAAGAGAGTTACAGAACTGTTTAAAATGGGAATATATCACAACGAAGGAAAGATTATCCATATAGAACAGAAACTTAAATTTTACTACCAGACGAAAGAAGAAAATAAGAAGCTAAACACCGTTCACAATTTTTAAAATGTATATATATTTGCACACACGCGAGAAGGAAATTAATAACCACCCGTGGAACTGTCCCACTGATAATACGAAAAATAAATGAGGGAAATCTTGAAGGATTAGTTTGAATAAATGTTCAGTGATCTACTAAACAACAAGAGACTGGAAAGCCCAGAAAGTTTGTATATTACTTCTGCTCAAGCAACAAATAATTTATCTGGCAGAAGCACAAACCCTCATTACTTCGAGAGGAAAACATGGCCGCTCATGCAACACCGGGACCAGGCTCATGGAAGGTTAAAAAAGAAATGCAAACTTCCACTATCACCAGCACTCAGCACCAGCACTCAGCACCAGCACTCAGCACCAGCACTCAGCACTCAGCACCAGCACCAGCACTCAGCACCAGCACTCAGCACTCAGCACCAGCACTCAGCACCAGCACTCAGCACCAGCACTCAGCACCAGCACTCAGCACCAGCACTCAGCACCAGCACTCAGCACTCAGCACCAGCACTCAGCACCAGCACCAGCACTCAGCACCAGCACTCAGCACCAGCACTCAGCACCAGCACTCAGCACCAGCACTCAGCACCAGCACTCAGCACTCAGCACCAGCACTCTAGCACCAGCACTCAGCACCAGCACTCAGCACAGCACTCAGCACCAGCACCAGCACTCAGCACCAGCACTCAGCACCAGCACTCAGCACCAGCACTCAGCACCAGCACTCAGCACTCAGCACCAGCACTCAGCACTCAGCACCAGCACTCAGCACCAGCACTCAGCACTCAGCACTCAGCACTCAGCACCAGCACTCAGCACCAGCACTCAGCACCAGCACTCAGCACTCAGCACCAGCACTCAGCACCAGCACTCAGCACCAGCACTCAGCACGAGCACTCAGCACGAGCACTCAGCACTCAGCACCAGCACTCAGCACTCAGCACTCAGCACCAGCACTCAGCACTCAGCACTCAGCACCAGCACTCAGCACCAGCACTCAGCACCAGCACTCAGCACGAGCACTCAGCACTCAGCACTCAGCACCAGCACTCAGCACTCAGCACTCAACACCAGCACTCAGCACCAGCACTCAGCACTCAGCACCAGCACTCAGCACTCAGCACCAGCACTCAGCACCAGCACCTCACAGCACTCAGCACTCAGCACCAGCACTCAGCACTCAGCACTCAGCACCAGCACTCAGCACTCAGCACTCAGCACCAGCACTCAGCACCAGCACTCCAGCACAGCACCAGCACTCAGCACTCCAGCACCAGCACTCAGCACTCAGACCCCCAGCACTCAGCACTCAGCACCAGCACTCCAGCACCAGCACTCAGCACTCAGCACTCAGCACCAGCACTCAGCACCAGCACTCAGCACCAGCACTCAGCACTCAGCACTCAGCACCAGCACTCAGCACTCAGCAACCCAGCACTCAGCACCAGCACTCAGCACCAGCACTCAGCACTCAGCACCAGCACTCAGCACTCAGCACCAGCACTCAGCACTCAGCACCAGCACTCAGCACCAGCACTCAAGCACCAGCACTCAGCACCAGCACTCAGCACCAGCACCAGCACTCAGCACCAGCACTCAGCACTCAGCACTCAGCACCAGCACCAGCACTCAGCACCAGCACTCAGCACTCAGCACCAGCACTCAGCACTCAGCACCAGCACTCAGCACCAGCACTCAGCACCAGCACTCAGCACCAGCACTCCAGCACTCAGCACCAGCACTCAAGCACTCCAGCACTCAGCACCAGCACTCAGCACTCAGCACCAGCACCAGCACTCAGCACTCACCAGCACTCAGCACCAGCACTCAGCACCAGCACTCAGCACCAGCACTCAGCACTCAGCACTCAGCACCAGCACTCAGCACCAGCACTCAGCACCAGCACTCAGCACCAGCACTCAGCACTCAGCACCAGCACTCAGCACTCAGCACTCAGCACCAGCACTCAGCACCAGCACTCAGCACTCAGCACTCAGCACTCAGCACCAGCACTCAGCACCAGCACTCAGCACCAGCACTCAGCACTCAGCACTCAGCACTCAGCACTCAGCACTCAGCACCAGCACTCCAGCACTAGCACTCAGCACCAGCACTCCAGCACCAGCCCCCTCAGCACTCAGCACCAGCACTCAGCACTCAGCACTCAGCACCAGCACTCAGCACCAGCACTCAGCACTAGCACTCACACCAGCACTCCAGCACCAGCACTCAGCACCAGCACTCAGCACTCCAGCACCAGCACTCCAGCACCAGCACTCAGCACTCAGCACTCAGCACCAGCACTCAGCACCAGCACTCAGCACTCAGCACCAGCACTCAGCACTCAGCACCAGCACTCAGCCGCACTCCAGCACCACAAGCACTCAGCACCAGCACTCAGCACTCAGCACCAGCACTCAGCACCAGCACTCAGCACCAGCACTCAGCACTCAGCACTCAGCACCAGCACTCAGCACTCAGCACTCAGCACCAGCACTCAGCACTCAGCACTCAGCACCAGCACCAGCACTCAGCACTCAGCACCAGCACTCAGCACTCAGCACTCAGCACCAGCACTCAGCACCAGCACTCAGCACTCAGCCTCAGCACTCAGCACTCAGCACTCAGCACCAGCACTCAGCACCAGCACTCAGCACCAGCACTCAGCACCAGCACTCAGCACTCAGCACCAGCACTCAGCACTCAACGCACCAGCACTCAGCACTCAGCACCAGCACTCAGCACTCAGCACCAGCACTCAGCACTCAGCACCAGCACTCAGCACTCAGCACTCAGCACTCAGCACACCTCAGCACTCAGCACCAGCACTCAGCACTCAGCACCAGCACTCAGCACTCAGCACCAGCACTCAGCACTCAGCACCAGCACTCAGCACTCAGCACCAGCACTCAGCACTCAGCACTCAGCACCAGCACTCAGCACTCAGCACCAGCACTCAGCACTCAGCACTCAGCACACTCTGGAGGAAAAGATTAAATCGAGGTGAAATCTCAGAGGTTTTAAAAAGTGAAGACACAACTTTCCTGAAAATGCAACAGTGAAGACCTGGCAAGATGAACCTTCAGTCCGGTGGCACTATCCGCTGGCACTATCCACTGGCACTATCCGCTGCCACTAACATCACATGATCATTCAAAGGTTGAGTAGATGCCAAGTTATAAATTTTCTGAAAAAACATGACCCGTACAACCTTGGTCAGCATGGGTTTAGAGCAGTGTAGTAGATCAACCAGACTGTGATGGATGTATGGGCCAACTTGCTGCCAACAGCCATAGCATGAAAAAACAGGCAATCAACAGGAAGTACAGAAAATTCCGGAAACAGGTCGCAGGTAAATCACAGGTCTATACGGCCTTTATGTGCCATCATGGAGTGATGGCACATAAAATAAGGTCAGTGGGGATTAAGAAAAAAGTAGACTAATGGATAGTTAGTACCCAAGGCAGGGTTCTGGCGCCTCTACTCTTTTTCATACTCATAACAGACAGAAAAACGCAAACCACAGCAGACGATACAAAAATTAGCATGAAATTCATCTCAGTAGAAGACATCGAAAAGCTGCAAGAAATATCAACAAAGTCTTGAAGATGGCGGTAGAAAATGAGAGTATTCAGTGGCGACACATTACAATTGTTCACACATGGAAAAAATGATGAACTCAAAAGGGAAACAGTGAACAAAAAAGAATGTAAAAGACCTGAGCTTAATAATGTTAACTGACCTCTCGTTTAAGGAACATAATAAAACAAATGCTGCGAAAGCCTGGAAAATGACATGGTGGATTAGGAGAAACAATGCCAGGGGTGACATTAATCAACTCCCTTGGTCAACCAAATTGTTGCTGTTTGTGGCCCGCTGGCCCACATGTCCATCAAAGCCTGATTGAACTTCTTCTCCTGTTCTGACAACACCTGCTGGTCACAGGTTGAACAATCTCAACCCTCGGGTATTAACAAAACATTCATATACTGTATTATGCGTATGGCTTCCCTGATTTTCATTGGGTCTAATTTAAATTTCCTCTTATATCTCTCACTCTAGTACGTTGTTATGGTAGAGTGAAGGTTTTGGAACTAGGAGCTCAAGTATCTTCCATGTATATATTAGCATGAATCTCACCTTCGCTTCCAGCAATACATTGCCAGTTCTTTGAGTCATTCCCAGCTGGGAGAGAAGAGTTCATGCGTACGTACATACTTTGGTGTGTATGTAAGTATGGTTGTGGTAAGGGTTGTTGATGGGCGCTTGTTTCAGAGGAACGCAGTCACACTTGCAGTGGTTGGTGTCACCCACGCAGTCACACTTGCAGTGGCTGGTGTCACCCACACAGTCACACTTGCAGTGGTTGGTGTCACCCACACAGTCACACTTGCAGTGGTTGGTGTCACCCACACAGTCACACTTGCAGTGGCTGGTGTCACCCACACAGTCACACTTGCAGTGGTTGGTGTCACCCACACAGTCACACTTGCAGTGGCTGGTGTCACCCACACAGTCACACTTGCAGTGGTTGGTGTCACCGACACAGTCACACTTGCAGTGGTTGGTGTCACCCACACAGTCACACTTGCAGTGGTTGATGTCACCCACACAGTCACACTTGCAGTGGTTGGTGTCACCCACACAGTCACACTTGCAGTGGTTGGTGTCACCCACACAGTCACACTTGCAGTGGCTGGTGTCACCCACACAGTCACACTTGCAGTGGCTGGTGTCACCGACACAGTCACACTTGCAGTGGTTGGTGTCACCCACACAGTCACACTTGCAGTGGCTGGTGTCACCCACACAGTCACACTTGCAGTGGCTGGTGTCACCCACACAGTCACACTTGCAGTGGTTGGTGTCACCGACACAGTCACACTTGCAGTGGTTGGTGTCACCCACACAGTCACACTTGCAGTGGCTGGTGTCACCCACACAGTCACACTTGCAGTGGTTGGTGTCACCCACACAGTCACACTTGCAGTGGCTGGTGTCACCCACACAGTCACACTTGCAGTGGTTGGTGTCACCCGACACAGTCACACTTGCAGTGGTTGGTGTCACCCACACAGTCACACTTGCAGTGGTTGATGTCACCACACAGTCACACTTGCAGTGGTTGGTGTCACCCACACAGTCACACTTGCAGTGGTGGTGTCACCCACACAGTCACACTTGCAGTGGCTGGTGTCACCCACAGTCACACTTGCAGTGGCTGGTGTCACCCACACAGTCACACTTGCAGTGGCTGGTGTCACCCACACAGTCACACTTGCAGTGGCTGGTGTCACCCACACAGTCACACTTGCAGTGGCTGGTGTCACCCACACAGTCACACTTGCAGTGGTTGGTGTCACCCACACAGTCACACTTGCAGTGGTTGGTGTCACCCACACAGTCACACTTGCAGTGGTTGGTGTCACCCACACAGTCACACTTGCAGTGGTTGGTGTCACCCACACAGTCACACTTGCAGTGGCTGGTGTCACCCACACAGTCACACTTGCAGTGGCTGGTGTCACCCACACAGTCACACTTGCAGTGGCTGGTGTCACCCACACAGTCACACTTGCAGTGGCTGGTGTCACCCACACAGTCACACTTGCAGTGGCTGGTGTCACCCACACAGTCACACTTGCAGTGGTGGTGTCACCCACCAGTCACACTTGCAGTGGCTGGTGTCACCCACACAGTCACACTTGCAGTGGCTGGTGTCACCCACACAGTCACACTTGCAGTGGCTGGTGTCACCCACACAGTCACACTTGCAGTGGCTGGTGTCACCCACACAGTCACACTTGCAGTGGCTGGTGTCACCCACACAGTCACACTTGCAGTGGCTGGTGTCACCCACACAGTCACACTTGCAGTGGTTGGTGTCACCCACACAGTCACACTTGCAGTGGCTGGTGTCACCCACACAGTCACACTTGCAGTGGCTGGTGTCACCCACACAGTCACACTTGCAGTGGCTGGTGTCACCCACACAGTCACACTTGCAGTGGTTGGTGTCACCCACACAGTCACACTTGCAGTGGCTGGTGTCACCCACACAGTCACACTTGCAGTGGCTGGTGTCACCCACACAGTCACACTTGCAGTGGCTGGTGTCACCCACACAGTCACACTTGCAGTGGCTGGTGTCACCCACACAGTCACACTTGCAGTGGTGGTGTCACCTGCAGCGTGTCACAGTCACACTTGCAGTGGTGGTGTCACCCACACAGTCACACTTGCAGTGGTTGGTGTCACCACACAGTCACACTTGCAGTGGCTGAGTCACCACACAGTCCACTTGCAGTGGTTCTCCTGTTGCACCTACACACATTGCATAGGCTCCCTGCATGTCCACTGAAATGTGCTAATTTGAACTGAACATTTCACTCCCTGGTGTCTTGCAAGTTGTTAAACTCACACTTTGCATGGTTTGTCACTACCTACTGGACTTTCTCATTTATCACCTGTTGCATTTTGCATAATATATATTATATATATATAATTATATATATATATATATTATATATATATATATATATATATAATATATATATATATATATATATATATATATATATATATATATATATATATATATATATATATATATATATATATATATATATATATATATATATATATATATATATATATATATATATATATATATATATATATATATATAATATATATATATATATATATATAATATATATATATATAATATATATACATATATATATATATATATATATATACATATACATATATATATATATATATATATATATATATATATATATATATATATATATATATGTATATATATATGTCGTGCCGATTAGGTAAAACTGGTCAATTAGCAAGAACTCGTCTAAAATTAAGTCCTTTCTAAAATTTTCTCTTATACGTTTAAAGATATATTTTTTCATTTATGTTAATGTAAGAATTTATAATTTTGTACCAAGAGAAACTTTGAAAACCTACCTAACCTTATTACAACAAGCGCAATTTATTTTAGCCTAACCCAACTAAATATATTTTAGATACGTTAACATTAATTTAATAATAAACAAACACATTGAAATATATTTTTTCGTTATGTTCAGAATGATTTTGGCGAAATTATTGCATACACAAATTTTCACTTGTCTTATATAGCAAGGTGAGCGTTGCTATTTAAGCCAAAATCGCAAGTTTTACCTAATCGGCATAATTGACATATATATGTATATATATATGTATATATATATATATATATATATATATATATATATATATATATATATATATATATATATATATATATATATATATATAGCAAAATGATCACAGTAAACAGGTGATATCAAAATATGCAAGACAACCACTAAGAAAAATAGAAGAATTCAAGCGTTTCGTGAGTAGTCACGAAAGCGCTTGAATTCTTCTATTTTTCATAGTGGTTGTCTTTGCATATATTTATATATATATGTCGTGCCGATTAGGTAAAACTGGTCAATTAGCAAGAACTCATTTAAAATTAAGTCCTTTCTAAAATTTTCTCTTATACGTTTAAAGATATATATTTTTCATTTATGTTAATGTAAAAATTTATAATTTTGTACCAAAAGAAACTTAGAAAACTTACCTAACCTTATTATAACAAGCACAATTTAATTTAGCCTAAACCAACTAAATATATTTTAGATACGTTTACAATAATTTAATAATAAACAAACACAATGAAATATATTTTTTTCGTTAGGTTCAGAATAATTTTTGCGAAATTATTGCATACACAAATTTTCACTTGTCTTATATGGCAAGAAGAGCGTTGTTATTTAAGCCAAAATCGCAAGATTTACCTAATCGGCACGACATATATATATATATATATATATATATATATATATATATATATATATATATATATATATATATATTTTATTATTTTTTTATTAACACATCGGCCGATTCCCACCAAGGCAGGGTGGCCCGAAAAAGAAAAACTTTCATCATCATTCACTCCATCACTGTCTTGCCAGAAGGGTGCTTTACACTACAGTTATAAAACTGCAACATTAACACCCCTCCTTCAGAGTGCCGGCACTGTACTTCCCATCTCCAGAACTCAAGTCCGGCCTGCCGGTTTCCCTGAATCCCTTCATAAATGTTACTTTGCTCACACTCCAACAGCACGTCAAGTATTAAAAACCATATGCCTCCATTCACTCCTATCAAATACGCTCACACATGCTTGCTGGAAGTCCAAGCCCCTCGCACACAAAACTTCCTTTACCCCCTCCCTCCAACCTTTCCTAGGCCGACCCCTACCCCGCCTTCCCTCCACTACAGATTTATACACTCTCGAAGTCACTCTACTCCTAGGTAGTAGGTTGGTAGACAGCAACCACCCAGGGAGGTACTACCGTCCTGCCAAGTGAGTGTAAAACGGAAGCCTGTAATTGTTTTACATGATGGTAGGATTGCTGGTGTCTTTTCTCTGTCTCATAAACATGCAAGATTTCACGTACATCTTGCTACTGCTACTTACCATGGGGAAGTGGAACAGAATTCTTCCTCCGTAAGCCATGCGTGTCGTAAGAGGCGACTAAAATGCCGGGAGCAAGGGGCTAGTAACCCATTCTCCTGTATATATTACTAAATTTAAAAGAAGAAACTTTCGTTTTTTTCTTTTGGGCCACCCCGCCTCGGTGGCCACCCCGCCTCGGTGGCCACCCCGCCTCGGTGGCCACCCCGCCTCGGTGGCCACCTCGCCTCGGTGGCCACCCCGCCTCGGTGGCCACCCCGCCTCGGTGGCAACCCTGCCTCGGTGGCCACCCCGCCACGGTGGCCACCTCGCCTCGGTGGCCACCTCGCCTCGGTGGCCACCCCGCCTCGGTGGCCACCCCGCCTCGGTGGCCACCCCGCCTCGGTGGCCACCCTGCCTCGGTGTCCACCCCGCCTCGGTGGGATACGGCCGGTGCGTTGAAAGAAGAAGAAATATATGCACATACGTACAGAAATTCATACGCACAAACATACACGTATGCATATCTTACATATTTTGCTGCACTGGAATTTAGTGAGCACACTGCACTATTCCTTTGGCGTGCACTGAGGTAGAGGGATTCCTTTCTCGGATCGCTCAGCGACCGAAGTACTTATAGTTCATCTTTGTATTATGGAACTCAAACTTTGTGTATGTTGTGGAAAATGACACTAGTGTCTGAATACCAAGGAAGCTCTTAATGGATGACTTAGAGAACACAAGCGTTCTGTCCCACACTGCGATGGTATCACCATGGTATTTACAACCCTTGTCTGTGTAGAATTAGACACATGCGCAACATCTGGGAATATTTACTTTGTAAAGTAGAGATATTCAGTAAAGATACTTAGATGTTGTACATGTGTCTAAATCTTCATATTGTCAGTATTGTATACCACTGATATACAGTCATTGTTTATGCTATGTGTTCTTGCAGACTTAAGTAACTTGATTATTACTTGAGTGTCTTACTTAAGTGACGTACGTGAGTGACGTGCTTGGTATGGTATTATGAGATGTGGTGTTTCTGCTGTTGTGATGTGGAAGGCAGGAGTGGCTGGTGTGAGAGGCTGGTCTGGCTGGTGTGGCAGGTAGGTGTGGGTGGTGTGGCAGGCAGGCTTGGCAGGCAGGTGTGGCTGGTGTGAAAGCAGCCTATACTTGCCACATAAGGTATAGTGAGAGTGTACAGCCAGCCAGGGAAAGTTTGTGGTCATCGTCATCAGCGCCAGTGATAACTGGATGACCAGCACCACAGTTTCTCTGCCCCCAAGGAAGGTGACAGTGTAGCAGGGTGACAGTGTAGCAGGAAGACAGTGTAGCAGGGTGACAGTGTAGCAGGGTGACACTGTAGCAGGAAGACAGTGTAGCAGGGTGACAGTGTAGCAGGGTGACAGTGTAGCAGGAAGACAGTGTAGCAGGGTGACAGTGTAGCAGGGTGACAGTGTAGCAGGAAGACAGTGTAGCAGGGTGACAGTGTAGCAGGGTGACAGTGTAGCAGGAAGACAGTGTAGCAGGGTGACAGTGTAGCAGGAAGACAGTGTAGCAGAAAGACAGTGTAGCAGGAAGACAGTGTAGCAGGGTGACAGTGTAGCAGGGTGACAGTGTAGCAGGAAGACAGTGTAGCAGGGTGACAGTGTAGCAAGAAGACAGTGTAGCAGGAAGACAGTGTAGCAGGAAGACAGTGTAGCAGGGTGACAGTGTAGCAGGGTGACAGTGTAGCAGGGTGACACTGTAGCAGGAAGACAGTGTAGCAGGGTGACAGTGTAGCATGAAGACAGTGTAGCAGGGTGACAGTGTAGCAGGAAGACAGTGTAGCAGGAAGACAGTGTAGCAGGGTGACAGTGTAGCAGGGTGACAGTGTAGCAGGGTGACAGTGTAGCAGGGTGACAGTGTAGCACGAAGACAGTGTAGCAGGGTGACAGTGTAGCAGGAAGACAGTGTAGCAGGAAGACAGTGTAGCAGGGTGACAGTGTAGCAGGGTGACACTGTAGCAGGAAGACAGTGTAGCAGGGTGACACTGTAGCAGGAAGACAGTGTAGCAGGGTGACAGTGTAGCAGGGTGACAATGTAGCAGGAAGACAGTGTAGCAGGGTGACAGTGTAGCAGGGTGACATTGTAGCAGGGTGACAGTGTAGCAGGAAGACAGTGTAGCAGGGTGACAGTGTAGCAGGGTGACAGTGTAGCAGGGTGACAGTGTAGCAGGGTGACAGTGTAGCAGGGTGACAGTGTAGCAGGGTGACAATGTAGCAGGAAGACAGTGTAGCGGTGACAGTGTAGCAGGAAGACAGTGTAGCAGGGTGACAGTGTAGCAGGGTGACAGTGTAGCAGGGTGACAGTGTAGCAGGGTGACAGTGTAGCAGGGTGACAGTGTAGCAGGGTGACAATGTAGCAGGGTGACAGTGTAGCAGGGTGACAGTGTAGCAGGAAGACAGTGTAGCAGGGTGACAGTGTAGCAGGGTGACAGTGTAGCAGGGTGACAGTGTAGCAGGGTGACAGTGTAGCAGGGTGACAGTGTAGCAGGGTGACAGTGTAGCAGGGTGACAATGTAGCAGGAAGACAGTGTAGCAGGGTGACAGTGTAGCAGGAAGACAGTGTAGCAGGAAGACAGTGTAGCAGGGTGACAGTGTAGCAGGGTGACAGTGTAGCAGGGTGACAGTGTAGCAGGAAGACAGTGTAGCAGGGTGACAGTGTAGCAGGGTGACAGTGTAGCAGGGTGACAGTGTAGCAGGGTGACAGTGTAGCAGGGTGACAATGTAGCAGGAAGACAGTGTAGCAGGGTGACAGTGTAGCAGGGTGACAGTGTAGCAGGAAGACAGTGTAGCAGGGTGACAGTGTAGCAGGGTGACAGTGTAGCAGGGTGACAGTGTAGCAGGGTGACAGTGTAGCAGGGTGACAGTGTAGCAGGGTGACAATGTAGCAGGAAGACAGTGTAGCAGGGTGACAGTGTAGCAGGAAGACAGTGTAGCAGGAAGACAGTGTAGCAGGAAGACAGTGTAGCAGGGTGACAGTGTAGCAGGAAGACAGTGTAGCAGGGTGACAGTGTAGCAGGAAGACAGTGTAGCAGGGTGACAGTGTAGCAGGGTGACAATGTGGCTGACACTATAAGTATCTCTCTCACACACATATTAAGGTATTAACAATATTGATGTTGGTAATAAGAGTAGTGCAGGAAATATAATTTACTTTTTTACCAAATTCTTCCTTTTCCTCCCTCCTCCTCCTCCTCCTCCTCATCTTCCTTCCTCCCTCCTTCTCTTTCTTTTCCTCTTCCTCCTTCTCTTCTTCCTCCTCCTATCCTCCCTCCTTCTCCTCCTCTCCTTCCTGTCCCTCCTTCCTCCTCCTGCTCTTCCTGGAGTGTTGTTGTGGCTTGTGTAACACTTCTAGGAAAGATATATGATGAATGAGACACTTGTCCAACAATCCACTAGTGTAAGTACAGTAGGTCGTGCCTATAGGTTAGGCAAGCGTTGAAGAATTCCAAACATTCCAGGTATAGAATGTTTGGAGGAAGCTCTTCATATATTCCTAAATACTGCTCACCAGTATCCTCATTATCAATTATCATGCCTCTGTCTTGGTTACTTATGAATCTTCCATAATATTCCCATTATTCTTTAAGACCTAATAACCAGACACCTCATGAGTTTTCTGAGTGTTCTTTATTACCACATAACAGTCTAACTCTGTTGGGTTGTAATCACCATGTTGCAATCCCTGATTGCAACATGGTGCAGTCTGTTGCAATCCCTGACTGCACCAGCTGTACCTAAATGAGTTTACTACTAATTTTTTTATTAACACATCAGCCGATTCCCACCAAGGCAGGGTGGCCCGAAAAAGAAAAACTTTCATCATCATTCACTCCATCACTGTCTTGCTAGAAGGGTGCTTTACACTACAGTTATAAAACTGCAACATTAACACCCCTCCTTCAGAGTGCCGGCACTGTACTTCCCATCTCCAGAACTCAAGTCCGGCCTGCCGGTTTCCCTGAATCCCTTCATAAATGTTTCTTTGCTCACACTCCAACAGCACGTCAAGTATTAAAAACCATATGCCTCCATTCACTCCTATCAAATACGCTCACACATGCTTGCTGGAAGTCCAAGCCCTCGCACACAAAACTTCCTTTACCCCTCCCTCCAACCTTTCCTAGGCCGACCCCTACCCCTCCTTCCCTCCACTACAGATTTATACACTCTCGAAGTCACTCTGTCTCGTTCCATTCTCTCTACATGTCCAAACCACCTCAACAACCCCTCCTCAGCTCTCTGGACAATCGTTTTGGTAATCCTGCACCTCCTCCTAATTTCCAAACTCCGAATTCTCTGCATTATATTCACACCACACATTGACCTCAGACATGACATCTCCACTGCCTCCAGCCTTCTCCTCGTTGCAACATTCATCACCCATGCTTCACACCCATATAAGAGCGTTGGTATAACTATACTCTCATACATTCCCTCTTTACTTCCATGGACAAGGTTCTTTGTCTCCACAGACTCCGAAGTGCTCCACTCACCCTTTTCCCTCATCAATTCTATGATTCACCTCATCCTTCATAGACCCATCCGCCGACATGTCCACTCCCAAATATCTGAATACATTCACCTCCTCCATACTCTCTCCCTCCAATCTGATATCCAATCTTTCGTCACCTATTCTTTTTGTTATCCTCATCACCTTACTCTTTCCTATATTCACTTTCAATTTTCTTCTTTTACACACCCTACCAAATTCATCCACCAACCTCTGCAACTTCTCTTCAGAATCTCCCAAAAGCACAGTGTCATCAGCAAAAAGCAACTGTGACAACTCCCACTTTGTATTTGCTTCTTTATCTTTTAGCCCAACACCTCTTGCCAAGACCCTCGCATTCACTTCTCTTACAACCCCATCTATAAATATATTGAACAACCACGGTGACATCACACATCCTTGTCTAAGGCCCACTTTTACTGGGAAATAGTCCCCTTCCCTCCTACACACTCTAACCTGAGCCTCACTATCCTCATAAAAACTCTTCACTGCTTTCAGTAACCTTCCTCCTATTCCATACACCTGCAACATCTGCCACATTGCCCCCTATCTACCCTATCATACGCCTTTTCCAAATCCATAAATGCCACAAAAACATCTTTACCCTTATCCAAATACTGTTCACCTATATGTTTCACTGTAAACACTTGGTCTACACACCCCTACCTTTCCTAAAGCCCCCTTGTTCATCTGCTATCCTGCTTTCTGTTTTACTCTTAATTCTTTCAATAATAACTCTACCATACACTTTACCAGGTACACTCAACAGACTTATTCCCCTATAATTTTTGCACTCTCTTTTGTCCCCTTTGCCTTTATACAAAGGAACAATACACGCTCTCTGCCAATCCCTAGGTACCTTACCCTCTTCCATACATTTATTAAATAATAGCACCAACCACTCCAAAATTATATCCACACCTGCTTTTAACATTTCTATCTTTATCCCATCAATCCCAGCTGCCTTACCCCCTTTCATTCTACCCACTGCCTCACGAACTTCCGCTACACCCACAACTGGCTCTTCCACACTCCTACAAGATGTTATTCCTCCTTGCCCTACACACGAAATCACAGCTTCCCTGTCTTCATCAACATTTAACAAATCCTCAAAATATTCTCTCCATCTTCCCGATACCTCTAACTCTCCATTTAATAACTCTCCTCTCCTATTTTTAACTGTCAAATCCATTTGTTCTCTAGGCTTCCTCAACTTATTAATCTCATTCCAAAACTTTTTCTTATTTTCAACAAAATTTGCTGATAACATCTCACCCACTCTCTCATCTGCTCTCTTTTACATTGCTTCACCACTCTTTTAACCTCTCTTTTTCTCCATATACTCTTCCCTCCTTGCATCACTTCTACTTTGTAAAAACCTCTCATATGCTAACTTTTTCTCCCTTACTACTCTCTTTACATCATCATTCCACCAATCGCTCCTCTTCCCTCCCGCACCCACTCGCCTGTAACCACAAACTTCTGCTGAACACTCTAACACTACATTTTTAAATCTACCCCATACATTTTCGACCCCATTGCCTACACTCTCACTAGCCCATCTATCCTCCAATAGTTGTTTATATCTTACCCTAACTGCCTCCTCTTTTAGTTTATAAACCTTCACCTCTCTTTTACTTACTGATTCTATTTTCCTTGTATCCCATCTACCTTTTACTCCCACTGTAGCTATAACTAAAAAGTGATCTGATATATCTGTGGCCCCTCTATAAACATGTACATCCTGAAGTCTACTCAACAGTCTTTTATCTACCAATACATAGTCCAACAAACTACTGTCATTACGCCCTACATCATATCTTGTATACTTATTTATCCTCTTTTTCTTAAAATATGTATTACCTATAACTAAACCCCTTTCTATACAAAGTTCAATCAAAGGGCTCCCATTATCATTTACACCTGGCACCCCAAACTTACCTACCACACCCTCTCTGCATGTTTCTCCCACTTTAGCATTTAGGTCCCCTACCACAATTACTCTCTCATTTGGTTCAAAAGTTCCTATACATTCGCTTAACATCTCCCAAAATCTCTCTCTCTCCTCTCCACTCCTCTCTTCTCCAGGTGCATACACGCTTATTATGACCCACTTTTCGCATCCGACCCTTATTTTAATCCACATAATCCTTGAATTTACACATTTATATTCCCTCTTTTCCTTCCATAACTGATCCTTCAACATTATTGCTACCCCTTCCTTAGCTCTAACTCTCTCAGATACTCCTGACTTAATCCCATTTATTTCTCCCCACTGAAACTCGCCTACCCCCTTCAGCTTTGTTTCGCTTAGGGCCAGGACATCCAACTTCTTTTCATTCATAACATCGGCAATCATCTCTTTCTTATCATCCGCACTACATCCACGCACATTCAGACAACCCAGTTTTATAAAGTTTTTCTTCTTCTCGTTTTTAGTAGATTTGTACAGGAGAAGGGGTTACTAGCCCATTGCTCCCGGCATCTTAGTCGCCTCATACGACACGCATGGCTTACGGAGGAAAGATTCTTTTCCACTTCCCCATGGACAATAGAGAAAATAAAAAGAACAAGAGCTATTAAGAAAAAGAAGAAAAACCTAGATGTGTGTATGTATATATATGCATGTGTATGCCAGTGTAGTGTGACCTAAAGTGTAAGTAGAAGTAGCTAGATATACCTGTTATCCAGCGTGTTTATGAGACAGAAAAAAGACACCAGCAATCCTACCATCATGTAAAACAGTTTCAGGTTTCTGTTTCACAGTCACCTGGCAGGACGGTAGTACCTCCCTGGGTGGTTGCTGTCTACCAACTACTACTGGTTATATATTATACCGACCATGTTGCAAACACTGATTGCAGCCACTTAACCTTGTGTACCTGTGACCGTATGTTACCTTCATGCCGCTGTAGCTAAATGGGTTTACTCGTACTGCTGGGCAGGGCACGTTCATGGACAGGGCACGTTCATGGGCAGGGCACGTTCATGGGCAGGGCACGTTCATGGGCAGGGCACGTTCATGGGCAGGGCACGTTCATGGGCAGGGCACGTTCATGATGGAAGAAACATGTGGATAGGTCTACCTACCTACCTACCTGGAGGGTATTCCGGGAATCAACGCCCCCGCGGCCCGGTCCACAACCAGGCCTCCCGGTGCATCGGGACCTGATCAACCAGGCAGTTACTGCTGGCCGCACGTAGTCCGACATACGAACCACAGCCCAGCTGATCCGTCACCGACTTTAAGTATCTGTCTAGCTCCCTCTTGAAGGCAGCCAGGTGGTCTTTTAGTAATTTCCCTTATGCCTGGAGAGAGGCTGTTGAACAGTCTTGGGCCCCAGACACTTATTAGTGTACCAATGGTGCCCCTACTTTTCAGTGGGGGCATTTGGACCGCCTACCTAGTCATTTGCTTTCGTAGGGAGAATAATGGTCTAATATCACCAAATCCTCAAGAGGGCCCCATGGCATAATGAGAAATCCTGCAATTTTGTATAGCACTGTTGCTTAAGGTTGTGCACAGTAGATTGCACTATATAGTTATCGAATTTGTACAACCCATAACTTGAATTATGTAAGGCATTCCTATCATATTTTAAATTGATCATTCAATTATGTTTCTTTTCATGATGGAACTACTGAGTACAATGATCTGGGCAGCAGCCCATCCCAGTGGGTGATTGCAAGAACTGACACGGTATTCAACCCCTGGCCCGTCCTGACTGAATAGTGATGTCCGGCTAATCTAGTTTCCAGAGATTTACTAATGTCCAATATATGAGAGAGGGCAAGGAGTGCATGGGACCTTGTAAACACCATCAACACTATTAGATGCTGTGTTCTTAATCAACCTCTGTTTCACTGTCCCATTGTTTTTGAAACTAATGTTTATATTGAACTTTTTTAGTGGCTCACACAGGGTGACTAAATTCTCTTTGTAGGGTAAAACCATGACAGGTATTTCTTTAGGTTATCCCTGGAAAATCTCAGTTTTGTGGCTATGTTAAATATCTTATTGATTTCATCTTCTGAATACTCTGGACTGCAAATACACAAAGCTCTCAGGAACACTGTAAGGAAAACACTCCTTTTAACCCTACACTCATGAGTGGAATAATAGTGAATGTATGATGGCACATTGGTTGACTTCCTCTAAGCTGTGAATTTGAATCTTCTGTCAACACGATGGATTAAAACATCTAGGAAAGGTAGAGTGTTGTCTATTTCATGTTCTGTTGCGAACTTAATGGAATGTACTAGACCACTGAGGTTAGGTAGGAACTCATCAATATTGTGTCTCTACGCCAAAGACAAAGAACATCGTCTATTTAACTGAACCACTTAGCTTTATTTGGGAGAATATCCTTAAGGAGTCTAGTCTCATAGTATTCCATATACAGGTTGCTAAGGGACTGAGGGGATTTCCCATGGACATGCCTTGTTTTTCAGCATAATATTGGCCTTCAAACACAAACTTACAGTCAGTAACACAAAGTTTAATCGGTTCAATAATTATATTCGTGGGGTAAGGAATGGAAAAGTTTTCTAGTTCTGCATCAAGGTACGTAAGGAAAACAGGAACTGGGACTCTGGTAAACAATGCTGTGACATCAAAACTCATATAAAACATTTAATTGCTGGAGCCTCTCTGTAAGGTCAACATTATTTTTAATATGCGCATCCAAAATCCTCCCAACCATGGGAGTTTGAAGTTTAACCAAACCATTTAGGTTATGTGCTGCTGAGCCTTCTAAACTTATAATAGGACGAACTGGGTTCCTTGGTTTATGAGTCTTGATTAACCCATAAAGATACGGTAGAGTTGCCAACCTGGCTGACAAAAGTTTAATTAATTCATCATTCACCTTCAATAACATTTTAAGACGTTTATTGAAATGACCATTGACCTGGTCAAGAGGGTTCGTTAATGAGCGGTTCATACATTTTATTATCACTCAGTAAATGGTTCATTTTACCTCAATATTCAGTCTTATCCAAAATGACAAACACATTAGATTTATCGCCTCTCAAGAGATGCAATGTCTGATCGTTACTGAGCTCTGTCTATGCTTTTATGAATCTTAGTGGGCAGTTGGGAAATGCTGGATGGAGTAAAGTCCCATATACCATCCTTTTTCAAATATTAAGTATTACAGACGTTAAATCACCATGTTTTTCAGTATAAACATTGACTTCAAAAGTAATGGGACATTGAAACAGAGATTGATTAAGAACACAGAGTTTCATGGTGTTGACGGCGTTTACAAGGTCCCATGCACTATTTGCCCTTTCTCATATATTAGACAAACTGATAAACCTCTGGAAACCAGGTTAGCCCAACATCAGTATTCAATCTGGAGGGGCCAGGAGTCCAATGCTATCTTCAACCTTGCAATCACCCACCAGGGTGGGCAGCTGCCCAGATCATTGTACCCAATAGTTCCGTCATGGAAAGAAGCATAATTGAATCCTCGCTCTTAAAACATGATAGGAAAGCCTTATATAATTCAAATTATGAGTTGTACAAACTCGATAGCTATTTACTGGAGTGTGTTGTGTACAGCCTTAAGCAACAGTGCTATACAAAATTGCAGGATTACTCATTGTGGGAAATTATGGGGATGAGTTTCACAGGTACATTCCTGAAATATTTCATCCGCACAATTTAAGGAGGTACAACTAAAAAACAATTAACTGAACTTTACCAATGTTAGTTGTACCTCAGAGCTCAGTGGGATTTTACAGACATTAGGCTGTACCATGCTTCTCCCGCCCCGGCCCATGGCCCTTCTCCGAGAGTAGTTAAACTCTCGAATCTCTTCAAAAGTATATCAAAGGTATATATCCTCCAAGGCCCACACACTATATTCCCACCCACAAGTAAAGTCGGGCCTATAAAATATTAAGTATGTAAAAATTAATACCAGTAATGCTGGTAAATTATTAGATAGTGGACTATATAAGTTGATTCTTGACCTGAATTTGTAAAAGAGTTGTTGGATTCACAACATTGATAAACATTAATTATGGCGCCTAGACACTGGGTAAAATTTCTCATCACTTTAATAATATTATCACTTTAACTACAAATAACAAATTGTAGACATTAACTTACCACAATTATTGTGGCCACATCCTAATGCATCAGAATATATGCATTGGCCAAGGCAATATATACTGGTAATTAAGGGTAAGCATACATTATACGTGATGTGGTCTGCTCAGAAGATTTGGTGTCTCCTCATTTTTATCATACCACTACACTATTATAGTGGTTTTACCAGAATATTTAACCAAATTCTTCTGTGAGGGACATTCCATTCCAATTTAATTATAGTTTGATTCCGATCCACCCAAATATTGGCCTCGATGGCGCCGTATTAATCACGCATTATGCACAACCAATACGATATCGCCATATTGTCACACCTTGCTGGACACCCCCCCCCTCCCCACTCCAAGTTTCTCTAAGGTCAAATCCAGCAATAATTTTAACACAATTATTATATTATTCAAATTTACACATTCTTAATTTGGGAAAATTATAAAAAATAATCCACATTCATTATGCCATGAGGCTTCGTGAGGATTTGGTGATATTAGCTCATTGCTGTCCGCACCTATCCTCGTGTTTCTTCCACCATGAACGTGCCCTGCCCATGAACGTGCCCTGCCCATGAACATGCCCTGCCCATGAACGTGCCCTGCCCATGAACGTGCCCTGCCCATGAACATGCCCTGCCCATGAACGTGCCCTGCCCATGAACATGCCCTGCCCATGAACGTGCCCTGCCCATGAACGTGCCCTGCCCATGAACATGCCCTGCCCATGAACGTGCCCTGCCCATGAACGTGCCCTGCCCATGAACATGCCCTGCCCATGAACGTGCCCTGCCCATCGGTACGAGTAAACCCATTTAGCTACAGCGGCATGAAGGTAACATACGGTCACAGGTACACAAGGTTAAGTGGCTGCAATCAGTGTTTGCAACATGGTCGGTATAATATATAACCAGTAGTAGTAAACTCATTTAGGTACAGCTGGTGCAGTCAGGGATTGCAACAGACTGCAACATTGCAACATGTTGCAGTCAGGGGTTGCGACAGACTGCACCATGTTGCAGTCAGGGATTGCAACAGGCTGCACCATGTTGCAGTCAGGGATTGCAACATGGTGATTACAACCCAACAGAGTTAGAGTGTTATGTAGCGATAAAGGATAATGTGAAAACTCATGAGGTGTCTGGTTATTAGGTCTTAAAGAATAATGGGAATACTATGGAAGATTCATAAGTAACCAAGACAGAGGCATGATAATTGATAATGAGGATACTGGTGAGCAGTATTTAGGAATATATGAAGAGCTTCCTCCAAACATTCTATACCTGGAGAGGGTGTCGGGGGTCAACGCCCCCGCGGCCCGGTCTGAGACCAGGCCTCGTGGTGGATCAGGGTCTGATCAACCAGGCTGTTACTGCTGGCCATATGCAAGCCGATGTAAGAACCACAGCCCGGCTGGTCAGGTGACAGCCTGGGGTATATTGGTAATCCCCCTTATATATGTTGGGAGGCAGTTGAACAGTCATGGGCCCCTGACAGCTACTGTGTTGTCTCTTAGTCTACTCTTGCTTTCCCTGCTTTTCATTGGGGTAATGTTGCATCTCCTGCCGAGTCTTTTGCTTTCATAGGGAGTGATTTTCGTGTGCAAGTTTGGTAATAATCCCTCTAGGATTCTCCAAGTGTATATTATCATGTATCTCTCTCGCCTGCATTCCAGGAAATACAAATCAAGGGACTTCAACCGTTCCCAGTAATTTAGGTGCTTTATCGTACTTATGTGTGCAGTGAAAGTTATCTGTACACTTTTCAGGTCAGCAATTTCGCCTGCCTTGAAGGGGACAGTTAGTTAGTGTACAGCAGTATTCCAGCCTAGAGAGAACAAGCGATTTGAAGAGAATCATGGGCTTGGCGTCTCTAGTTTTGAAAGTTCTCATTATCGATCCTATAATTTTCTAGAAGATGCGGTAGATACATTGTTGTAGTCTTTGAAGGTGAGATCCTCTGACATTATCACTCCCAGGTCCTTCACATTAGTTTTTCGCTCTATTGTGTGGTTAGAATTTGTTTTATAAACTAATACAGTTTTAATTTCCTCAAGTTTTCCATATCTGAGTAGCTGAAATTTCTCTTCATTGAACTTCATACTAGAACAAGGTACGCAGTACCTTGTACGCCAAGGTATTGGACCAGTGTGGTACGATGGTAGAGTACTGCGTACCTTGTTCCAAGGTTCGTTGGTTCGAGTCTCCTTCGACCTGAGATTAATGTTTGTGAATATTTCGCCTGTTCTGCGAATTCTAAAAACAAACAAACAAATACACACACAAACCTCACTCAAGGAAAAATATCTTGGGGTGAGTATAACACCAGGCACATCTCCTGAGGCGCACATCAACCAAATAACTGCTGCAGCATACGGGCGCCTAGCTAACCTAAGAACAGCATTCCGACATCTTAATAAAGAATCGTTCAGGACCCTGTACACTGTGTACGTTAGGCCCATACTGGAGTATGAAGCACCAGTTTGGAACCCACATCTAGCCAAGCACGTAAAGAAGCTAGAGAAAGTGCAAAGGTTTGCAACAAGACTAGTCCCGGAGCTAAGGGGTATGTCCTACGAGGAGAGGTTAAGGGAAATCGACCTGACGACACTGGAGGACAGGAGAGATAGGGGGGACATGATAACGACATATAAGATACTGAGAGGAATAAACAAGGTGGACAGAGACAGAATGTTCCAGAGATGGGACACAGCAACAAGGGGACACAGTTGGAAGTTGAAGACTCAAATGAATCACAGGGATGTTAGGAAGTATTTCTTCAGTCATAGAGTGGTCGGGAAGTGGAATAGCTTGGGAAGCGATGTAGTGGAGGCAGGTTCCATCCATAGCTTTAAGGAGAGGTATGATAAAGTTCATGGAGCAGGGAGCGTGACCCAGTAGCGGCCAGTGAAGAGGCGGGGCCAGGAGCTATGAATCGACCCCTGCAACCACAACTAGGTGAGTACACACACACACACACACACATGCAATAAGAAAGTGAGGCGAAAGAGAGTAAGCACTGGAGTAGGCCTACTGTAGTGCTAAGGTAGGTGGTTGTGGTAGTAGTAGCAGAAGTGGAGGCAACTCATGGTTGCTATGTGATGACTCTTGCTAATACTTCAGAGAAGATGAAGCTACATAGTCTAAAATGGCAATTAAAGATGATTCAAAGGATTTACGTCTGCCAGAAACTTGGTTCATTGCTTACTAGGCGGCCTCAGTGTGCAAGTATACTTTGTAGACAACCTGGCTGTTGGGAAGGATTATGTTGTTACGAGTGCTGCTAGAGCGTGCAGAACTGAACGACTCTTTTCTGACAGTCCTTGATGAAAGAGGGAGGAAAATTTAGTTGGGTGAAGGTTTCTTGTAAGTGTGCACACTCCTCGTCAGGAAACAATGGACTGTAAATTCGGTTTCCACTTAGGAAAACTCCAGTGATGATGCCTCGTGTGGTGTTATTGTCCTGACTGAAATAGAAGTATGTAAGATCACTTTTGTTTATAGGCGCGTTCTGTAAACTTGGAAGTTTCCGGTGTTATCTAGTTTATAAATGAGGACGTCGAGAAATAGTAATCTGTCTGTGGACTCTAAGTGTTAGTTGAATGGCCGGTTCATCTGCTTTGAGTCTTCTCTGTGGATTTTGCACGTCAAAAACGTTTGGGAGTTATTATAAGGACGTCGTCCACATAACGTAATTATGTGACGTTGGTGGGTATGATGGTGAAGAGTTCAGCTTCTAGGTGTTCCATGTATATGTTAGCTATGACGGCGCTGATGGGAGAGCCCATTGCCATACCATATGTTTGATTGTAGATCCTCATGTTGAAAGACAAACAGTTGAAATTAATGCAGAGTTCTATGAGGTCAACAGAGTCTCCGGGAGGTAGTGGAAGATTGAGGTCCTGATTGACACTACTCTCACTCATCTATTGTCATCCTCACTCTACTCTCACTCATCTATTGTTATCCTCACTCTACTCTCACTCATATATTGTCATCCTCACTCTACTCTCACTCATCTATTGTTATCCTCACTCTACTCTCACTCATATATTGTCATCCTCACTCTACTCTCACTCATCTATTGTTATCCTCACTCCACTCTCACTCATATATTGTCATCCTCACTCTACTCTCACTCATCTATTGTTATCCTCACTCTACTCTCACTCATATATTGTCATCCTCACTCTACTCTCACTCATCTATTGTTATCCTCACTCTACTCTCACTCATCTATTGTTATCCTCACTCTACTCTCACTCATATATTGTCATCCTCACTCTACTCTCACTCATCTATTGTTATCCTCACTCTACTCTCACTCATATATTGTCATCCTCACTCTACTCTCACTCATCTATTGTCATCCTCACTCTACTCTCACTCATCTATTGTTCCCCTCACTCTTTTATTGTTACCCACTCCTGCACTCTTATCTATGGCTTCCCATTACATAAAGACTCTCTTAGTGTTGGACCATAAAGTTACCGTCAGGACCCTCAATATTGAGCTGGATTTCATTTATCAGATTGTCGAGATGGGTTACGTTGGTGTAAGTGACGTCATCACTGTGCCGGAACACAGGGAGGAAAACCAGTAATTTAACAAGGTTGTCTAAAATGAGAGAGAGAGAGAGAGAGAGAGAGAGAGAGAGAGAGAGAGAGAGAGGGTGATGTGAAATTCAATTTACGTGTAGCGGAAGTGTTGGTCACGTCATTAGCGTTGCCGCGAGACAGTATAGAGTGGTGTGGTAGTGGTGGTAGTGGTTGTTGTTAATGAAAGAACGGGAGGAGTGTTTGGAACACTGGGGGTCCATGAGTCAAGTAGGGCGGGAAGACCACTGACCGTCTCCCAGGGCGGAACCTGATCGTCTGCCAAGATGCTCCTCGCCTCATTTATGCTGTGGAACCTGCCCAGCACCCACATGGTAACACACACACATGCAGTATGTGTGAGTACAATACCGAGCACATCTCCTGAGGCGCACATCAACCAGATAACTGCTGCAGCGTATGGGCGACTGGCAAACCTGAGAATAGCATTCCGATACCTCAGTAAGGAATCGTTCAAGACTCTGGACACCGTGTACGACAGGCCCATACTGGAGTATGCAGCACCAGTTTGGAACCTACGCCTGGTCAAGCACGTTAAGAAATTAGAGAAAGTGCAAAGGTTTCCAACAAGACTAGTTCCAGAGCTAAGGGGAATGTCTTACGAAGGAAGGTTAAGGGAACTCAACCTAATGACGCTGGACGACAGGAGGAAGGGGGGGATGGAAGCTAATGACATACAAAGTACTGAGAGCAGCTGACAAGGTGAACTGGGCCAGAATGTTCAGTGATGGGATACCTGGAGTATACCTAGAGAGGGTTTAGGGGGTCAACGTCCCCGCGGCCCGGTCCATGACCAGGCCTCCCGGTGGATCAGAGCCAGATCAGCCAGGCTGTTACTGCTGGCCACACGCAAACCGACGTACGAACTACAGCCCGGCTGATCAGGTACTGACTTTAGGTGCCTGTCCAGCGCCTTCTTGAAGACAGCCAGGGGTCTATTGGTAATTCCCCTTATGTATGCTGGGAGGCAATTGAACAGTCTTGGGCCCCTGACACTTATTCTGTTGTTTCTTAGGGTACTCGTGGCGCCCCTACTTTTCATTGGGGGTATGTTGCATCTCCTGCCGAGTTTTTTGCTGTCGTAGGGAGTGATTTTCGTGTGCTTATTTGGGACTAGTCCCTCTAGGATTTTACAAGTATATACAGGAGCAGGGTGACACAACTGGAACTTGAAGCTCTGAGTCATAGGAATGTTAGGAAGTATTTCTTCAGCCTTAGAGGTGTCAGGAAGTGGCAGGATCCATACATAGTTTTAAGAAGAGGTACAGTAAGGCTCTTGGCGCAGGGACAGAGTAGACCTAGTAGCAACCAGCTAAGAGGCTTGGTCATGAGCTGTGACTCGACCCCTGCAGCCACATAGAGGAGTGCATATAGGTGAGTACACACACACATAAAACATTAGAACTGAGGGACACTGCTCTAGACCTACTGATATACCTCTGCCACTGTTATACCTTTGATGAGTTCCGAGAGTTTTTCTACTCCCGGAACCCAGCCATGGGCCAGGCTCGTCTGGTGCTTCCCTGGTCAACCAAGCTGTTGCTGCTGGCCGCTTCCACAATGCTCTCTCCAGTAAGTTGTTAAGGCAGTGTGCAGATTTGGGACAAGGCCCTCCAGTATTTTCCAGGTACATATTATCATGTATATCTTTCTCCTCCACTTAGCACATATTTAGGACTTTAAGGCGTCCCAGTAATTTAAATATTTTACTCACGAAATCGTAATGACACGATTGCAAATAAACCATACCACGCGACGGTTTGGAGTTTTGAGACTCTCTGACCGCGGGTTCGAACCCCACCCGTGGTATGGTTTGATTTAAATACTTTATTGGTTCTGCGCGAGCCGTAAATGATCTGTGTATCTGTTCCAGCTATGATATTTCTCCTGCCCTGAACGGAGTCGTCAACACTGAGCAATATTCCATATGAGAGAACACAAGCAATATGAAAAGTGTCACCATTGGCATTATTTCCCTTATTTTGAAAGTTCACATTACCCACCCCGTCATCTTTCTGGTTGTTGTGACCTTTGCCTAGGTGTTCCTTGAAATAAAGGTCAACCATCATAATTACTCCCAGGTCTTTCATGTATTCCTTTCGTTCTATTTTATAATCCTCTTGAGTTTTGTATGCAGTGTTCCTTTTGAATTCTTCATTCTTTCCATACCTAAGCAGTTGGAAATTATCCCCACTGAAAGTCGTGTTGTTCTCCACTGCCCACTGGAAAATACTTCTTATATATTCCTGTAATATTTTTTAGTGTCTTCTACCGAAGTGATTTTCATACTTAGTGTCATCTGCAAATAATGACAGAAAACTGTGCCGGGTGTTTTTATTTGTCTGCTATGAGGATAAGAAACAGCAGAGGTGCCAGGACAGCGATTTGGGGAACTGAAGTTTTTACCTCGCTGATTCTGGATTTTGCTCTGTTTATTGTAATATTTGCATTGGAATCCTGAAAATCTATTTACCAACCTTCTCCGTTGTGCCTATGGCTCTCATTTTGTGTGCAATTACCCTATGATCGCATTTGTCAAACACCTTTGCAAAATCTTGCAACCTCTGCAATTTGGTCTTTTTCCAATTCCTCCATAATTTTGTTATGGTGGTAAAGCAGTTGTGACACGCATGATCTTCCAGTTCTATAATCGTGCTGGTTTGTGTTATGCAGATTGTGTTCTTCCATAAAGTTTTCAATTTGACAGTTCATCACTGTCAAAGACTTTTATGATGTAGGATGTTAATACTACTGGTCTGTAATATTTAGCTAGTACTCTTCTACCTACCTTATGCAAAGGAGCTGTGTCTGCACTCTTTAAGGCCTCTCGTAGTTCATGTAGGTGGCAACAAGAGCAGATGCAGCCCAGCCAGTACACTCCTGCTTGGATCCATCAGTGTATAAAACTTGTGATAAATTATTACTAATAGTTAAGTGTGAAATTTCTTCTTGAGCAGTTGCTTTTACAAGTGATTTAAGGAAGGTATTACTAGTAATAAGCTTCTTGGGAGGGGCTTGCAGGTATGTGATATTAAATGAACACATCTTCCATGGAGGGGTGAAATGCTCTTGTTGTCTACAGTGATACAAATTCATGCAGGTTGTAAAACTTAATATAATTGCATGTTTTCACAATCCATTTAGATCTGTGAGTATTTACTTCTAAACATTTAGTAAGATTCATAGTGACAGTGTTTGGTTCGCTTCTTAACATTCTAATACCAAGTACAGTGTTAAACTCAATAATCCTATCACTGATACTAGAACCTGGGTAGGTTTAGGACAGCCGAGAATAATTCTGAGTGCTTCATTTTGCATTAGCTCTAAAAGCAGGAAAGAATTTTCCTCAGCTAATATTAACATGGGCTCAGCGTAATCATTTAAGGATCTGATATAGGCTATGTACATCATTCTCACTATTCTTACATTAACACTATAGTTGGGGTTGTAGACAGTAACATTAACACTATAGTTGGGGTTGTAGAAAGTAACATTAGCACCATAGTTGGTGTTATAGCCAGTAACAACACTATAGATGGGGTTGTAGCCAGTAACATTAGCACCATAGTTGGGGTTGTAGCCAGTAACATTAGCACCATAGTTGGGGTTGTAGCCAGTAACATTAGCACCATAGTTGGGGTTGTAGCCAGTAACATTAGCACCATAGTTGGGGTTGTAGCCAGTAACATTAGCACCATAGTTGGGGTTGTAGCCAGTAACATTAGCACCATAGTTGGGGCTGTAGCCAATAACATTAGCACCATAGTTGGTGTTGTAGCCAGTAACATTAGCACCATAGTTGGGGTTGTAGCCAGTAACATTAGCACCATAGTTGGGGTTGTAGCCAGTAACATTAGCACCATAGTTGGGGTTGTAGCCAGTAACATTAGCACCATAGTTGTGGCTGTAGCCAGTAACATTAGCACCATAGTTGGTGTTGTAGCCAGTAACATTAGCACCATAGTTGGGGTTGTAGCCAGTAACATTAGCACTATAGTTGGGGTTGTAGCCAGTAACAGCACCATAGTTGGGGTTGTAGCCAGTAACATTAGCACCATAGTTGGTGTTGTAGCCAGTAACATTAACACTATAGTTGGTGTAGTAGCCAGTAACATTAACACCATAGTTGGGGTTGTAGCCAGTAACATTAACACTATAGTTGGTGTTGTAGCCAGCAACATTAACACTATAGTTGGTGTAGTAGGCAGTAACATTAACACTATAGTTGGTGTTGTAGCCAGCAACATTAACACTATAGTTGGTGTAGTAGCCAGTAACATTAACACTATAGTTGGTGTAGTAGCCAGTAACATTAACACTATAGTTGGTGTAGTAGCCAGTAACATTAACACTATAGTTGGTGTAGTAGCCAGCAACATTAACACTATAGTTGGTGTAGTAGCCAGTAACATTAACACTATAGTTGGTGTTGTAGCCAGTAACATTAACACTATAGTTGGTGTAGTAGCCAGTAACATTAACACTATAGTTGGTGTAGTAGCCAGTAACATTAACACTATAGTTGGTGTAGTAGCCAGTAACATTAACACTATAGTTGGGGTTGTAGCCAGTAACATTAGCACCATAGTTGGAGTTATAGCTAGTAACATTAGCACCATAGTTGGGGTTATAGCCAGCAACAGGTTTAAGAGCATTTAGCCTATCTTTGCATTTTTTATTTATTTGTGGTATGATGGTTTTATTGAAGGTTACGTCTGCAACAAGATATCCGTAAGATTTAACCTAGCTGATGTTTTCACCCTTCAAATAGATGGGTGAGGGATGTCGTTTGCTTTTCAATATCTTAGCCTGTGATGAAGATATGACGAGGCCTAGTCGATTACAAATTATTTGAACCTTGGTCAAGTATAATCGACTAGGCCTCGTTAAGAATGGTACTCATCTTCTTATGTCATGTTGTATGGATTATGATATCAGCATAGGTAGATAAAACATTTAGGAGAACATTAATCAGGACATTAAATAGCATGGGACTGAGAACTCCTCTCTGCAGTATACCTGGGGCATTTCTTTAGACTAGCTACTATGTTGTGTAGGTCTTGGGAGAGATAAGTAGGTTGTCAAAGACACTCCTTGTAGGATGGTTACGGTATATTTACAGTCTGTGAGGAAGAGATCCCAGCCACGTCCGTTCAGCTTGTAGGTCTATGACTTGTGAGACTGGACGCCTATGCGTCGCTATGCACATGCGCTGAGCCTCTGACGTCAGCGGGTATCGTGACGTCACACGTAAAGGGACCAGCATTATAAACTAAGATGCATGTTGATACACTACACAAGTGTATATATAATACTGACACGACAACTAAAGCCTTGTTAAAGTCTTGTCAAGTTGCAATAACTTGGTGAGGTAACTATGTTAAGTAACAATCAATGGTGGTGGTGTTTAGTAACAGTTACTGGGTGAAGGAGACATGATTGTCCTGGGTTCTCTGAGATGCTCAGGTGTGCTTGTTCTTGTTTGTCTTGTGGGCGAGACAGTGGCGTCAGGGATCCTTTTGGACGACCATTGTGTGGGTAGTGAGGTGGGCGAGTGACCCTTGTCACCCTAAGACTGTCAGGAGACTCGAGTCATCTTAGGACGGTTAGGAGACCCGTGATATCTTAAGACTCAGAAGACAAGTGAAATCCTATGACTGCCAGATGACGAGGGTCATATTTAGATTGTCAGAACACGTGTATCATTCTAAGACTGTCAGAAGACTAGCGTCATCTTAAGACTGTGAGAACACAAAATGGAACAAGATGATGTATCTTTCTCGCCTGCGTTCTAAGGAGTACAGGACAAGGAAATTCAAACATTACCAGTAATTAAGGTGCCTGACTGTACTTATACATACAGTTAAGGTTCTCTGTACATTCTTCACATCTACAGTTTCGCCTGCCTTGAAAAAGGCTGTTAGTGTACAGCAGTATTCCAGCCTATATCAAACAAGTGACTTAAAGAGGATCATCATTGGCTTGGTATCCCTTGTTTTGAAGGTTCTCATTATTTATCCTATCATTTTCCTCGCACTTGTGATTAATGACACTATTGTGGTCCTCTTTTATCATGCTTTTTGGAATTATTCTTTAAAAGTATTTTACTTAAATTGGTATTTGATTATAATTTGCTGCGTGGAGTGTAATTAACTCTTACATGAGTAATTATAAAGTTGATTCCTTAACCTGGAAGATACTGGAGGGTGGACCCCAAACCTGCGCACTGAAATAAATACAAATAAATACAGATGGTGAAAGATAATGCTATATCTTTCTATCCTGCAGAGTGCAGCTCCGAGGAGTTTAAATAGGATTAAATTAATGCAGACAATCAACGTTCTCTGTACATTCTCCTGCGTGTGTGATATTGAGTCTCTCAGGTGTTGAGTCAGGTAACCTGACACTCTGATGTTGTAGATAAAACAATCCCATAAAAAGTTGTAGTGGGATGTGCTTACGGTCTGGGTCGTGCAGGCTGTTAGATGGTCTAGCGGGTCTGACCGGGGTCGTGCAGGCTGTTAGATGGTCTAGCGGGTCTGACCTTGAGGCTAGTTAGATGGCTCAGCGGTTCTGACCGGTCTGCAGGTGTTGATGGTTTGTGACCGGGTCGTGCAGGCTGTTAGATGGTCAGGGTCCTGACACGGTCGTGCAGGCTGTTGATGGTAAAACATCACCAGCTAAAGAGTTGTAGGGATGTGCTTACGGTCTGGGTCTGCAGGCTGTTAGATGGTCTAGCGGGTCTGACCGGGTCGTGCAGGCTGTTAGATGGTTTAGCGGGTCTGACCGGGGTCGTGCAGGCTGTTAGATGGTCTAGCGGGTCTGACCGGGGTCGTGCAGGCTGTTAGATGGTTTAGCGGGTCTGACCGGGGTCGTGCAGGCTGTTAGATGGTCTAGCGGGTCTGACCGGGGTCGTGCAGGCTGTTAGATGGTCTAGCGGGTCTGAAGGACGGTGTGCACGTGAGAAAATGATGTGCTGGAGTAAACAGGTTGTGATTGCTAGGTGAACATACGAGCAGTAACAGTCTGGCTGATCGGTCAGCAAGACTGTTACTAAGCTGGACGGGGTTTAAAATGATGCTGTTATGTTAACTTGCTGAAATAGTATTTATTTGTGTTAATTTTATTGATTTTCTTTAATTGTATGTTGATTTATTGTTTGCTGACTTTATCCTTAGTTTGTTTGTGTTGTGTATTGTTTTGTTTGTGAGTGCTGAGTGACGTACTATTAATACTACTAGTAGTAGTGCTACTACTACTACCAGTTCTACTACTAGTACTACTACTATTAGTATTACTACTAGTGCTGATGCTACTACTACTGCCAATACTACTATTACTATTACTACTGCTACTACTACTATTACTACTGCTACAACTACTATTACTACTGCTACTACTGCTGATGCTACTACTGCCAATACTACTACTAGTATACTATTACTACTGTTGCTAGTACCACTAGTACTATCACTACTTTAATTAATATTACTGCCACTACTGCTGCTACTACTACGATTACTGCTACGACTACTACCACTACTGTTAGTACTACTAGTACTACCACTACTACTACTCCTGTTACTACTACTACTGTTATTACTACTACTACTACCGAAGCTGGGCTAGTAGTACACACAGAGTCATGGTGTGGGGACGCCAGTGGGGACGCCAGTGGGGACGCCAGTGGGGACGCCAGTGTGTACAGAGTGGCTGTCGCCTCATTAAAATATAAGGAGGTCAGCTTTCCACTTGGGAGGCAGAAATTTGCATCACAAATAAGTCAGGAGGGGGAAGAAGAACCTTTTACAAGCTGCTTAATAATTCTGGAGAAACTCCTTGTGGTGCGTCCTCAGGGACGATTGTGGCCCTTGAAAATGGTCCTTGGTGGCCCCTTGATAGTGGTCCTTGTGACCCTTGTTAATGGTCCTTGATGGTAGTCTTTGGTGACCCTTGATAGTGGTTCTTGATGGTGGTTCTTGATGGTGGTCCTTGATGACCCTTGCTGGTGGTCCATGGTGACCCTTGATAGTGGTCCTTGATAATGGTCATTGATGGTAGTCTTTGGTGACCCTTGATAGTGGTTCTTGATGGTGGTCCTTGATGACCCTTGCTTGTGGTCCATGGTGACCCTTGATAGTGGTCCTTAATAATGGTTCTTGATGGGGTCCTTGATGATCCTTACTGTTGGTCCATATTGATCCTTGATAGTAGTCCTTGATAATGGTTCTTGATGGGGTCCTTGATGATCCTTGCTGTTGGTCCATATTGATCCTTGATAGTGGTCCTTGATAACTCTTGATGATGGTTCTTGATTTCCCTTGATGTTGGTCCTTGTTAGTGGTCTTTGTGGCCCTTGATAGTGGCTCTTGATGACTCTTGATGGTGGTCCTTGATGATAGTTCTTGATGTTGGCCCTTTTGAACCTTGATAGTGGTACATGGTGACGTTTAGTGGTGGGACACCCGACGAGCCTCGCCCATGGCCGGGCTTAGAGAGTAGAGAAACTCGAAACTCTTCAAAGGTATATCAAAGGTTCATCGACGCAGCTTGTGTGATGAACAACTCTTACTGTACAAACTCTCAAACTCTTAAAGTTTTAATGTGAGCAACATTGAGGTGTGGCCGCAGGCCGGGCCACCAGAGCAGAGAAAAATTAACTCTCGAAGCAGATCACAGGTAAGTCATAGGTAGAAGGTAATGATGATGTTGATTTTTTTTAACTGTTGAGTAGAGGTGTTTCATAGTGGCAGATAGTTATGAGTGTACACCTTCACCTATCTTCTCTTCCTTCCAGGTGAGTGTGTGGCACCGTCCACCAGGTGTCCAGGGGAGTGTGTGGCACCGTCCACCAGGTGTCCAGGTGAGTGTGTGGCACCGTCCACCAGGTGTCCAGGTGAGTGTGTGGCACCGTCCACCAGGTGTCCAGGGGAGTATGTGGCACCGTCCACCAGGTGTCCAGGTGAGTGTGTGGCACCGTCCACCAGGTGTCCAGGTGAGTGTGTGACACCGTCCACCAGGTGTCCAGGGGAGTGTGTGGCACCATCCACCAGGTGTCCAGGGGAGTGTGTGCCACTGTTCACCAGGTGTCCAGGTGAGTGTGTGGCACCGTCCACCAGGTGTCCAGGGGAGTGTGTGGCACCGTCCACCAGGTGTCCAGGTGAGTGTGTATCACTGTTCACCAGGTGTCCAGGTGAGTGTTAAGATGTTTATAGGTGTGTCAACACCTGTTCTCACACTTGTAAACCCCTGTTATCACATGTGTACATTCCTGTCCTCACATGTGTATACAGCTGTCTCCACATGTGGTTCAAAAGAAAGCAGTGAGAACTTAACTCAGTCAGGTGTGGAACAATAGCATGTAAACTGCTCATTCTCGTGGTAATGACAATACGATAAAGACACGACTCATAACTCAGACTCATAACTCACAGACAGAGACTCATAACTCACAGACAGAGACTCATAACTCACAGACAGAGACTCATAACTTACAGACAGAGACTCATAACTCACAGAGACTCATAACTTACAGAGACTCATAACTCACAGACAGAGACTCATAACTCACAGACAAAGACTCATAACTCACAGACAGAGACTCATAACTCACAGACAGAGACTCATAACTCACAGAGACTCATAACTCACAAAGACTCATAACTCACAGACAGAGACTCATAACTCACAGACAAAGACTCATAACTCACAGACAAAGACTCATAACTCACAGACAAAGACTCATAACTCACAGACAGAGACTCATAACTCACAGACAGAGACTCATAACTCACAGACAGAGACTCATAACTTACAGACAGAGACTCATAACTCACAGACAGAGACTCATAACTCACAGACAGAGACTCATAACTCACAGACAGAGACTCATAACTCACAGACAGAGACTCATAACTCACAGACAGAGACTCATAACTCACAGACAAAGACTCATAACTCACAGACAGAGACTCATAACTCACAGACAAAGACTCATAACTCACAGACAAAGACTCATAACTCACAGACAAAGACTCATAACTCACAGACAAAGACTCATAACTCACAGACAGAGAACCATTAACACAGATCCTCGTAGCTAGAACTTAAAAGACGCTACAATTTATCAGTTATCCTGGAATATGTGTTGTTGTTACTGGGGTTGGTTATCACTTATATTAATTACTCTGCGTTATCTACCTTGAGGTCGTTCCGGGGGTCAGCGCCCCCCCCCCCCGCGGCTCAGTCCTTGACCAGGCCACCCTCTGGATCAGGGCCTGATCAACTAGGCTGTTACTGCTGTCCGCACGCTGGATTGCTTGCGGCCAGCAGTAACAGCCTGGTTATAATTATTAATTCATGTCATTGAGTGTTTTACTGCCTCTGGAATTATTTAATAAACATCTGAGTTATTCAGTAACTGCAAGAATAATTTACAAGAATATCTGGCTTATCTACCTGGAGGGTATTCCGGGGATCAACGCCCCTGCGGCCCGGTCCACGACCAGGCCTCCCGGTGGATCAAGGCCTGATCAACCAGGCTGTTACTGCTGGCCGCACGTAGTTCAACGTACGAACGGCGCCGACTCTAAGTATCTGTCCAGCTCCCTCTTGAAGGCAGCCAGGGGCCTATTGGTGATTCCCCATATGGCTGGTGGGAGGCTGTTGAACAGTCTTGGGCCCCTGTCACTTATTATGCTTTCTCTTAGTGTACCAATGGCGCCCCTACTTTTCATTGTGGGTATTTTGCACCGCCTGCCCAGTCTTTTACTGTCGTAGGAAGTGATTTCTGTGCAGATTCGGGACCATTCCTTGTAGGATTTTCCAAGTGTAGAATGTAGAAAGTATCTTTATTATTTCAAAACTATCTGTATTATTTAGAAACAATCTAGAATATTTAGAGACTATTTCTTAAAGTATTTGCATTTATAAAGTATCTTTATTGTTTAGAACTTACGTGGGTTATTTAGCTCAACTTTTTTTTAATAAAATTAAATCGGATACATCCACAGTGTGCTGCTCTCGTTGTCTATATGATGATTAAACAGTGGAAACAAAAGCTAGCTATGTTTACCTGTAGCGACCATCACACAGGATGGCACTCGCGACCATCACACAGGATGGCACTCGCGACCATCACACAGGATGGCACTCGCGACCATCACACAGGATGGCACTCGCGACCATCACACAGGATGGCACTCGCGACCATCACACAGGATGGTACTCGCGACCATCACACAGGATGGCACTCGCGACCATCACACAGGATGGCACTCGCGACCATCACACAGGATGGCACTCGCGACCATCACACAGGATGGCACTCGCGACCATCACACAGGATGGCACTCGCGACCATCACACAGGATGGCACTCGTACAAAGTGTTGAAATGTGTCAGCTCGACTTTATTCTAAAGGTGTGTGTTGGAGGGCGAGGGAGACACAGGAGGTGTGTGTTGGAGGGCGAGGGAGACACAGGAGGTGTGTGTTGGAGGGCGAGGGAGACACAGGAGGTGTGTTGGAGGGCGAGGGAGACACAGGAGGTGTGTGTTGGAGGGCGAGGGAGACACAGGAGGTGTGTGTTGGAGGGCGAGGGAGACACAGGAGGTGTGTGTTGGAGGGCGAGGGAGACACAGGAGGTGTGTGTTGGAGGGCGAGGGAGACACAGGAGGTGTGTGTTGGAGGGCGAGGGAGACACAGGAGGTGTGTGTTGGAGGGCGAGGGAGACACAGGAGGTGTGTGTTGGAGGGCGAGGGAGACACAGGAGGTGTGTGTTGGAGGGCGAGGGAGACACACGAGGTGTGTGTTGGAGGGCGAGGGAGACACAGGAGGTGTGTGTTGGAGGGCGGGGGAGACACAGGTGTGTTGAGGGCGAGGAGACACAGGAGGTGTGTGTTGGAGGGCGAGGGAGACACAGGAGGTGTGTGTTGGAGGGCGAGGGAGACACAGGAGGTGTGTGTTGGAGGGCGAGGGAGACACAGGAGGTGTGTGTTGGAGGGCGAGGGAGACACGTACTGCAGCCGTTCATTACTGAAGGAAATGTTTATAGATAATGAAGAGTGAGTGTTTGGACAGTAGGAGTAACGCAGCCCAGGAACTGCAGCCTAACATGCCAACAATGTCACTGTGGTTCTAGAGGAAACTGACCACAGTTTTAAAGCATTTACTTTATGTGTCAATACAAAAAATAGAATACATTTCCTAATCACGTCAAAAGACAGTAAGGACATTAATAATAATAATAATAATAATAATAATAATAATAAAAAGCCAGTAATAACATAAATAAATTTATAACAGTAGCCTAGTTTATAGCTTCATAACTTATAACTAGATTAAAACAGCAACCTAAATTATAGGTTCATATTTTATCAGCCATGTATGTAACAATTATGTAGTTAAAACAACCATTGTAAACAAATATTGAAGAGAAATATGCAACATTATTGTCTGCTAACAGAACACTGCTGAAGAAGGAAGATCAGTAGCACAGTAATAATGAACATTATGCAGGACACACGTGTTGCAGAGGCTTCTTGCATACTCTGCATCCGTCAAATTAGAAAAAAAAGAATATAAATAGTAGAAGCCCAAAATGAAAAAAATCGCAGTGATTGGCATAAAAAGCATTTACAACGAAGTTAAATTAACACTAATGTGCTTAAGTCAGTAGAAACATGCCAGGTGAGCATATGTGACTCATGGGTGTGGTGACACCCACCTAAACATGTGAGTGAAACTGTGATGTATGGTACTGTGAGTTGCCCTCTCGTATTTGTGAGGAAGCAGACTTCCGTTTCATCTAAGGTGGTTGTAGCCCCAGATATTAATGGTCTGTTTCCCCAAGTGTTAATCCCCTGGTCCCGGAGTTGTCCAACGGGAGAGGAGGAACTTGCCGGAAATGCTAATTACTTTGACTTCATAAGGCGTGTGGGATCTAAACCTGTAATGAATCACATGAAGAGCGGGGATGTATAATTCGAGCTCTATGGTCCTTTTCAGCAGATAGATACAAGAGAAGACAGGCCGCTGGAGAGGATCTCTAACAGTTAGAGGTCGAAATATACAACTTCGTCTTCGTTTCTTGTTTTATTTATGTCTGCAAGTGGGTTTCTTCGTTGGCACTGACTAGTCTTCATTACACTGTTAACATTGCATGTCTACATGTTCTTGTAGATCATTGTTCTTGTAGCTTATTTACCCCTGCTTACCTAACACTTAGTACATAAGTAGGAGTTAGTCGAAGATTTCGAATAGGATACTGATTAATATTTCTAATGTGACCAATGGAAATAAGCCACAATGCTTGGCTTTCTTGGTTTATCCTGGGTTATTAAACCAAGACTTTTATAAGGTGTCCCGTAGCTCGAGTGGTAGCGCACTCAGTACTGGTGGAAACATTAGGACGTGTTTCCTTAAGACACCTGCTGTCCATGTTTACCTATCAGTAAAATAGTTACCTGGGTAGTAGTCGACTGGTGTGGGTCGCATCCTGGGGACAAAATTGATATAATTTGCCCCAAATGCTCTGCATATCAAGGGGCTTTCTATATAATAGTATGTCATTGATGTCAGCTAGGCCTATATACCATGTACATGTACTTGCGAGAAATTACCTGCATGAGGTTTACAGGATATTACCTGAATTATTACTTGCAAGTAATTTGGGTGAGGTAAGTGGGACTTAGTCACAGTAGGTCACAGGACTGTGACTCCTTCAGTGCCCACTCCTTCACCACTCTCACAAAAAAACTTGACCTGACATTAAATTAATAATTACAATACTAAACATTAAAACCAATAATGGTAAATTATAAAATAGTGTAGACTGTACGAAAATTAAAGGAAACGATCTCCAGAAAGGATTAATGGGAACACTAATACACACAGACTGGGTAAGAATTTTCTAACTGATACCAGGCACATATGTACCAAAAGTTAGATAATTAAGATTATATTAACACTTACCATTTATATTGTAGTTGGATCACCCCACAACGCCTACCTAACAAATAGAATCCTACTGGCCAGCGAGAAATCTAAATGAAAGGACTAATGGCGTACATACTGGATGTTTTGCATGGCAACACCTCATTATTTCCACTATCACCACCTAATTCTGGAGGCCCCGCAGATTCTCTGTCCCTATTCTTCAACAGGGGACATTCCAGTACTTATTAATTATAGTTTGAGGCGATTCATTCAATCATGACCTAGATGATGCCAGATTACTAGACGATTTCACCACAACCAGTGCTCACATATTAATTCATTATGGCATCCTCCTGTATCCCTCCACGGCCGCTACACACCCTCCTTCACACAAAATTTCTTGAAGGGTCAAATCAGCGTCACATTTTAATACACAATTATTATATTATTCATATTTATACATGCTGAATTTAGGAAAAATATAAAAAATAATCCACACTTGAAGAAATAAAGATTACTATTATTTTTACGTTTCTTCAATAAAGATTCCCATATGTTGCATAAGTGTCTTATTTCTTCAACTTGTCGGTTTTCAAAACCATTTATCACAGCTGTCAGACACAGCTCCTTTGCATAAGGGAGGTAGTAGAGCACTAGCTAAAAATTACAGACCAGTAGCCCTAACTTCTCACATCATAAAAATCTTCGGAAGAGTGACGAGACGGTAGATTACAAATCTCATGGACCAGCAAAACCAGCATAACCCGAACCAGCATGGCTTTAGAGCGGGACGATCATGCCTGTCACAGCTGCTGAACCATTATGACAGAATTACGGAGGCATTGGAAGACGACCAAAACGCAGATGTGATTTACACAGCTTTTGCAAAGGCGTTTGACAAATATGATCATGGAGTGATAGCGCACAATATGAGGGCCATAGGCATTACGGGAAATGTAGGCAGATGGATTTTAGAGTTCCTAACACACAGCACACAAAAAGTAGTAGTGAACAGGGCAATGTCCAGAATCAGCAAGGTCACAAGCTCAGTGCCCCAAGGCACTGTCCTGGCACCTCTGCTGTTTCTCATCCTCATAGCAGACATAGATAAAAACACCAGGCACACTTTTGTATCGTCATTTGCAGATGACACTAAAATAAGCATGAAAGTCACTACGGTAGAGGACACTGAAAAATTACAGGAAGACATAAGCAAGGTCTTCCAATGGGCAGTGGAGAACAACATGACGTTCAATGGTGATAAGTTTCAGCTGCTTAGCTATGGAAAGAATGAAAAACTCAAAAGGAACACTATATACAAAACTCAAGAGGGTCACCAAATAGAACAAAAGGAACACGTAAAGGACTTGGAAATAATTATGTCACCTGATCTTTCTTTTAAAGACCATAAACAAGACAAAGATCACAACAGCCAGGAAGATGACGGGGTGGGTATTGAGAACTTTCAAAACAAGGGAAATAATGCCGATGGTGACACTCTTCAAATCGCTAGTGCTCCCTCATTTAGAATATCGCTCAGTGCTGACGGCCCAGTTCAAAGCAGGAGAAATATCAGAGTGGGAACTAATACAGAGATCGTTTACGGCTCACATTGATCCAGTGAAACATCTAAATTATTGGGAACGCCTTCAAGTCTTGAACATGTACTCATTGGAGCGGAGGAGAGAGAGATACATGAAAATATATACCTGGAAAGTACTTGAGGGCCTGGTCCCAAATCTGCACACTGCCATAACAACATACTGGAGTGAGAGATATGGGAGGAAGTGTAAGATAAACCCACTGAGGATCAGGGGTGTGGTGGGAACAATAAGTGAGCACTGTATCAACATCCGGGGTCCCAGACTATTCAACATCTTACCAGAAGATATCCGAAACACGGTTGGAACCAGTGTAGAATTCTTCAAGAGGAAACTGGACAAGTATCTTCACCAGGTGCCAGATCAAACAGGCTGTGACGGATATGTGGGGCAGCGGGCCTCCAGCAGCAACAGCCTGGTTGACCAGGCAAGCACCAGACGAGCCTGGCCCATGGCCGGGCTCAGAGAGTAGAGAAACTCTCGAAACTCTTCAAAGGTATATCAAAGGACGCTGCATCATCATGGGATCTTGATACAAAGAATTCTTCAACACTTGTCCAACCTTTGGACGAAGACCTACTTACACTAGTGGATGGTCCCACTGTGACCCCGCCTCCTCCTGCTTCCACTCACCTGACTACAGTATATAAGTCACTTCTCCGGTCATATGCTGTACTTCCTACAAGAGTGATGGACTGAACACATTGATTCCAGGCTGAGGGACTGGTTACCTCAAACTCTCCTTATACCTTCCTGCTTTGTATTGAACTGATGAAGCCACTGTGTGGCGAAACGTTTCTTCAATAAAGATTCCCATATGTTGCATAAGTGTCTCAATTCTTCAACTTGTCGGTTTTCAAAACTATTTATCACAGCTTCATCATTATTTGCAATGTGGATTTTTTTTTCAATTTTTTTCTGAAATTAGTGTGTAAATATTGAATAATGTAATATTGTTTAAAAAATGTAGTGTTGGTGTGACTTAGAAAATTTTCTAGTCACGAGAGAACCAACACACATGTTGAGAAAGGTTTCGAAATATGGCTTAGCATAAAATAATTGGAGAGTAATAGAGAAAAAATCTGGTTTAATCACTCCCGATAAGGAGTGTATCGGCGTCAATGGAGGAAATGTGGTACACCTCATGTATGTAAACTTCCAGTTAATTCTACAGAAGATTGCTAAATTGGCCAATATTATTACATGTTTCTTAGGGAAGCGTTAGGATGTGAGACCCAAGAAATATTTTGTTAAGTGGTTCCTAAAACTCTTCTATTTATAATGTTGTACTTATTATGTAATATAAAACTGATATATGTAATTTATGTACATGTTCTATATACGTTCTCCTATAAATGTGTATATTGGTGGACCAAACCACTAATTAGTAAAGTCAGGTCATTAATAATTCCATATACAGTCCACAAACATAATTTACCCTTGTTACTGGTTTAAATTTAATAATTCATAGCTATTTAAAGGTCCAGCTTATGTGAGTGTGGGATGAATGGGTGGGTATCGAAGGAGGGATGCTGTTACCACCCAATGCCCCTAAAATCTTACCCATCTCTGAGGTACAACTAATCTCAGTAAGTGTTATGTCTGTTTCAGTTGTGCCCTCCACAAATTATGTGTGTAATAATTCAGGACTGTGTAAACTTCACACACATAATTTCTCACGGGTAATAAACATGCAGATTTAACCAAAGTTAACCCAACAGTCAGTGTGACTTTTTCACACTAGAATCTTCAGAATCATCATCACTTGTCACACTTTTCTGTTAGTACTGAATATGACGAATAAGGAACGTGTGCATCACGTGTCCTATTCATCAACATGACATGTGATCTAAGAGTGATAATAATGTATAACATTAAATAATGTAAATAATTTGTATGTTAAACCTTTGTAAGATTTTAACCTACATACACATATTTTTTAAACACACTGGTCGTCTCCCACCAAGGTAGGGTGACCCAGTAAAAAGAGGAAACACATTTACCGTCATTCATTCAATCGCAACATTGCCAGAATCATTCTGACATCACAGTTATGGCCCTCCAAACTGCAATATCCCCAACCCTCCTTCAGAGTGCAGGCACTGTACTTCCCATCTCCAAGACTCTGGATAACTGGTTTTCCTGAATTTCTTCATAAGTGTTACCTGGCTTATACATTATATACATTTGCCTACCCGAATTCTTTACACTGTGAGTCAGTGCTGCCTCACATGGTCTCACCGTAACATTGATCATGCACATGTGGCTGAGATTATTGAACTGTGCCGTAGTTTGCAAGCTCTGTGGTGGTGATACTTGATTACAAACCTTCATTGGCTGCCGCTAATTGAACGAAAGGTTGTCAGTTGAGTGTGACTGTACTGCTTGTTGACACTAGGCTACATCATTAGTACTCAACCACCAGTTATGTCTTCTGTTAGTTACGTCGGTACCTCTAGCAGTAACTTTTTTTTATTGGAAACAGAACATTTAGACTTAAATATAACTAAGATAAGATAATTTTATTTACCAAGAAGATACATTAGAGTTACAATAATGGGTTAACATTAAACAGTAAATCTTACAGAGCCTCCAGTTAAACCTAGTGCTGACTGTATTTGCTCATCTTAGGATAAATCTACATGATGCATTTTATACATGCGGCTATAACACGTGTGCCTCAGAACCATTGTAAAAATGATTATGTAAGAAATATATAAAGAAAAACCAACTTCAAAATTCATATTTCATAGGGTAAGCGCTCAGCACGTAGGGGTCATACAGTGCCTTGGATAATGGGAGTCAGTTGGATTTGGTCTGAGGAAGGAATAGGTAGCCTCAGTTCTCTGGATCAAGAGCACTTCACTGGCCTCAAGGGTGACTAACTTCAGTGTAGATGTTCGTGGCTCAGTTGGTAGCGTCCTCAGCTCACACACTAAGGAACCATAGATCCACCCCCGGCACGGGTCAAACGTTGGGCATGTTTCCTTACAGCTGCTGCCCCTGTTCAACTAGTAGTAAGTAAGACCTGGGTGTTAGTCGACTGTTGTGGGTGGCATCCTGGGGGATATTAAAAGGTCATATTATTTTATCAATATAAATAAGGCAGTCCCCGATGACGCACTCACTTTACTAACCCTCCAGCCCCTGGGTTAAAAATCCCAACAAAACCTTATATAGCACAAGTTATAGCAATGAGTGTCCCGTAGCTTGATCGCTAGCGCACTCAGCTCACACACTGAGGTTCGAATCTCCCCCGGTACGGCTGGAAAACATTAGGGACGTGTTTCCTACCTCATCTCCCACAACGTACTCAACCACTGTCAATTTGGATTCAGGCCTAATAAAAATACAAATGATGCTATTATACACATGCTAGAAATAATTTACACCGCTCTAGAGAAAAAAAAATCCCACTGGGAATCTTCATTGATTTACGTAAAGCTTTTGATACAGTTAACCATGATCTGTTACACCTAAAATTATCACACTATGGTATAAGAGGGCACTCCCTCAACTACCTAAAATCATACCTTAGCAACAGAAACCAATATGTGTACACAAATGGAGCTAGCTCTACCGCGCAAACTATTACCGTAGGTGTCCCACAGGGAAGTGTTCTTGGCCCACTTCTCTTTCTCATTTACATTAACGACCTACCAAATGCATCTCAACTACTCAAACCCATACTATTTGCAGATGACACTACATACGTTATCTCTCACCCAAGCCCAGACATACTAGCCAACACTGTTAATACTGAATTGCAGAAAATATCTACCTGGATGATGACTAACAAACTTACTCTCAATATTGATAAACTCTATTTCATTCAGTTTGGGAACAGAGCTACAAATGTTCCACTTAACATAATGATAAACGGGTCCCCTATCACAAAACTCACAGAGGGAAAATTCTTAGGAATCCATCTTGACAGTGGCCTAAAATTTCAGACACATATACAACAAATTTCCAAGAAAGTCTCCAAGACCGTGGGAATACTATCCAAGATACGGTACTATGTTCCACAACCAGCTCTCCTTACCCTATATCACTCATTTACCCCTACCTCACCTATGGAATCTGCGCATGGGGCTCAACATCAATAACTCATCTCAGACCATTAATAACACAACAAAAGGCTGCAGTTAGAATGATAACAAATTCTCACTCCAGACAACATACTCCACCAATATTAAAAAATCTAAACTTACTCACCATACAAGACATCCATACTTTTTACTGTGCCTATTACATACATAGAACACTCTATGCAAATATTAACCCACCACTCAAACTTCTCCTTACCAACAGGACACATGACCATAACACTAGACACAGATCACTCTTCGATGTTCCCCGTGTCCATCTAACACTATGCAAAAACTCAATGCATATAAAAGGCCCGAAAATTTGGAATTCATTACCTGTGATTGCCAAATAAACCCTGCCTGTACCCCAATTCAAAATGATGCTAAAAAAACACCTTCTCACCCAAACCTAAATGCACAATACCCAACAAAGTTGATTAATCACTTAAATGTAAAAACCTGTTATAAATAATGCATACTGAGCTAACTGTTTCTATAACATTAACAAATAAAATAATTCACTCTCTTGTACTCTGTGTAACTTATATAATGACCATATAAACTGTAATTGCAATACAACTAATTGTTTTAATTTGTTTGATATCATTCAAATAATTGCATTGCTGCAATACCATGTATTCTACTGTTAATTAATCTTAAGAATGCCCACAATGCTTAGCATATTAGGGGCTTTTGGCATGTACACCTCATTTATACCTAACTATATAGTTCAACATTGTATCATGTCTAAATAAATTATTATTATTATTATTATTATTATTATTATTATTATTATTATCATTATTATTATTATTAGACACCTGTTGTCCCTGTTCACCCATCAGTAAAATAGGTACCTGGGTGTTAGTCGACTGGTATGGGTCGCATCCTGGGACAAAACTGACCTAATTTGCCCGAAATGCTCAGCATAACAAGCGGCTTTCTATATAGTAGTGTTGTTGATGTCAGCAAGGCCTATATACCATGTAATGTACTTGTAGTAAATAAAGGTATTATTATATAATTTATAGTCCTCAAGTTTTAGTATACAACTGTCTACCCTAAAGTTTGATCACAGAAAACGTTCACTCAGAGAAAACTGTAAGTATAGGGATAACTTAGGAAGGTTGATTTCTGCAAGTATTTTGTCAAATATTTTGTAAATATAAAAAAATAAAATCTAACGTCATATTTGACGCTTTTAAATTCTATTAGTGAACTGTCAAGAAGAAAAAATCTTAAATTAAATGTTAGAAATAGCAACATCATTTTTGTCTATAAATGTGTTGCATTGTTTGATGGAGTATTTTGCGGAAAAATTTAAGATTTGTTCGAATTTTTAACTCTGAGTCAGTGCGTCATCGGCGACTGTCTATCTTATTTCCATTGTGGTTCTTTAATTAATCTCGTCCCCTAGCATTCGACCCATGACACCCAGGTACCTACCTTCTGCTAGGTGAACAGGGGTAGCAGGTGTAAGCAAACTTGCCCAATGTTTCCACCCGTGCCGAGGATTGAACCACAGACACTCAGTATATGAGACGAGGGTGTTGCCAACCGAGCCATGGTTGAAGGAGTTGAGTGTCAGTTCTTGGCTGCTCCTCTCCCCTGGCCGCTACTGGCTTCACTGTGGGTTCAGTCAAATTATTAATTAAAACAAAAGAGAAATGCAAGAGATCTGTGAGTATCCATGTGCACAACACACAGGTGTGAGGTGCTCTACACCACACAGGTGTGCTGTGATCTACACCACACAGATGTGAGGCGCTCTACACCACACAGTTGTGAGGTGATCCACACAACACAGGTGTGAGATGCTCTACACCACACAGGTATGAGATGCTCTACACCACACAGATGTGAGGTGCTCTACACCACACAGATGTGAGGTGCTCTACACCACACAGATGTGAGGTGCTCTACACCACACAGATGTGAGGTGCTCTACACCACACAGATGTGAGGTGCTCTACACCACACAGATGTGAGGTGCTCTACACCACACAGATGTGAGGTGCTCTACACCACACAGATGTGAGGTGCTCTACACCACACAGATGTGAGGTGCTCTACACCACACAGGTGTGAGGCCCTCCACACCATATAGGTATTCTGGTGCCCCGCGCATTTGTCCGGTGTCCTTGGTGGTGTTCTGGTGTTTCTCGATACCAACTTTTGATTACTCGTTCACGGGGAGAGTGGCGAGCTACCTTTTATTTCCTGGTTCACAATCATTGTTATCATCGTGGTGTGTAGCCATCAGCATCCAGCTGACTCGGGGCTGCACAGCCCCTTGCCAGGAAGGGCGCAGCTGCTTCTTACTCCACCCACCTCCCTATTATAGGCAAATGATTTTTATACCCGAATAACTTACATAAATCGGGAAAGACTTTGTTTAGTATAATTGTAATGGTTGAGAGAGGTGAGAGGATCCAATAAGCCCGTGTGACACTCGCTAGAGTGTTAGTCAAGCGTCCAGACTTGAGAAAAGGAGAGTATGAAGTGGAAGTCCATAAATGGGAGTGGCGCCTCCACCCTCGTGCTCACCTCTGCCTCACCTACACCTGGATGCTACCTGGAGAAGGCCCTTGTCAGGGGCAGGGAAGGTAGCAGGGGACACCCTTGCACCTCGTTAGTCCGAGGCTATAGCTATAAAGGTTATCTACGCTGATGAAAACAGTCAGGTTATTAATTTTAGACACGGTGTAGGTGGGTGCTGGAGCCAGCTTGACCCCCCGGCCGGCCCCGGCGCCATCGTCTGCCTCCACCGCCGACTGCCTTTCCAATTTAGATTAAGGTGAGAGCGATTATGTAGCGGGAGTTAGCATTCATCAGCCGGGGTGCTCCACCCTCTCTGGTAACACTGCTGCTGACCATCATACTACGACCACTTCTTCTGTCTCTACTTACCAACCTGCTTCTGTCACTCCCCATGTCTCCTTGCCCATGCCTTCTGCCGCTTTCCCCGCTCATGACTCCTGCTTTTTGCTGGCGTCAGAGGAAACTTGATATTATGTGTGTACCGCTGACAACAGACGTCTTCCTGTCACATTTACAGTCTGAATTTTTTTATTAAAAATCAGTATTAGTTTGACGTCGATAATTGGTTCGTCCTTGGTAATAGGTAACTTTACACTGTATTGTCTAAAAATCTTGCAGTCAATGGTATGTATACCAAACTTTTTTCACTACAGGTGATAGTCTTTGTTGCTTGGGAACGGGGATCTGGGTCTCGGGCATAGGGTCCAGAGGGGCGCAGTGGGACCTGATAATGAGGATGGGTCCTATTGCAGGGATCTTCGGCTATTTCGGCGACGTTGCCAACACGATGTTCGTATATGGAAGTCGCGATAAAGCCAGATATGGTGCGCACAGCTGAGGTCAGCCTCGCGTAAGGTAAGGTTTTAGTAGAGAGGGAGGAGGGAACATGGTGTGTGTGTGTGTTGGCAGGCTGGGGGGCGCTGATGGATCACCACCATCTTCCTCTACTAAGGAATTGCTCCTCTTGGTGATCACGTTGTGTAAGTCTTAAACGTTTAAACCGCTTGATTATTTTTGATAAAAGAACCATTAGATAGTAGTGTGTGTATGTGTGTGTGTGTACTCAAGTGTGGTTGCAGGGGTTGATTCATAGCTCCTGGCCCCCGTATCTTCAACGGTCGCTACTAGGTCCACACTCTCCCTGCTCCATGAGCTTTATTATACCTCTTCTTAAAGCTATGTATGGATCCTGCCTCCACTACATCACTCTCCAGACTGTTCCACTTCCTGACAACTCTGTGACTGAAAAAAAATACTTCCTAACATCCCTGTGACTCATCTGAGTCTTCAGCTTCCAATTGTGACCCCTTGTTGGTGTGTCCCATCTCTGAAACATCCTGTCTCCATCCATTTTGTGAATTCCTCTCAGTATTTTATATGTCGTTATCATGTCCCTCCCTATTCCTCCTGTCTTCCAGTGTTGTCGGGTCGATTTCCCTTAACCTCTCCTCGTAGGACATACCCCTTAGCTCCGGGACAAGTCTTGTTGCAAACCTTTGTACTTTCTCTAATTTCTTGACGTGCTTGACCAGGTGTAGATTCCAAACTGGTGCTGCATACTTCAGTATGGGCCTGACGTACACGGTGTACAGTCTTGAACGATTCCTTACTGAGGTGTTGAAACGCTATTCTTAGGTTTGCCAGTCGCCCATATGCTGCAGCAGTTATTTGCTTGATGTGCGCCTCAGGAGATGTGCTCGGTATTATAATCACCCCAAGATCCTTTTCCTTGAGCGAGGTTTGCAGTCTTTGGCCCCTAGTCTGTACTCTGTCTGCGGTCTTTTTTTTATCTTCCCCGATCTTCATGACTTTGCACTTGGTGGGGTAAAACTACAGGAGCCAGTTACTGGACCAGGCTTGCAGCCTGTCCAGATCCCTTTGTAGTCCTACCTGATCCTCATCCGTTTGAATACTTTGGTTTAGTTTCACATCGTCTGCAAACAGGAACACCTCAGATTCCGTCATGTCATTCACATATACCAGAAACAGCACCGGCCCTAGGACTGACCCCTGTGGAACCCCGATCGTCAGAGGCGCCCACTCTGACACCTCATCACGTACCATCACTCGTTGTTTCCTTCCTGTTAGGTATTCTCTGATCCATTGCAGTGCCTTTCCTGTTATTCCTCCCTGCTCCTCTAGCTTTTGCACTAATATCTTGTGTGGAACTGTGTCGAAAGCCTTCTTACAGTCCAAGAAAATACAATCTACATTCCCCACTCTCTCTCATGTCTTACTTCTGTGACCTTGTCGTAAAACTGCAGTAGGTTTGTGACGCAGAATTTCCTTTCCCTGTTACCGTGTTGGTTATCGTGTATAAGCTTATTCCTTTTTAGGTGTTCCACCACTCTTCTCCTGATAATCTTCTCAATGACTTTGCATAGTATGCATGTCAGTGACACTGGTCTGTAGTTTAGTGCTGCCTGTCTGTCTTCTTTCTTAAAAATTTTGACTACATTTCCTGCCTTCCATACCTCAAGTATTTACCTATTTCCATAGATGTGTTGAAGATTGTTGTTAATGACACACACATAGCGCCTCTGCTCCCTCTCTCAGGACCCATGGAGAGATGCTGTCCGGTCCCACCGTCTTTGAGGTATCTGGTTTACTTAGCAGCCTCTTCACCCCCTCCTTGGTTGTATGTATTGTGTCCATCACTTGTTGGTGTATCACACCATTCCGGCTTTCTGGAGTCTTTCCTGTCTCCACTGAAAATACCTCCTTTAATCTAGTGTTTATGTGTGTGTGTGTGTGTAGTCACCAAGCTACACTCTTTATTAAGCAGTTAGGTGTTGCCCTTACTCTGTATAAGTTATGGGCGGTATAATAATACACACACTAAAGATAAAAGGGAACTTGTGTCCTCTGAACAATGGTTAGTTATGAAGTGAGAACAAAAAATAGCTATGTTTCTCTCATATTCCCTCACCCAAGATTTGTTTCTTACAGCAAGAGATCAAATTTGCCAGCTTGAGCTGCAAGACTTCAGTGAGTAGTGAAGAGAGATCGTCAAGGATTCCGCCATGAAGAGTCATAGTTCCTTTACCCTTACTGAGTTCTCTCTCAGTCTACTCATCGGTGTGCAGGTTTGATACCAGTCCCTCCAGAATCTTCCAGGCGTAGATTATCATGCATCTTTTTTTGCCTGTGTTTTAAGGAGTACAGTTCGAGACTTCAACGTAGGCGAGACAGATGCTCTACACCTGGAATATACTAGAGGGATTAGTCTCAAACCTGCACTCTGAAATTACTACTTAAGAACACAAGATTCTTTGCAGACGGTGCAGGATACCTCTTATGAAAAACATGGTAGCAATGAGAGAGAACTCAATAAGTGTTAGGGGACCACGACTCTTCAACACTCTCAGTTCATGCATAAGGAGAATTACCAACAAATCCCTAGCTGTCTTCAAGACGGAAATCGACAAATTCCTCAAATCAGCCTGTGATCAGCCAGGCTGTGGCGCGTAAGTTGCATGCGGGTACCAACAGCCTCATCGATGAGGCCTACTTGTGTAGACATAACGCTTCGCGCGCATGTGTGTGTGTGAAGAAAAGTACACACACACGTGTGTATGGTATGTATAGATGTATGAAAGTATTCTCAGACCTCTAAACATAGCAGGTGTCATCCTCCTTCCTTACACCCCACTCATCCTCCTTCATTACACCCCACTCATCCTCCTTCATTACACCCCACTCATCCTCCTTCATTACACCCACTCATCCTCCTTCATTACACCCACTCATCCTCCTTCATTACACCCCACTCATCCTCCTTCATTACACCCATCATCCTCCTTCATTACACCACTCATCCTCCTTCCTTACACCCACTCATCCTCCTTCATTACACCCACTCATCCTCCTTCCTTCACCCACTCATCCTCCTTCCTTACACCCCACTCATCCTCCTTCCTTACACCCCACTCATCCTCCTTCCTTACACCCCACTCATCCTCCTTCATTGCACCCCACTCATCCTCCTTCCTTACACCCCACTCATCCTCCTTCCTTACACCCCACTCATCCTCCTTCATTACACCCCACTCATCCTCCTTCCTTACACCCCACTCATCCTCCTTCATTACACCCCACTCATCCTCCTTCATTACACCCCACTCATCCTCCTTCATTACACCCCACTCATCCTCCTTCATTACACCCCACTCATCCTCCTTCATTACACCCCACTCATCCTCCTTCCTTACACCCCACTCATCCTCCTTCATTACACCCCACTCATCCTCCTTCCTTACACCCCACTCATCCTCCTTCCTTACACTCCACTCATCCTCCTTCCTTACACCCACTCATCCTCCTTCCTTACACCCCACTCATCCTCCTTCATTACACCCCACTCATCCTCCTTCCTTACACCCCACTCATCCTCCTTCCTTACACCCCACTCATCCTCCTTCATTACACCCCACTCATCCTCCTTCCTTACACCCCACTCATCCTCCTTCCTTACACCCCACTCATCCTCCTTCATTACACCCACTCATCCTCCTTCCTTACACCCCACTCATCCTCCTTACTTATCTACCCTTCACCTCATCTCTCCTTCCTTACACCCTCACTTCCTCCTTCATTACACCCCACTCATCCTCCTTCCTTACACCCACTCATCCTCCTTCCTTACACCCACTCATCTCCTTTCATTACACCACTCATCCTCCTTCCTTACACACCACTCATCCTCCTTCCTTACACACCACTCATCCTCCTTCCTTACACCCCACTCATCCTCCTTCCTTACACCCCACTCATCCTCCTTCCTACACCCACTCATCCTCCTTCCTACACCCACTCATCCTCCTTCCTTACACCCCACTTCATCCTCCTTCCTTACACCCACTCATCCTCCTTCCTTACACCCCACTCATCCTCCTTCCTTACACCCCACTCATCCTCCTTCATTACACCCCACTCATCCTCCTTCCTTACACCCCACTCATCCTCCTTCCTTACACCCCACTCATCCTCCTTCCTTACACACCACTCATCCTCCTTCCTTACACCCCACTCATCCTCCTTCCTTACACTCCACTCATCCTCCTTCCTTACACTCCATCATCCTTCCTTACACCCCACTCATCCTCTTCCTTCAATTCACTCATCTCCTTCTTCACCCACTCATCCTCCTTCATTACACCACTCATCCTCCTTCCTTACACCCACTCATCTCCTTCCTTACACTCCCACTCATCCTCCTTCCTTACAATTCCACTATCCTCCTTCATTGCACCCCACTATCCTCCTTCCTTACACCCCACTCATCCTCCTTCCTTACACCCCACTCATCCTCCTTCATTACACCCCACTCATCCTCCTTCCTTACACCCCACCCACTCATCCTCCTTCCTTACACCACTCATCCTCCTTCCTCACTCCACTCATCCTTCCTTCCTTACACCCACTCATCCTCCTTCCTTACACACTCCACTCTATCCTCCTTCCTTCACACCCACTCATCCTCCTTCCTTACACCCACTCTCTCCTTCCTTCTACACCCACTCATCCTTCCTTCCTTACACCCACTCATCCTCCTTCCTTACATCCTCTCTTCCTTCCTCCTATTCCTTCATACACCCCACTCATCCTCCTTCCTTACACTCCACTCATCCTCTTCCTACCACTATCTCCTTCTACACCACTCATCCTCCTTCCTTACACCCACTCATCCTCCTTCCTTACACCCACTCATCCTCCTTCTTACACCCACTCATCTCCTTCCTTACACCACTCATCCTCCTTCCTAACCACTCATCCTCTTCTTCACTCACTCATCCTCTTCCTACACCCACTCATCCTCCTTCCTTACACTCCTCACTCATCCTCCTTCCTTACACCCCACTCATCGTCCTTCCTTACACCCCACTCATCCTCCTTCCTTACACCCCACTCATCCTCCTTCCTTACACTCACTCATCCTCCTTCCTTACACCCCACTCTCCTCCTTCCTTACACCCACTCATCCTCCTTCCTTACACCCCACTCATCTCTTCCTTACCCCACTCATCCTCCTTCCTTACACCCACTCATCCTCCTTTTCCTACACTCAGACTAATCCTCCTCTATCCCCTACGTTCTCTCTCCTCCCTCACTACTTCTTCCTACCTCCCACGTAGTCTCCTCTCACGTAATTGTCTCCTCCATCGTGTTGTCTCCCTCCACGTTCATCTCCCTCCTCACGTAATTGTCTCCCTCCCTGTAAGTGTCTCCTCACACGTAGTTGTCTCCTCCAGTGTTGTCTCCCTCCAGTAAGTTCTTCCCTACCCACGTAAGTTGTCTCCCCCTCATCACGTAAGTTGTCTCCCCTTCATCACGACCTAGTAATTCACCTCGTAGTTTCTCGTGTCCTATGTCCATCCACAGTTGTCTCTCCCTCCCCACGTAAGTTGTCTCCCCCTCATCACGTAAGTTGTCTCCCCTTCCCATGTAAGTTGTCTCCCTCCCCATGTAAGTTGTCTCCCCTCCCATGTAAGTTTTCTCCCCTCCCCATGTAAGTTGTTTCCCCCTCCGCACGTAAGTTGTCTCCCCCTAAACACGTAAGTTGTCTGCCCCTCCCCACCTAAGTTGTCTCTCCCTCCCCATCTAAATTGACTCCCGCTCCCCATGTATCTTGTCTCCCCTCCCCAAATAAGTTGTCTCCTCCGCCCTACGTAAGTTGTCTCACCTCCATCGCGTAAATTCTCCCCCCTCCACGCATTAGTTCTCTCTCCCTCCCCACGTAAGTTGTCTCCCCCTCCCCACGTAAGTTGTCTCCCCTTCCCACTTAAGTTGTTTCTCCCTCCCCACGTAAGTTGTCTCTCCCGCCACACGTAAGTTGCCTTCCCATCATCACGTAAGTTGTCTTCCCCTCCCCACTTAAGTTGTCTCCCCTGGCCAGTGTGTGGTGTTGTGACGCCCATGGTCAGTGTGTGGTGTGACGCCCCTGGCCAATGTGTGGAGGGTGTTGTGACGCCCATGGCCAATGTGTGGAGGGTGTTGTGACGCCCCTGGCCAATGTGGGGAGGGTGTTGTGACGCCCCTGGCCAATGTGTGGAGGGTGTTGTGACGCCCCTGGCCAATGTGTGGAAGGTGTTGTGACGCCCCTGGCCAGTGTGTGGTGTTGTAACGCCCCTGGCCAGTGTGTGGTGTTGTGACGCCCCTTGCCAGTGTGTGGAGTTGTGACGCCCCTGGCCAGTGTGTGGTGTTGTGACGTCCCTGGCCAGTGTGTGGTGTTGGGACGCCCCTGGCCAGTGTGTGGTGTTGTGACGCCCCTGGCCAGTGTGTGGTGTTGTGACGCCTCTGGCCAATGTGTGGTGTTGAGACGCCCCTGGCAAGTGTGTGTGAAGGGTGCTGAGACGCCCTTGGTCAGTGTGTGGTGTTGTGACGCCCCTGGACAGTGTGTGAAGGGTGTTGTGACGCCCCTGGCCAGTGTGTGGTGTTGTGACGCCCCTGGCCAGTGTGTGTGGAGTGTGTTGTGACGCCCTTCGCCAGCGTGTGGAAATTGTTGTGACGCCCCTGGCCAGTGTTTGGTGTTGTGACGCCTCTGGCCAGTGTGTGGAGGGTGTTGTGACGCCCCTGACCAGTGTGTGGAGGGTGTTGTGACGCCTCTGGCCAGTGTGTGGAGGGTGTTGTGACGCCACTGGCCAGTGTGTGGAGGGTGTTGTGACGCACCTGTGTGTGTGTGGAAGGTGTTGTGACGCACCTGTGTGTGTGTGGAGGGTGTTGTGACGCACCTGTGTGTGTGTGTGTGTGTGTGTGTGGAGGGTGTTGTGACGCACTTATGTGTTTTTGGAGGGTGTTGTGACGCACCTATGTGTGTGAAGGGTGTTATGACGCACATGTGTGTGGAGGGTGTTGTGACGCACATGTGTGTGGAGGGTGTTGTGACGCACCTGTGTGTGTATGTGAAGGTGTGTTGTGACGCACCTGTGTGAGTGGAGGGTGTTGTGACGCACCTGTGTGTGGAGGGTGTTGTGACGCACCTGTGTGTGGAGGGTGTTGCGACGCACCTGTGTGTGGAGGGTGTTGTGACGCACCTGTTTGTGTGGAGGGTGTTGTGACGCACCTGTGTGTGTGGAGGGTGTTGTGACCCACCTGTGTGTGTGTGGAGGATGTTGTGACGCACCTGTGTGTGTGTGGAAGGTGTTGTGATGTACCTGTGTGTGTGGAGTGTGTTGTGACGCACCTGTGTGTGTGGAGTGTGTTGTGACACCTGTGTGTGTGTAGAGGGTTTTGTGACGCACTGTGTGTGTGGAGGGTGTTGTGACGCACCTGAATGTGTGGAGGGTGTTGTGACGCACCTGTGTGTGTGTGCAGAGGGTGTTGTGACGCACCTGTGTGTGTGGAGGGTGTTGTGATGCACCTGTGTGTGTGTGGAGGGTGTTGTGACGCACCTGTGTATGTGTGGAGGGTGTTGTGACGCACCTGTGTGTGTCTAGGGTGTTGTGACGCCCCTGGTCAGTGTATGGTGTTGTGACGCCCCTGGAAAGTGTGTGGTGTTGTGACACCCCTAGCCAGTGTGTGGTGTTGTGACGCCCCTAGCCAGTGTGTTGTGTTGTGACGCCCCTGGCCAGTGTGTGGTGTTGAGACGCCCCTGGCAAGTGTGTGTGGAGAGTGCTGTGACGCCCTTGGTCAATGTGTGGTGTTGTGACGCCCTTGGACAGTGTGTGAAGGGTGTTGTGACGCCTCTGGAGAGTGTGTGATGTTGTGACGCCCCTGGCCAGTGTGTGGTGTTGTGACGCCCCTGGCCCTGGCCAGTGTGTGGAGGGTGTTGTGACCCACCTGTGTGTGTGTCGAGGGTGTTGTGACGCACCTGTGTGTGTGTGGAGGGTGTTGTGACGCACCTGTGTGTGTGTGGAGGGTATTGTGACGCACCTATGTGTTTTTGGAGAATGTTGTGACGCACCTATGTGTGTGTGTGAAGGGTGTTGTGACGCACCTGTGTGTGTGTGGAGGGTTTTGTAACGGACCTGTGTGTGTGAAGGGTATTGTGACGCACCTGTGTGAGTGGAGGGTGTTGTGACGGAACTGTGTGTGTAGAGGGTGTTTTGATGCACCTGTGTGTGTGGGGAGGGTGTTGTGACGCACCTGTTTGTGTGGAGGGTGTTGTGACGCACCTGTGTGTGTGGATGGTGTTGTGACCCACCTGTGTGTGTGTGTGTGTGGAGGATGTTGTGACGCACCAGTGTGTGTGTGTGTGGAAGGTGTTGTGATATACCTGTGTGTGTGGAGAGTGTTATGACGCACCTGTGTGTGTGGAGGGTGTTGTGACACACCTGTGTGTGTGTAGAGGGTGTTTTGACGCACCTGTATGTGTGTGGAGGGTGTTTTGACGCACCTGTATGTGTAGAGGGTGTTGTGACGCACCTGTGTGTGTGTGTGTGTAGAGGGTGTTGTGACGCACCTATGTGTGTGGAGGGTGTTGTGATGCACCTTTGTGTGTGTGGAGGGTGTTGTGACGCACCTGTGTGTGTGGAGGGGGTTGTGACGCACCTGTGTGTGTGTAGAGGGTGTTGTGACGCACCTGTGTGTGTAGAGGGTGTTGTGACGCACCTGTGTGTGTAGAGGGTGTTGCGACTCGCCTATGTGTGTGGAGGGTGTTGTGACGCACCTGTGTGTGTATAGAGTGTTGTGACGCACCTGTGTGTGTAGAGGGTGCTGTGTGTGGAGGGTGTTGCGACTCGCCTATGTGTGTGGAGGGTGTTGTGACGCACTTGTGTGTGTGAAAGGTGTTGTGACGTACCTGTGTGTGTGGAGGGTGTTGAGACGCATCTGTGTGTGTGGAAGGTGTTGTGACGCACCTGTGTGTGTGAAGGGTGTTGTGACGCACCTGTTTGTGTGTGTGGAGGGTGTTGTGATGCATCTGTTTGTGTGGAGGGTGTTGTGACGCACCTGTGTGTGTAGAGGGTGCTGTGTGTGGAGGGTGTTGCGACTCGCCTATGTATGTGGAGGGTGTTGTGACGCACTTGTGTGTGTGAAAGGTGTTGTGACGCACCTGTGTGTGTGGAGGGTGTTGTTATGCATCTGTGTGTGTGGAGGGTGTTGTTACGCACCTGTGTGTGTGGAGGGTGTTGTTACGCACCTGTGTGTGTGGAGGGAGTTGTGACGCACTTGTGTGTATGGAGTGTGTTGTGACGCATCTGTGTGTGTTTACCTGTAGTTTACCTGGAGAGAGTTCCGGGGGTCAACGCCCCCGCGGCCCGGTCTGTGACCAGGCCTCATGGTGGATCAGAACCTGATCAACCAGGCTGGTCAGGTACCGACTTTAGGTGCCTGTCCAGTGCCTGTGTGGAGAGTGCTGTGACGCACCTGTGTGTGTGGAGGGTGTTGTGACGCACCTATGTGTGGAGGGTGTTGTGACGCATCTGTGTGTGTGGAGAGTGTTATGACGCACCTATGTGTGTGGAGGGTGTTGTGACGCACTTGTGTGTGTGGAGAGTGTTGTGACGCACCTATGTGTATGGAGGGTGTTGTGACGCACTTATGTGTGTGGAGAGTGTTGTGACGCACCTATATGTATGGAGGGTGTTGTGACGCACTTATGTGTGTGGAGAGTGTTGTGACGCACCTATGTGTGTGGAGGGTGTTGTAACGCACCTGTATGTGTGGAGGGTGTTGTGACGCACCTGTGTGTGAAGGGTGTTGTGACGCACTTGTGTGTGTGGAGGGTGTTGTGACGCACCTATGTGTGTGGAGGGTGTTGTGACGCACTTGTGTGTGTGGAGGGTGTTATGACGCACCTATGTGTGTGGAGAGTGTTGTGACGCACCTATGTGTGTGGAGGGTGTTGTGACGCACCTGTGTGTGTAGTGTCGTAACTCACCTGTTTAAAATATATAATGAAAGTAAATAACTGTGGGCGAGCTGTGACCAGCTCACTGTGGACGAGCTGTGACCAGCTCACTGTGGACGAGCTGTGACCAGCTCACTGTGGACGAGCTGTGACCAGCTCACTGTGGACGAGCTGTGACCAGCTCACTGTGGACGAGCTGTGACCAGCTCACTGTAGACGAGCTGTGACCACCTCACTGTGGACGAGCTGTGACCACCTCACTGTGGACGAGCTGTGACCAGCTCACTGTGGACGAGCTGTGACCAGCTCACTGTGGACGAGCTGTGACCAGCTCACTGTGGACGAGCTGTGACCAGCTCACTGTGGACCGTCAGTATTGTTTCTGGCACTTTATAGCAGTGAAATATTTGCTTCTTACAGTTTCGTTGATGACGCGAGACGTTGTTTAGTCTTTGTGTTGTTATTAGTTGGTTGTTAATGGGTTTGTAAGGCTTATTATCATGTACGTCAGTCACCTCTGGAGAATACATTATTCCCTAGAAAAGGACATACACCTTCTCGGTGCATATAAACTTAGGTGTGATTTATAATGACCACTCCCAGGTGCAAAAGTGTTATTGTCTCATATCCAAAGTGCATTAATTAACACTTACTGACATTGAAATTCCTTTGCCGCGTTTCTCATTACAGTGAAAAGCTATCCAGATGTGACTGTAGCGCTCTTACAGTGGTCCCTGGATAAGCGGTTGTCACAGCGTCATGTTATTAACCACTTTCACCATCTTAGATGCTACTAGTACTCTTCTCACAATCATCTTAGATGCTACTAGTACTCTTCTCACAATCATCTTAGATGCTACTAGTACTCTTCTCACAATCATCTTAGATGCTACTAATACTCTTCTCACAATCATCTTAGATGCTACTAGTACTCTTCTCACAATCATCTTAGATGCTACTAGTACTCTTCTCACAATCATCTTAGATGCTACTAGTACTCTTCTCACAATCATCTTAGATGCTACTAGTACTCTTCTCACAATCATCTTAGATGCTACTAGTACTCTTCTCACAATCATCTTAGATGCTACTAGTACTCTTCTCACAATCATCTTAGATGCTACTAGTACTCTTCTCACAATCATCTTACATGCTACTAGTACTCTTCTCACAATCATCTTAGATGCTACTAGTACTCTTCTCACAATCATCTTATATGCTACAGTACTCTTCTCACAATCATCTTAGATGCTACTATATCTTCTCACAATCATCTTAGATGTACTAGTACTTCTCACAATCATCTTAGAGTACTAGTACTCTCTCATCATGATCTACGTACTCTTCAATCATCTTAGATCTATGTTTCTCACAATCATCTTAGATGCTACTGTACTCTTCTAATCATCTTAGATGTTAGTATACAATCTCTTAAATCACTTAGATCTATACTTTCCACAATCATCTTAGTGCACTAGTACTCTTTCTACAATCTCTTAGATGCTAATGCATCTTTTCACAATATCTTGATCTACTAGATCACTTTCTCACAATCATCTTAGATGCTACTAGTACTCTTCTCACAATCATCTTAGATGCTACTAGTACTCTCTACATATCTATACAATCATTTAGATGCTACTAGTACTCTTCTCACAATCATCTTAGATGCTACTAGTACTCTTCTCACAATCATCTTAGATGCTACTAGTACTCTTCTCACAATCATCTTAGATGCTACTAGTACTTTCTCACAATCATCTTAGATGCTACTAGTACTCTTCTCACAATCATCTTAGATGCTACTAGTACTCTTCTCACAATCATCTTAGATGCTACTAGTATCTTCTCACAATCATCTTAGATGCTACTATACTCTTCTCACAATCATCTTAGATGCTACTAGTACTCTTCTCACAATCATCTTAGATGCTATAGTACTTTCTCACAATCATCTTAGATGCTATATACTCTTCTCACAATCATCTTAGATGCTACTAGTACTCTTTCACAATCATCTTAGATGCTACTAGTACTCTTCTCACAATCATCTTAGATGCTACTATACTCTTCTCACAATCATCTTAGATGTATAGTACTTTTCACAATCATCTTAGATGCTACTATACTCTTCTCACAATCATCTTAGATGCTACTAGTACTCTTCTCACAATCATCTTAGATGTACTAGTATTTCTACAATCATCTTAGATGCTACTAGTACTCTTCTCACAATCATCTTAGATGCTACTAGATACTCTTTCACAATCATCTTAGTCTACTAGTATTCTCACAATCATCTTAGATGCTACTAGTACTCTTCTCACAATCATCTTAGATGCTACTAGTACTTTCTCACAATCATCTTAGATGCTACTAGTACTCTTTCACAATCATCTTAGATGCTACTAGTACTCTTCTCACAATCATTTATCATAGTACTCTTTCACAATCATCTTAGATGCTACTAGTACTCTCTCACAATCATCTTAGATGCTACTAGTACTCTTCTCACAATCATCTTAGATGCTACTAGTACTCTTCTCACAATCATCTTATGATGCTACTAGTACTCTTCTCACAATCATCTTAGATGCTACTAGTACTCTTCTCACAATCATCTTAGATGCTACTAGTACTCTTCTCACAATCATCTTAGATGCTACTATACTCTTCTCACAATCATCTTAGATGCTACTAGTACTCTTTCTCACAATCATCTTAGATGCTACTATATCTTCTCACAATCATCTTAGATGCTACTAGTACTTTTCAGATTCTTAATGTTAGTACTCTTCTCACAATCATCTTAGATGCTACTAGTACTCTTCTCACAATCATCTTAGATGCTACTAGTACTCTTCTCACAATCATCTTAGATGCTACTAGTACTCTTCAACAATCATCTTGAGATGCTATAGTACTCTTCTCACAATCATCTTAGATGCTACTAGTACTCTTCTCACAATCATCTTAGATGCTACTAGTACTCTTCTCACAATCATCTTGATGCTACTAGTACTCTTCTCACAATCATCTTAGTATGCTACTAGTACTCTTCTCACAATCATCTTAGATGCTACTAGTACTCTTCTCACAATCATCTTAGATGCTACTAGTACTCTTCTCACAATCATCTTAGATGCTACTAGTACTCTTCTCACAATCATCTTAGATGCTACTAGTACTCTTCTCACAATCATCTTAGATGCTACTAGTACTCTTCTCACAATCATCTTAGATGCTACTAGTACTTTTCTCACAATCATCTTAGATGCTACTAGTACTCTTCTCACAATCATCTTAGATGCTACTAGTACTTTTTGCAAGGGTTCTTAACTTTTTGCAAGGGTTCTTAACTTTTTGCAAGGGTTCTTAAGCTTTTTGCAAGGGTTCTTAAGCTTTTTGCAAGGGTTCTTAAGGAATGCAAAATGAAACTCTGTGAACCGATATCTAACATTTTTAATTTATATCTTCAAACAGGTGTAGTGTCTGATATGTGGAAGATGGCTAATGTAATTCCTATTTTTAAAGCAGGGGACAAGTCACTACCGTCAAATTACCGCCCAATAAGCCTGACCTCAATTGTAGGCAAATTACTAGTCAGTTATAGCTGATATTATTAGAAGCCATTTAGATAACCATAATTTGATTAATGATACTCAGCATGGATTCACGAGGGGCCGTTCCTGCCTATCTAATTTATTAACCTTCTTTAGTAAAGCTTTTGAGGCTGTTGATCACGATAAAGAATTCGATATTGTTTATTTAGATTTTAGTAAGGCTTTTGATAGAGTACCGCACCAGAGACTGTTAAAGAAAGTGGCAGCTCATGGCATTGGGAGAAAAGTGCTGTCATGGATCGAGTCATGGCTCACCAATAGGAAGCAGAGAGTGTGCATAAATGGGGTTAAATCCGAGTGGGGATATGTAACAAGTGGTGTTCCACAGGGATCAGTCTTAGGCCCGTTGTTGTTTATAATATATATCAATGACCTTGATGAGGGAATTACTAGTGATATGAGCAAATTCGCCGATGACACGAAGATAGGTAGGATAATTGATTCTAACGTAGATGTCAGGGAACTTCAGGAGGATTTAGACAAACTCAATTCCTGGTCAGAAAAGTGGCAGATGCAGTTCAATGTAGATAAATGCAAGGTTCTGAAGCTCGGGAGTGTCCATAACCCAAGCACTTATAAGTTAAATAACGTAGAACTTAGCCATACAGATTGCGAAAAGGACTTGGGGGTGATGGTAAGCAGCAACCTTAAACCAAGACAGCAATGCCTAAGCGTACGTAATAAGGCAAACAGATTACTGGGATTTATATCAAGAAGTGTAAGCAACAAAAGTCCAGAGGTTATATTACAGCTTTATACATCGTTAGTAAGGCCTCACCTAGATTACGCAGCTCAATTCTGGTCTCCATATTACAGAATGGATATTAATTCGTTAGAAAACATTCAGCGTAGAATGACTAAATTAATACATAGCATTAGAAATCTTCCGTATGAAGAAAGATTGAAGACCCTTAAATTACATTCACTTGTAAGACGAAGAATGAGGGGAGACATGATCGAGGTATACAAGTGGAAAATGGGTATTAACAAAGGGGATATAAATAAGGTCTTGAGAATATCTCACCAAGAGAGAACACGCAATAATGGATTCAAATTAGATAAGTTTAGATTTAGAAAGGATATAGGAAAGTATTGGTTTGGAAATAGGGTAGTTGATGAGTGGAACAGTCTGCCTAGTAGGGTTATTGACGCTAGGACCTTGGGTAGTTTCAAATTTAAGTTGGATAAATTCATGAGTGAGAGGGGTTGGATTTGAGTGGGAATTGCACATGAGTAAATAGAATTATCAAAGCTTATTTCTTGGGTATCATTGAAGATTGGGTTGAACAAATATTCTATTAGTGGGATGGAATGTGAAGAACGTGCCTAGTATGGGCCAACAGGCCTGCTGCAGTGTTCCTCCTTTCTTATGTTCTGATGAACTACGCTCAGTAGTTCCAGTCAGTCATTTACCTATCTGTTGAAAACCAGTCACTCTTTTGCGTCCCAGTTTTTATAATTTAAAGATACCTTAAAACTGTTAGGCGTGATAATTTATTGTCAAATCTATTTTGATTTTCGCTTATTAAATTGTCCCTAAGATAGTTTATATTAGCTGTTCCAAAATCAATGTCAGACTAACGAGAGGTATTGTTTGTGGCTGTGCCAGAGTATCGGTGATTTGGGATGATTTTGATGGTATCGGTGTAGAAGTAAAATTGATTATCAAATTTAGGTTGAAGTAAAATTGATTATCAAATTTAGGTTGGATAAATTCATGAGTGAGAGGGGTTGGATTTGAGTGGGACTCGCGCATGAGTGGGTAGAATTGTCAAAGCTTATTTCTTGGGTAGCATTGAAAATTTGGTTGAGCAAATATTCTGTTAGTGGGACGGATTGTGAAGGACCTGCCTAGTATGGGTAAACAGGCCTGCTGCAGTGCTCCTCCTTTCTTATGTTTCTTATGTTCTTATGTTCTTATTTCTTGGGTAGCATTGAAAATTAGGTTGAACAAATATTCTGTTAGTGGGATGGAATGTGAAGGACCTGCCTAGAATGGGCCAACAGGCCTGCTGCAGTGTTCCTCCTTTCTTATGTTCTTATGTTCTTATGTATCTGTATGAGGAGTACACCTGGAGAAGGCTTCGGAGATCAACGCCCCTGCGACGAAGACTTTGTTATCATCCCATCACTCCTCGAGGACACGTCTGTCTCTCTTCATGAATGTTGCAGTTGTGAATGAATGGTTCAGAGAACCGACGAGTTGGTAAATTAGACACATATGCAACACTTGGGTATCTTTATTGAGGAAACGTTTCGCCACACAGTGGCTTCATCAGTCCATACAAAGGAGAATTGTGAAGAACAGGAGGAGTGTGAGGTTGTCAGGCCCTCAATCTTGAGACGATGTTGTCAGTCCATCAATCTTGAATAGAATAACAGCATATGAGCAGAGGAGCTTATATACTGTAGACAGGAGAGGTGCAGCAGTTGTAGGAGGTGTCACATTTGTTCAATGTGGAAGTAGGTCGTGCCCAAGGAATAGGCAAGCGAAGAAATCCCTGTATTAAGATACCAAGATGAATGGTTCTCTGAACCATTCATTCACATCCTGTCTGACACTGCAACATCTTGGTATCTTAATACAGGGATTTCTTCGCTTGCCTATTCCTTGGGCACGACCTACTTCCACATTGAACAAATGTGACACCTCCTACAACTGCTGCACCTCTCCTGTCTACAGTATATAAGCTTCCTCTGCTCATATGCTGTTATTCTATTCAAGATTGATGGACTGACAACATCGTCTCAAGATTGAGGGCCTGACAACCTCACACTCCTCCTGTTCTTCACGATTCTCCTTTGTATGGACTGATGAAGCCACTGTGTGGCGAAACGTTTCCTCAATAAAGATACCCAAGTGTTGCATATGTGTCTAATTTACCAATGTTGCAGTTGAAGTAAGGCGTCCATACTCTTGTCGATAATGTTTAGGTTGTCGACTCAGCAGTGTTTTCGGACTCAATGTCAGCCATATGTACTCTAACCTCGATTAAATAGTATTAACATATTGTAGAGGATATAAGAAATACCACAAAAAAGTTTATTGAGTCCATCTTATGTTAACACTAGAGATAATGAGAAGGCTGATGATGAACTGGAATAAACATGAGTACAAGAAAACATAGTTTACACATGTTTATAAACACTGCAGAATATGAAAGTTACTTTTGAAAATAGTGAATCTGTACAGTATTACAGTTGAGTTGCTTTGAATCGAATATGTTTACGGTGAAAAAAAACTTGAAATAGAAGAGGAGAGAAGATGGTGGCCAGGATTACTTTAGAGTACCTATGTATGTGGCAGGTTAATGTTGCAGCTACAAGAGAGGGAAGAAGAAGTGTGTGAAGAGCAGGATCTACACTCTCCAGCACTATATATACCTCAGAAGGTTACAAAGTACAGGAATATATACTTAATGTCACTCACATTTACCAATAATATTAGTAACTAAGGTAGGTAATAAGTCACAGAGCGGGTGGGACTCGAACCAATGACAGGCGAGGCCTAAAACTCACAAACCAGTGTGCTAGCCACTGGACCATGTCTGTGAATGTTAGGACTTCCCTGCCGTAGGTTCGAACCACACCCGTTCTGTGATTTGTTTGCAATCTCGTTATTACTGTTTCGTGAGTCAGTTAATGTTGGTAATATTTTACGCCAATAGACAGGATTTACTGCAAGTGAAAATAATTTGTAATGATGAGACAGCCAGTGATGGAGACCATGTTGCCAGTGATGGAGACCATGTTGTCAGTGATGGAGACCATGTTGCCAGTGATGGAGACCATGTTGTCAGTGATGGAGACCATGTTGCCAGTGATGGAGACCATGTTGCCAGTGATGGAGACCATGTTGCCAGTGATGGAGACCATGTTGTCAGTGATGGAGACCATGTTGCCAGTGATGGAGACCATGTTGCCAGTGATGGAGACCATGTTGTCAGTGATGGAGACCATGTTGTCAGTGATGGAGACCATGTTGTCAGTGATGGAGACCATGTTGCCAGTGATGGAGACCATGTTGTCAGTGATGGAGACCATGTTGCCAGTGATGGAGACCATGTTGCCAGTGATGGAGACCATGTTATCAGTGATGGAAACCATGTTGCCAGTGATGGAAACCATGGTGTCAGTGATGGAGACCATGTTGCCAGTGATGGAGACCATGGTGTCAGTGATGGAGACCATGTTGCCAGTGATGGAGACCATGTTGTCAGTGATGGAGACCATGTTGCCAGTGATGGAGACCATGTTGTCAGTGATGGAGACCATGTTGTCAGTGATGGAAACCATGTTGTCAGTGATGGAGACCATGTTGTCAGTGATGGAGACCATGTTGTCAGTGATGGAGACCATGTTGCCAGTGATGGAGACCATGTTGCCAGTGATGGAGACCATGTTGTCAGTGATGGAGACCATGTTGCCAGTGATGGAGACCATGTTGTCAGTGATGGAGACCATGTTGCCAGTGATGGAGACCATGTTGTCAGTGATGGAAACCATGTTGCCAGTGATGGAGACCATGGTGTCAGTGATGGAGACCATGTTGCCAGTGATGGAGACCATGTTGTCAGTGATGGAGACCATGTTGTCAGTGATGGAGACCATGTTGTCAGTGATGGAGACCATGTTGTCAGTGATGGAGACCATGTTGTCAGTGATGGAGACCATGTTGTCAGTGATAGAGACCATGTTGCCAGTGATGGAGACCATGTTGTCAGTGATGGAGACCATGTTGTCAGTGATGGAGACCATGTTGTCAGTGATAGAGACCATGTTGTCAGTGATGGAGACCATGTTGTCAGTGATGGAGACCATGTTGCCAGTGATGGAGACCATGTTGCCAGTTATGGAGACCATGTTGTCAGTGATGGAGACCATGTTGCCAGTGATGGAGACCATGTTGTCAGTGATGGAACCATGTTGCCAGTGATGGAGACCATGTTGCCAGTGATGGAGACCATGTTGTCAGTGATGGAGACCATGTTGCCAGTGATGAGACCATGTTGCCAGTGATGGAGACCATGTTGTCAGTGATGGAGACCATGTTGCCAGTGATGGAACCATGTTGCCAGTGATGGAGACCATGTTGTCAGTGATGGAGACCATGTTGCCAGTGATGGAGACCATGTTGCCAGTGATGGAGACCATGTTGCCAGTGATGGAGACCATGTTGCCAGTGATGGAGACCATGTTGCCAGTGATGGAGACCATGTTGTCAGTGATGGAGACCATGTTGCCAGTGATGGAGACCATGTTGTCAGTGATGGAGACCATGTTGTCAGTGATGGAGACCATATTGTCAGTGATGGAGACCATGTTGCCAGTGATGGAGACCATGTTGTCAGTGATGGAGACCATGTTGCCAGTGGTGTGTCAGCTGCCTGGCCTTATATATGGTGGTAACTTCTCTGGCAAAACTAACTGTTTTGGTTAGTTCTGGTTTGTCAGGAGACAGGACAGGTGTTATGTTGAAAATGGTATAAAATACCTGCAAGTTGAAGATTAAGGCACATGTGCAACAGTTCGGTATCTTTATTGATGATACCCAAGTCTTGCACATGTGTGTTAATCTAGGACAGGTGTTTTTCTCTACTGGAGCTTTTGGTCATCTGACCGAGGCCTTCCACTGGCTTACCGGTTCACCCATTATAGTTATGATTATAACCATTTTTTGTTACTTGTTGATGGTTGGTGGGATGGCTGGCTCTCATGCTCCTCCAGATGACCACTACACTCACACCCTCGCAACATTGACCACTACACTCACACCCTCGCAACATTGACCACTACACTCACACCCTCGCAACATTGACCACTACACTCACACCCTCGCAACATTGATTTTATACATTAGGTTTTTGGTCTTAATAAATTTTGTGATTGTGTATTTATGTCATCTTCGGTTATAATGACAATCATTCTACCGTCACAGTCATTCTACCGTCACAGTCATTCTACCGTCACAGTCATCTACCGTCACAGTCATTCTACTGTTAAAGTCAGTTCCTTGAGATCTACAGTGATTTCCAGACACAATAATGGAAACCAATATTAACAACACAGCAGTAAAATTTAAGGAACAAAAAAGAAATATCCAGAGAGAGAGAGAGAGAGAGAGAGAGAGGGAGGAGGCAGGGGATGATGATACTAGGGAGGCTGGAGGTGTGGAGAGGATGTGTTTGTGAGGCAGTAGTGTACCCTGGGAGACTGACCAAACAAGGTGCAGCTGCTGCCGCCTTTCTCAGGCCTACACTGCCGCCACCACCTATACTGCCGCCGCCGTCGCCACCACCTTTCACTTAAACTGCTCTCTCTCTCTCTCTCTCTCTCTCTCTCTCTCTCTCTCTCTCTCTCTCTCTCTCATCTATCTATCTATCTCTCTGACCTCTTACGTCCAACTTTACATTTGAATATTCTCGTTGTAGGTGTTGTGAGTGCCTTGTACAGGTGTTGTGAGTGCCTTGTACAGGTGTTGTGAGTGCCTTGTACAGGTGTTGTGAGTGCCTTGTACAGCGCTGCTAGCATGTAGTATTTTGAGAAGCATTAATGTGTTCAGACAGGACATGTTGGTGTGAGCAGGTCGTGATGGTGTGAGCAGGTCATGATGGTGTGAGTAGGTCATGATGGTGTAAGTAGGTCATGATGGTGTGAGCAGGTCGTGATGGTGTGAGCAGGTCATGATGGTGTGAGTAGGTCATGATGGTGTGAGTAGGTCATGATGGTGTGAGCAGGTCATGATGTGAACAAGTCATGATGGTATGAGCATGTCATGTTGATGTGAGCTGGTCATGATGGTGTGAGCAGGTCATGATGGTGTAAGCAGGTCATGTTGGTGTGAGCAGGTCATGATGGTGTGAGCAGGTCATGTTGATGTGAGCAAGTCATGATGTGAACAGGTCATGATGGTGTGAGCAGGTCATGATGGTGTGAGCAGGTCATGATGGTGTGAGTAGGTCATGATGGTGTGAGCAGGTCATTTTGGTGTAAGCAGGTCATGATGAGGTAGGATGTCTAGTGGAATTGAAGGACAGAGTGATACATGATAATACATGTGGAAAGCCCTCGAGGACCTGGTCCCAAATCTGCACACTGCCATAAGAACATACTGGAGTGAGAGATGTGGGAGGAAATGCAAAATAAGCCCAGTGAAAAGCAGGTGTGCAGTGGGCACAATAAGGGAACACTATATCAACATCCGTGGCCCCAGACTATTCAACAGCTTACTAGACAATATGAGAAACACTCCTGAGACAAGTATAGAAGCCTTCAAGAGAAAACTGGACAAGTATCTCCACCAAGCGCCAGATCACACAGGCTGTGATGGATATGTGGGCCAGTAGGCCACTAGCAGCAACAGCCTGGTTGACCAGGCAAGCACCAGATAAGCCTGACCTGGGAGCCGGGCTTTGGAAGTAGGAAAACTCTCGAAACTCATCAGAGGTGTGGGCAGGTCAAGTTGGTGTGGACTAGTTAGTGATCAACTGTTGATATAAACCTCAGCAAGCATTTACTTCATCATTAAGTAATATCTATTACTTATATTGTTGTGTTGTATGACTGTCTACCTGGAGTCTACCTGGAAGGTGTTCCCGGGGTCAACGCCCCCGCGGCTCAGTCCATGACCAGGCCTCGTGGTGGATCAGGGCCTGATCAACCAGGCTGTTACTTCTGGCCCTAGGCAATCCAACGTACGAGCTACAACCCGGCTGATCAGGTACTGACTTAAGTAATTCCCGTTATGTATGATGGGAGTCTGTTGAACAGCCTTGGGCAACTGACATTTATTGTGTTTTCTCTCTGTGTACTCATGGCACCCCTGCTTTTCAATTTGGGGAATGTTCCCCCCCTGTATCGAGTGTTTTACTTCCATAGGTGGTGATTTTTGTGAGCAGATTTTGGATGCGTACCTCTAGGATTTTCCAGGTGTGAATTATGATGTACCTCCATTGCCTGCGCTCCAAGGAGTACAGGTCAAGTGACTTCAAACGTTCCCAGAAATCGAGGTGCTTTACTGAACTTATAAGTGCAGTGAAGGTCCTCTCTAAATTCTCCAGATCTGCAATTTTGCCTACCTTGAAAGAGGCTATCATTGTACAGCAGTACTCCATCCTAGATATAACAAGTGACTTAAAGAGGATCATCATTTGCTTGGCATCCCTTATTTTGAAGGTTCTTATTGTCCATCCTATCATTCTCCTCGCACTTGTGATAATGACACTGTTGTGGTCCTTGAAGGTGATATCCTTTGAAGTTATCATTCCTCAATCTTTGACATTAGTTTTTCACTCCACTGTGTGCTTAGTATTTGTCTTATACTCCGTTCTAGCTTTTAATTCCTCAGGTTTTCTATAATGATGTAGCTGGAATTTGTTCTCATTGAACATATTGTTTTCTGGGGACCATTGGAAGACTTGGTTTATATCCGCTTGAAGATTTAGTGTTCTTAGTGGATGACACTCTCATACAGATTCTATTATCGTCAGTGTGAAATGCTTATTTCATTCTGCCTCTTCTGTACAGCTTCAGTATTTAATAACTGATGTGTCTTACAGTCAGGATGGTACCTATTTAGTTTGTGTAGGAAAATTTGTTAATGGACGAAATTTTTTCATTATATCTGAAATCGTTGGACTGCGTGCAATAACTGAAGAATGCTTCTTCTGATTGTCTTCAAATTTTGAGCCCTGGTGTGTGTTGCAGGAAGCAAGATTTACACTCTTATTGAGCTCCATCTTGCCAGTTTTTTTAAATAGTGATATTGATTTCCATTCATTATTTAAAGAATAATTCTCCTTAGTTGTAAGTATAGACTTCAGGCGGAATTTTTTTTTTTTTATTCTGAGATTGTTAGATTCAGAGCAATTACTAGAGAATGCCTTTTTTGACAGACTTCAAACTTGTTTATGGACTTTATTGAAAGAATACTTAGCTTTCATTTTGAGCTATGTAAATTTTAAATTGCCGATTTTATTGAAGGTAATTTAGGATGCCTCTTTTGGTCGGCTTCAACCTCTTAAGCTTTGCTGTAGATTAATTGGAAGCAATTTGTTATTAAATTTGGGTTTTGTATGCGACAATTTACCAATTATATAAAACTATTTTAATCAAATAGACTTTCTTAAAAACACTAAATTAAATATTTTTCCCAGAGGATCAAAGAGAATTTTAAATAAAGTAGAAATACTGAACTGGAACTGATTTGAGGGATTTGTCGAGTTCCCTCTTGAAGACAGCCATTGTTCTGTTGGTGGTCTCCTTTATGCATAAAAGGAGGATGTTGAATAGTCGTGGTCCCTTTGCACTTGTTGAGTTCTCTCTCTCATTGTACTCATCGTTCCCCTACTTGTCACCAGAGTTATCTTGCACTGTGTGGTAAAATTTCTAGCTCGTTCATCTATGTTCTCCTTGCTAGTAGTATCCACGTTCACAAACAAAAAATTATATATTGTAATCATACAAGTCTCCTGGTCCCAATAAATTATTTTAAAGAAAGCATTTAGCACCGTTGCCAATCCATTATCTAATGTCTTTAAGGAATCAAACGAGTATTATTCCTGTAATATTGAAGATAGTCAACGTAATCCTTCTTTACAAAGTTAGAGACAGATAGTTTCTTAGCTACAAAATGGTTGATTGTTCAAACTTATTTATTGATGAATAATAAATAATTTAACTAAAATATGCCAACAGTGTTGAAGATGGTACTAAACGTACCAACAGTGTTGACGATGGTACTAAACGTACCAACAGTGTTGACGATGGTACTAAACGTACCAACAGTGTTGACGATGGTACTAAACGTACCAACAGTGTTGACGATGGTACTAAACGTACCAACAGTTTTCATAAGTGGTCGTTCCTGCCCAGCTGACGATGGTTCAGGATGACCTAAACGTTGTCTGGTTTTCCTTTCCAGTTTGTGGGTTAATTGTGATCTACTTTATTGCTTTTTATCCTCCTCCTCCTTCCCCTTCCCCTTCATCTTCTTCTTCAGGATACCTGTAGTTTGCTTCTAGGTTCCCTCTACTCCCGATGTGATGTGAAGTGACTTTGTTGCCGTGTTAGTTCAGTGATGTCTCTTGTCACTTGTGAGAATCAACGTCTTCCTCGTGTCATCACTGGCACATCAGCCTATTTGCTCACCACCAGTGATACGCGTGCTGATCTGAACGCTTTCTGGCCTTGCTCAGCCATCCCCTTCCCAGAGCCGTCGCTACCATTTTTCTGTGGTTAAAATAAACGTTTTCGAAGGTTAATATAACTTAATCTAAACAAAATTAGACTAGCCTAATGTAAAATGAAGAAAATATAAATTTGAAGAACATTCAGCTGAAGACATTTGGAATCTCGTAAAAAAGAATAAGATGCTGGTTAAGTCGGATGCTGCAACTGTGAAAAGTTCTGTTCCAGAAGGTACAGTACTCTCCCACATCCTTTTTCTTATCCTCATATCTGACATATACAAAGACGTAAATTTGCATGAGAATGTCATCCACTGCGGACACTGGATATAAACGAAGCCTTCCAGTGGGTCACAGGAAAAAGTTATAGTGTTCAGTGTGGACAAATTTCAATTACTCCGTTATGGAAAACTTGAAGAAATAAAAGTTAGAACGGAGTATAAAACAAATGACAGAGGATCTCACCTTCAACGATCACAACAGTGTCATTATCACAACCGCGAGGAAAATAATAGGATGGATAATGAGAACCTTCAAAACAAGGTATGCAAAGCCAATGATAATCATCTTTAAATCACTTAATCTATTTTGGCTGGATTACTGCTTGCTGTATTCCAGCCAAAATAGAATCAGTGCAATCAAGCACCTTACTTGCTGGGAATGGCTGAAGGTCCTTGATCTGTACTCCTTGAAACACAGGCGGGAAATGTACATCACAATTTACACCTGGAAAATCCTTGAGAGACTAGTCCCACATCTGCACTTGAAAAGCACTCACTACAAAAGCAAAAAACTTATACATTGAAAAGCAGAGGTGCCTTGAGTACACTAAGAGATAACACAATAAGTGTCTGGGGACCAAGACTGTTCAACAGTCTCTCAGTATACATAAGAGAGATTACCAATAGACCCCTGGTTGTCTTCAATAGAGAATTGAATAGATTCCTAACGTCAGTATATGACATACGGGTTTGTGGTTCATACAGTGGGCTGCGTGCCGCTAGCAGTAACAGCCTGTTGATCAGACCCTGATCTATCGGGAGGCTTGGTCATGGACTGGTCCGTGGGAGCATTGACTCTCGGAACACACTATAGGTAGACTCCAGGTAGGTTGCGTAAAAGTAGAATAAGATAGAGTTGCTAGGTTAAGATAAATGAGTCTTTTTATCCTAGTTTTCACTTGTGCCATCTTTTACGTGTGCCATGTTAACCTGCAGCCCGATGAACGTGTTGACGTAAACGTCTTATGCCACATTATTGAAGAACGCAAGAATCGAGGAACACTGCAGCAGGCCTACTGGCCCATACTAGGCTAGTCCTTCTTAAAACCAGCCTGGCTTGTCCTGGACGGTTGATTATTGTCTAGCTGTGTTCCTCTTGACAACGGTAGCGCAAAACTTGGATTACTTAGTTGAATAAGTGTCTTGAGACTCTTATAGTTGAATAACTATCTTGATAAATTATTGAGTCACTTCAAAGATTATAATCTTGTCGTACAGTAGTTTATTTCATACAAAGTGTGCATATTATCTCAAGATTTCAGGTATCTTACTCCAGTAAAGTGATTTTCTATTTTGCTCTGCAGTTGCATTTGGTTACTCGTATCTCTAAATGGTTGGAATTTTAAATAGTCTGATACTGTATAGCTCTAGTTTAGTGCGTCGCCCTCTTTCTCTTCTTACATTTTACAATTTGACTGGGATCTCTATTAGAAATTTAAATGCCAAAGATATTTTATAGCCTAGCTTTAGTGTAGTAGTGACAGTCTGTAGCCTACGGATTCAGTTCAGTAACGATGAATGAAATATTTGCTGCTCTTATCTTCACACATCTACAAACTCGTTTGCTAGTTTGGCAAGTTAAAATTATATTCAACATTTTCTCTCCTTGTGTCATGGTAGTTTAACAAAGGAATTAACTTTATCATAGTCTCGGAGACCTTTTGTAAGAAGGAATACACAAAATTCAGACCCGAATTCCATTGTCAATAATTGGTGCATTGTGGTCACAGTTCTTTATCTTAATGACATATCATTTCATGTTGTAAAGACAGTCAAATGGGAGACTGATGAGAGCTCCTTAAATAATAATCACACATGAGATGAGATATTTTGGAATATCACCGACAGATGTTATCCTGGGCGGCTAGTCAGGCTGCGTAAGCCTTCACCTTGGCGTGAAGAAAAAAAATCATGTGGCGTGCGACAAGGGGAACTCAGAGTCCCGAGTTTTTTGTGGGGTGAGTGTGGCGCCAGCCAGACCCTCCCCCACGCCGCCCTCCTGTCTGCCCTTCTCCGCTATCTGATAAAACCACACATCTTCTCTACATACTTATTTATAAATGCATTGTTCCAGCCTGATATTATACCCCTGTTATTGTCATTATTCTGGCCTTGTAATCCTCTTTTGTTCCTTCATCTTTCAATGCTTCTCTATCCCGTTCTCCTTCAATTACTCTAGCTCACTTTTTTTTCAATCCCTTTCCATCTCTCTCCTCTCCTTCATTTTCTCCCTCTTCCTGCCCTTTCTCCCTCCTTCCCTCCATGATGCTCAGAGGTCAGTTGGCGTTTTGTTGCTGACTACAGAAGGTCGTGAGGTAACCTGCTCTATACTCACAGCCTCACACAATACTTTTTTTACACTTGAGTATGATGGATATACGGTCGGGCTGAGAGAGTAGGAAAACTCTCGAAAGCCTTCAAAGGTAAAGGTAGCTTTGAGGACTTTGTGGATATGTACACAGTGTATACCTTGTCTTGTGTAAACTTTGTCTCTAAAGTTGTCTGACTCCCTGCATACTGAGTGGTGAGTGGCTGTCTCTGAGGTTGTCTGACTACCTGCATACTGAGTGGTGAGTGGCTGTCTCTGATGTTGTCTGACTACCTGCATACTGAGTGGTGAGTGGCTGTCTCTGAGGTTGTCTGACTCCCTGCATACTGAGTGGTGAGTGGTTGTCTCTGAGGTTGTCTGACTCCCTGCATACTGAGTGGTGAGTGGATGTCTCTGAGGTTGTCTGACTCCCTGCATACTGAGTGGTGAGTGGATGTCTCTGAGGTTGTCTGACTCCCTGCATACTGAGTGGTGAGTGGTTGTCTCTGAGGTTGTCTGACTCCTGCATACTGAGTGGTGAGTGGCTGTCTCTGAGGTTGTCTGACTCCCTGCATACTGAGTGGTGAGTGGATGTCTCTGAGGTTGTCTGACTCCCTGCATACTGAGTGGTGAGTGGTTGTCTCTGAGGTTGTCTGACTCCCTGCATACTGAGTGGTGAGTGGTTGTCTCTGAGGTTGTCTGACTCCCTGCATACTGAGTGGTGAGTGGCTGTCTCTGAGGTTGTCTGACTCCCTGCATACTGAGTGGTGAGTGGTTGTCTCTGAGGTTGTCTGACTCTCTGCATACTGAGTGGTGAGTGGTTGTCTCTGAGGTTGTCTGACTCCTGCATACTGAGTGGTGAGTGGCTGTCTCTGAGGTTGTCTGACTCCCTGCATACTGAGTGGTGAGTGGCTGTCTCTGAGGTTGTCTGACTCCCTGCATACTGAGTGGTGAGTGGATGTCTCTGACGTTGTCTGACTCCCTGCATACTGAGTGGTGAGTGGATGTCTCTGAGGTTGTCTGACTCCTGCATACTGAGTGGTGAGGGGATGTCTCTGAGGTTGTCTGACTCCTGCATACTGAGTGGTGAGTGGCTGTCTCTGAGGTTGTCTGACTCCCTGCATACTGAGTGGTGAGTGGATGTCTCTGAGGTTGTCTGACTCCCTGCATACTGAGTGGTGAGTGGTTGTCTCTGAGGTTGTCTGACTCCTGCATACTGAGTGGTGAGTGGTTGTCTCTGAGGTTGTCTGACTCCCTGCATACTGAGTGGTGAGTGGCTGTCTCTGAGGTTGTCTGACTCCCTGCATACTGAGTGGTGAGTGGTTGTCTCTGAGGTTGTCTGACTCTCTGCATACTGAGTGGTGAGTGGTTGTCTCTGAGGTTGTCTGACTCCCTGCATACTGAGTGGTGAGTGGCTGTCTCTGAGGTTGTCTGACTCCCTGCATACTGAGTGGTGAGTGGCTGTCTCTGAGGTTGTCTGACTCCCTGCATACTGAGTGGTGAGTGGATGTCTCTGACGTTGTCTGACTCCCTGCATACTGAGTGGTGAGTGGATGTCGCTGAGGTTGTCTGACTCCCTGCATACTGAGTGGTGAGGGGATGTCTCTGAGGTTGTCTGACTCCCTGCATACTGAGTGGTGAGTGGTTGTCTCTGAGGTTGTCTGACTCCCTGCATACTGAGTGGTGAGTGGTTGTCTCTGAGGTTGTCTGACTCCCTGCATACTGAGTGGCCTTAGTGCTGTGTTTGCCCAGGTTCGTGGACTCAGCCTATACTAGGATTGCATAGATTTTGTCTCTGTTCTGTATTGTGTGCACTTAGTCTTTGACTAAGTGCACACAGTTGTATCTGTACTTATATGTACTGTGTGCACAATTATATCTCTACATACAGGTAATGTGTTTGCACAGTGATATCTGTACATACATATCCTGTGTTCAATTAGATGGTGTGCTAGTGAGCTTTATATCTTGGTACATAATATTCGGGTGTTCAGGATTTTGTGCCATGTAACTTTTGGTATACAGGTTGATAGACTTGTAATCAGGTATCACTATAATTATGTTTTATATTGTAACTTTTGTTTCTAATACAGACCATAAATTTGTACTGGATATCTTTGTTTACTAAGGATAGATGCATACCTGCCTGGAGTCTACATGGAGGGTGTTCCGGGGGTCAACGCCCCCGCGGCCCAGTCCTTGACTAGGCCTCGCGTTGGATCAAGGCCTGATCAACCAGGCTGTTACTGCTGGCCGCACGTAGCCCAACGTACGAACCACAGCCCGGCTGATCGGGTACTGACTTTAGGTATCTGTTCAGCTCCCTCTTGAAGGTAGCCAAGGGTCTATTGGTAATTCCCCTTATGCCTGGTGGGAGGCTGTTGAACAGTAGTCTTGGGCCTCGGACACTTATTATGTATTCTCTTAGAGTACCAAGGGCGCCCCTACTTTTCACTGGGGGTATATTGCACCGCCTGCCCAGTCTTTTGCTTTCTTAGGGAGTGATTTCTGTGTGCAGGTTAGGGACCAGTCCCTCTAGGATTTTCCAGGTATAGATTATGATGTATCTCTCGTCTGCACTCCAGTGAGTATAAGTCAAGTGCTTTCAAGCGTTCCCAGTAGTTAAGGTGTTTGACGGAATTTATATGTGCAGTAAAGGTTCTCTGTACATTCTCTAGATCTGCAATTTCACCTGCTTTGAACGGAGATGTTAATGTACAGCAGCATTCCAGCCTAGAGAGAACAAGTGATTTAAAAAGGATCATCATTGGCTTGGCATCTCTTGTTTTGAACGTTCTCATTATCCATCCTATCATTTTCTTCGCAGTTGTGATAGTGTCACTGTTGTGATCCTTTAAGGTGAGATCCTATGACATTAACAAGTCCTTCACACTACTTTTCCGATCTATTGTGTGATTAAAGTTTGTAGTATACTTAGTTCTAGTTATTATTTTCTCCAGTTTTCCGTAACGGAGTAGTTGAAATTTGTCCTCATTGAACATCATAACGTTTTCCGTTGCTCATTGAAAAACCTGGTATATATCTGCTTGGAGATTTACCATGTCCTCAGTGGATGAGTCTCATACAGATTCTAGTATCGGTGCTGTGGATTACATCTCTGTGTCTGATATGAGAATGAGAAACAAGATGTGGGCGAGTACTGTGCCTTGTGGAACAGAGCTTTTCACTGGGGCAGCCTCCGACTCTGTTTACCACTACTCTTTGTGTTCGATTCATTAGAAAGTTGAAGATTCATCTGCCTACTTTGCCAGATATCCCTTTAGCATGCATTTTGTGTGCTATTACACCATGATCACACTTGTCAAAGGATTTTGCAAAATCTGTGTATACGACATCTGCATTCTGTTGGTTTTCCAGTGTATCCAAGACCATATCATAGTGATCCATGGTTGCGAGAGGCAGGATCGACCTGGTCTAAACCTATGTTGTCCTAGATTGTGCAACTATTGAGAATCCAGGTGATTTGAGGTCATGCTTCTTAGAACTCTTCAAAGTTTTCTATGTGGGACGTTAGAGCTATTGAACTATAGTTCTTAGCTATTGCTTTGCTGCTACATTTATGGAGTGGGGCTATATCCATTGATTTTAGTGACAGATTTCACCCGTGTCTATTCTCCCTCTCCATAGCATACTTAAGTCTCCATAGCATACTTAAGTCTCCATAGCATACTTAAGTCTCCATAGCATACTTAAGTCTCCATAGCATACTTAAGTCTCCATAGCATACTTAAGTCTCCATAGCATACTTAAGTCACCTGAAAGGGGGTTCTTGCAGTTTTTAATCAACACAGAGTTCCACGAGTCTGGGCCTGGGGCTGAGTGCATGGGCATGTTGTCGATGGCTTTCTCAAAGTCTAGAGGAGTTAGGGTTATGTCAGAAAGTTGGCATACATTGACAGGGTTTTGAGGATCATTCATGAAAAAATCATTTGGATTGTCGATCTTTAGACTGATTAGTAGCTCGCTAAGCACAGAGTCCTGGAGTATACCTGGAGAGGGTTTCGGGGGTCAACGCCCCCGCGGCCCGGTCTGAGACCAGGCCTCATGGTGGATCAGGGCCTGATCAACCAGGTTGTTACTACTGGCCGCACGTAAACCCACGTACGAACCACAGCCCGGCTGGTCAGGTACTGATTTTAGGTGCCTGTCCAGCGCCTTAAAGACAGCCAGGGGTCTATTGGTAATCCCCCTTATGTATGCTGGGAGGCAATTGAACAGTCTTGGGCCCCTGACACTTATTGTGTTGTATCTTAGTGTACTCGTGGCACCCCTGCTTTTTATTGGGGGAATGTTGTATCTCCTACCGAGTCTTTTGCTTTCGTAGGGAGTGATTTTCGTGTGCAAATTTGGTACTAATCCCTCTAGGATTTTCCAAGTGTATATTATCATATATAATTCTCGCCTGCGTCCCAGGGAATACAAATCCAGAGACTTCAACCGTTCTCAGTAATTTAGGTGCTTTATCGTACTTATGTGTGCCGTGAAAGTTCTCTGTACATTCTCCAGTTCAATAATTTCGCCTGCCTTGAAGGGGGCAGTCAGTGTACATCAGTATTCCAGCCTAAAGAGAAGCGATTTGAAGAGAATCATCATGGGCTTGGCATCCCTAGTTTTGAAGGTTCTCATTATCCATCCTATCATTTTTCTAGCAGTTGAGGTAGATACATTGTTGTGGTCTTTGAAGGTGAGATCCTCTGACATTATTACTCCCAAGTCCTTCACATTAGTTTTTCGCTCTATTGTGTGGTTAGAATTTGTTTTATACCCTGATAAAGTTTTAATTTCCTCAATTTTTCTATTTTGTTGTGTGGGTACTTTGGAGATATGGACGGTCGTAGTGAAACAAGGCGGTTGGTAACTATATATTGACAGAGGATAGCCCAGCCTACCTGTTCGGTTCTATGGCTGTCGACGAAGTGAGAGAGATGCCTGGGAGCCAGAGCTCACATGACCAAGGCCATGACGTCACAGCTAGCTGCTGGGTCTAGCTGAGCAGGGATCATATATATAACATAGCTGATACTACTTACGATATACTACACAAGTATATTACATAGGGATTCAGTAACTCTACTGACAATATCTAAGTAGTTGAAATTTCTCTTCATTGAACTTCATATTGTTTTCTGGGTCCCATTTAAAGATTTGGTTGATGTCCGCCTGGTGTGTTGCAGTGTCTTGTATGGAGGTCACTTGTGCAGTAACATTATAACAACCAGTGTTAATCATAGCTATCATTGTGTTAAGTAAATCACACACCACATTTTGTACTCAGGCTTGCAAGGGGTCAATTCATAGCTCCTGGTCCCGCCTAGTAACTTTTATCGACGTTTCATTGTTTTTTGTCTTCAAGGACTCAATCATATGTACTCTTGAAACTGCATATCGCGTTTGCCTGGGGTAGAATAACAGCTTTAGCTTACAAACGTAAAGTTTAGGGATTTTGTATGTAATTGCTTTCCTAGTTGAGATGCGTCTTAATTGACTGAAGGTTACCTGAAGACGATTGCAGGGGTCACCGCCCCCCGCAGCCCGTCTTGGAGTGTTGAACTCACATGAGAGCTGCTTCAGCCTCCCCCTCTGCTTACTCGTTTATTAACTCATAAAGCATTGATCAGGCTCCATTGTTTCCCCTGCAGTGAGTATTAGTCACCGCTGGTCAGTTTGTGGATCATTGACACTGCAATCAACTGCTGTTTATATACCTTGCAACAACACACAGCTTACGTCTGACACTTCTCACCGGCACGTGTTGTGTAATTGGTTTAGCACGTGGTTCACTGTAATTACACCGTGTTAGTACAGCCTCACTTACTCTCACATTCATTCCAACAAACAAAATGTTTCTTTTCTAAATACTTCCTCACCCGCTTTAATCATTCTGTACATAAGGTTTGTACATACACAGTTAGGGTGCCACAAGACTGCAGGTTCACTGAGGAGACACCAGTGTGTCATGTAGCTCTTTAACGGGTCACGGAACTCTCACTTAAACTCTCATACACACGATGATTTTCAACAAATGATGCCAGAAATAATAAATCATTTAGTATTACTTTTCATTGGAAGGACGAAGTCGAAAGAAACATTGATTTGTCATTGATTCATTCATCACATAATGTTGCAGCTGTGTGTCTGCTAGGTAGCGCTGGTTGAAGTGCGTGCAGCTGTGTGTCTGCTAGGTTGCGCTGGTTGAAGTGCGTGCAGCTGTGTGTCTGCTAGGTAGCGCTGGTTGAAGTGCGTGCAGCTGTGTGTGTCTGCTAGGTTGCGCTGGTTGAAGTGCGTGCAGCTGTGTGTCTGCTAGGTAGCGCTGGTTGAAGTGCGTGCAGCTGTGTGTCTGCTAGGTAGCGCTGGTTGAAGTGCGTGCAGCTGTGTGTCTGCTAGGTAGCGCTGGTTGAAGTGCGTGCAGCTGTGTGTCTGCTAGGTAGCGCCGGTTGAAGTGCGTGCAGCTGTGTGTCTGCTAGGTAGCGCTGGTTGAAGTGCGTGCAGCTGTGTGTCTGCTAGGTAGCGCTGGTTGAAGTGCGTGCAGCTGTGTGTCTGCTAGGTAGCGCTGGTTGAAGTGCGTGCAGCTTGTCTGCTAGGTAGCGCTGGTTGAAGTGCGTGCAGCTGTTGTCTGCTAGGTAGCGCTGGTTGAAGTGCGTGCAGCTGTGTCTGCTAGGTAGCGCTGGTTGAAGTGCGTGCAGCTGTGTGTCTGCTAGGTAGCGCTGGTTGAAGTGCGTGAAGCTGTGTCTGCTGGTAGCGCTGGTTGAAGTGCGTGCAGCTGTGTGTCTGCTAGGTAGCGCTGGTTGAAGTGCGTGCAGCTGTGTGTCTGCTAGGTAGCGCTGGTTGAAGTGCGTGCAGCTTGTGTCTGCTAGGTAGCGCTGGTTGAAGTAGAGCAGCTTGTGTCTGCTAGGTAGCGCTGGTTGAAGTGCGTGCAGCTGTGTCTGCTAGGTAGCGCTGGTTGAAGTGCGTGCAGCTGTGTGTCTGCTAGGTAGCGCTGGTTGAAGTTCGTGCAGCTGTGTGTCTGCTAGGTAGCGCTGGTTGAAGTGCGTGCAGCTGTGTGTCTGCTAGGTAGCGCTGGTTGAAGTGCGTGCAGCTGTGTGTCTGCTAGGTAGCGCTGGTTGAAGTGCGTTCAGCTGTGTGTCTGCTAGGTAGCGCTGGTTGAAGTGCGTTCAGCTGTGTCTGCTAGGTAGCGCTGGTTGAAGTGCGTGGAGCTGTATGTCTGCTAGGTAGCGCTGGTTGAAGTGCGTGCAGCTGTGTGTCTGCTAGGTAGCGCTGGTTGAAGTGCGTGCAGCTGTGTCTGCTAGGTAGCGCTGGTTGAAGTGCGTCAGCTGTGTGTCTGCTAGGTAGCGCTGGTTGAAGTGCGTGCAGCTGTATGTCTGCTAGGTAGCGCTGGTTGAAGCGTCAGCGTGTGTCTGCTAGGTAGCGCTGGTTGAAGTGCGTGCAGCTGTTTTGCTAGGTAGCGCTGGTTGAAGTGCGTGCAGCTTGTGTCTGCTAGGTAGCGCTGGTTGAAGTGCGTGCAGCTGTGTCTGCTAGGTAGCGCTGGTTGAAGTGCGTCAGCTGTGTGTCTGCTAGGTAGCGCTGGTTGAAGTCGTGCAGCTGTATGTCTGCTAGGTAGCGCTGGTTGAAGTGCGTCAGCGTGTGTCTGCTAGGTAGCGCTGGTTGAAGTGCGTGCAGCTGTTGTCTGCTAGGTAGCGCTGGTTGAAGTGCGTGCAGCGTGTGTCTGCTAGGTAGCGCTGGTTGAAGTGCGTGCAGCGTGTGTCTGCTAGGTAGCGCTGGTTGAAGTGCGTTCAGCTTGTGCTGCTAGGTAGCGCTGGTTGAAGTGCGTTCAGCTGTGTCTGCTAGGTAGCGCTGGTTGAAGTGCGTGCAGCTGTGTCTGCTAGGTAGCGCTGGTTGAAGTGCGTGAGCTGTGTCTGCTAGGTAGCGCTGGTTGAAGTCGTGCAACTGTGTGTCTGCTAGGTAGCGCTGGTTGAAGTTCGTGCAGCTGTGTCTGCTAGGTAGCGCTGGTTGAAGTTCGTGCAGCTGTATGTCTGCTAGGTAGCGCTGGTTGAAGTGCGTCAGCTTGTGTCTGCTAGGTAGCGCTGTTGAAGTTCGTGCAGCTGTGTGTCTGCTAGGTAGCGCTGGTTGAAGTGCGTGCAACTGTGTGTCTGCTAGGTAGCGCTGGTTGAAGTGCGAGCAGCTGTATGTCTGCTAGGTAGCGCTGGTTGAAGTGCGTGCAGCTGTGTGTCTGCTAGGTAGCGCTGGTTGAAGTGCGTTCAGCTGTGTGTCTGCTAGGTAGCGCTGGTTGAAGTGCGTGCAGCTGTGTGTCTGCTAGGTAGCGCTGGTTGAAGTGCGTTCAGCTGTGTGTCTGCTAGGTAGCGCTGGTTGAAGTGCGTGAAGCTGTATGTCTGCTAGGTAGCGCTGGTTGAAGTGCGTGCAGCTGTATGTCTGCTAGGTAGCGCTGGTTGAAGTGCGTGCAGCTGTGTGTCTGCTAGGTAGCGCTGGTTGAAGTGCGTGCAGCTGTGTCTGCTAGGTAGCGCTGGTTGAAGTGCGTGCAGCTGTGTGTCTGCTAGGTAGCGCTGGTTGAAGTGCGTGCAGCTGGTGTCTGCTAGGTAGCGCTGGTTGAAGTGCGTGCAGCTGTGTGCCTGCTAGGTAGCGCTGGTTGAAGTGCGTTCAGCTGTGTGTCTGCTAGGTAGCGCTGGTTGAAGTGCGTGCAGCTGTGTGTCTGCTAGGTAGCGCAGGTTGAAGTGCGTGCAGCTGTGTGTCTGCTAGGTAGCGCTGGTTGAAGTCGTGCAGCTGTGTTCTGCTAGGTAGCGCTGGTTGAAGTGCGTGCAGCTGTGTGTCTGCTAGGTAGCGCTGGTTGAAGTGCGTGCAGCTGTGTCTGCTAGGTAGCGCTGGTTGAAGTGCTGCAGCTGTTGTCTGCTAGGTAGCGCTGGTTGAAGTGCGTGCAGCTGTGTGTCTGCTAGGTAGCGCTGGTTGAAGTGCGTTCAGCTGTGTGTCTGCTAGGTAGCGCTGGTTGAAGTGCGTGCAGCTGTGTGTCTGCTAGGTAGCGCTGGTTGAAGTTCGTGCAGCTGTGTGTCTGCTAGGTAGCGCTGGTTGAAGTGCGTGCAGCTGTGTGTCTGCTAGGTAGCGCTGGTTGAAGTGCGTGCAGCTGTACTGAGTAAGGCTAGCCACATCACTCACTTTATGATATACGAGAAAAGGGCATAGGCAAGGGCAGAGGCAAGGACAGAGGCAAGGGCAGAGGCAAGGGCAGAGGCAAGGGAAGAGGCAAGGGCAGAGGCAAGGGCAGAGGCAAGGGCAGAGGCAAGGACAGAGGCAAGGGCAGAGGCAAGGACAGAGGCAAGGGCAGAGGCAAGGACAGAGGCAAGGGCAGAGGCAAGGGCAGAGGCAAGGGCAGAGGCAAGGGCAGAGGCAAGGGCAGAGGCAAGGACAGAGGCAAGGGCAGAGGCAAGGGCAGAGGCAAGGACAGAGGCAAGGGCAGAGGCAAGGACAGAGGCAAGGGCAGAGGCAAGGACAGAGGCAAGGGCAGAGGCAAGGGCAGAGGCAAGGGCAGAGGCAAGGGCAAGGCAAGGGCAAGGCAAGGGCAGAGGCAAGGGCAGAGGCAAGGGCAGAGGCAAGGCAGAGGCAAGGGCAGACAGGGCAAGCAAGGCAGAGGCAAGGGCAGAGGCAAGGACAGAGGCAAGGGCAGAGGCAAGGCAGAGGCAAGGGAGCAGAAAAGCAAGGGCAGAGGCAAGGCAGAGCAGGCAGAGGCAAGCAGAGCAAGGGCAGAGGCAAGGCAGGGAGGCAAGGCAGGAAGCAAGCAGGGAAGAGGCAAGGGCAGAGGCAAGTTCAGAGCAGGGCAGAGCAGGGCAGAGAGCAAGGGCAGAGGCAAGGAAGAGGCAAGGGCAGAGGCAAGGACAGAGGCAAGGGCAGAGGCAAGGGCAGAGGCAAGGGCAGAGGCAAGGACAGAGGCAAGGACAGAGGCAAAGGCAGAGGCAAGGGCAGAGGCAAGGAAAGGCAAGGGCAGAGGCAAGTTCAAGAGGCAGGAGGGCAGAGGCAGGACAAGGAGAGCAGGAGGGCAGGAGAGGCAAAGGCAGAGGCAAGGGCAGAGGCAAGGACAGAGGCAAGGGCAGAGGCAAGGCAGAGGCAAGGGCAGAGCAAGGGCAGAGGCAAGGACAGAGGCAAGGGCAGAGGCAAGGACAGAGGCAAGGGCAGAGAGGCAGAGGAAGGCAGAGGCAAGGGCAGAGGCAAGGGCAGAGGCAAGGCAGAGGCAAGGACAGAGGCAAGGGCAGAGGCAAGGCAGAGGCAAGGGCAGAGGCAAGGGCAGAGGCAAGGCAGAGGCAAGGACAGAGGACAAGGGCAGAGAGGCAAGGGCAGAGGCAAGGGCAGAGGCAAGGGCAGAGGCAGCAAGGCAAGGGCAGAGGCAAGGGCAGAGGCAAGGACAGAGGCAAGGGCAGAGGCAAGGACAGAGGCAAGGGCAGAGGCAAGGGCAGAGGCAAGGAGCAGAGGAGGCAGAGCAAGGGCAGAGGCAAGGGCAGAGGCAAGGGCAGAGGCAAGGGCAGAGGCAAGGGCAGAGGCAAGGGCAGAGGCAAGGGCAGGCAAGGACAGAGGCAAGGAGCAGAGGCAAGGGACAGAGGCAAGGGCAGAGGCAAGGGCAGAGGCAAGGGCAGAGGCAAGGGCAGAGGCAAGGACAGAGGCAAGGGCAGAGGCAAGGGCAGAGGCAAGGGCAGAGGCAAGGGCAGAGGCAAGGCAGCAGAGAGGCAAGGCAGAGGCAAGGCAGAGGCAAGGGCAGAGGCAAGGGCAGAGGCAAGGGCAGAGGCAAGGGCAGAGGCAAGGGCAGAGGCAAGGGCAGAGGCAAGGGCAGAGGCAAGGCAGAGGCAAGGCAGAGGCAAGGCAGAGGCAAGGGCAGAGGCAAGGACAGAGGCAAGGGCAGAGGCAAGGTCAGAGGCAAGGGCAGAGGCAAGGGCAGAGGCAAGGCAGAGGCAAGGGCAGAGGCAAGGACAGAGGCAAGGGCAGAGAGGCAAGGGCAGAGAAGGGCAGAGGCAAGGGCAGAGGCAAGGGCAAGGCAAGCGAGCATATGTTCAGAGTGCAAGCAGAAGCAAGTGCAGTAGACAATTTACAGCTAAGTACTAGAGCAATTGTGACTAGTTATCACATATTTTATGTATACAGTCAGTACATATTTTCTGTGTTACGTAGTTATCATATTTTACGTGTTACGTAGTATCATATTATGTGTTACAGAGTTATCATATTGTACTGTGTTAGCGAGTTAGCATATTACTGTGTTACGTAGTTATCATATTATGGACAGTAGTTATCAATTATGGTACGTAGTTATCATATTTACTGTGTTACGTAGTTAGCATATTTACAGATGTCGAGTTATCATATAGGTAGTAGTTAATCATCATTTACTGTCTTAGATTATCATATTTACATGTCTTACAGTTATCATATTTTACTGTTTACGTAGTTATCATATTTTACGTGTTATACGTTAGTTATCATATTTTATGTGTTACGTAGTTATCATATTTTACTGTCTTACGTAGTTATCATATTTTACTGTTTACGTAGTTATCATATTTTACTGTGCTTACGTAGTTATCATATTTTATGTGTTACGTAGTTATCATATTTTACTGTGTTACGTAGTTACATATTTTACTGTGTTACGTAGTTATCATATTTTACTGTGTTACGTAGTTATCATATTTTACTTGTGTTACGTAGTTATCATATTTTACTGTGTTACGTAGTATCATATTTACGTTGCATATTTTACTGTGTTACTAGTTATCATATTTTACTATGTTACGTAGTTATCATATTTTACTGTGTTACGTAGTTATCATATTTTACTGTCTTACGTAGTTATCATATTTTACTGTCTTACGTAGTTATCATATTTTACTGTCTTACGTAGTTATCATATTTTACTGTTTACGTAGTTATCATATTTTACTGTTTACTAGTTATCATATTTTACTGTCTTACGTAGTTATCATATTTTACTGTCTTACGTAGTTATCATATTTTACTGTGTTATGTTGTTATCATATTTTACTGTCTTACGTAGTTATCATATTTTACTGTCTTACTTAGTTATCATATTTTACTGTCTTACTTAGTTATCATATTTTACTGTGTTACGTAGTTATCATATTTTATTGTGTTACGTAGTTATCATATTTTACTGTGTTACGTAGTTATCATATTTTACTGTGTTACGTAGTTATCATATTTTACTGTGTTACGTAGTTATCATATTTTACTGTGTTACGTAGTTATCATATTTTACTGTGTTACGTAGTTATCATATTTTACTGTGTTACGTAGTTATCATATTTTACTGTGTTACTTAGTTATCATATTTTACTGTGTTACGTAGTTATCATATTTTACTGTGTTACGTAGTTATCATATTTTACTGTGTTACGTAGTTATCATATTTTACTGTGTTACTTAGTTATCATATTTTACTGTCTTACGTAGTTATCATATTTTACTGTGTTACGTAGTTATCATATTTTACTGTGTTACTTAGTTATCATATTTTATTGTGTTACGTAGTTATCATATTTTACTGTGTTACGTAGTTATCATATTTTACTGTGTTACTTAGTTATCATATTTTACTGTGTTACGTAGTTATATTTTACTATGTTACGGAGTTATCATATTTTACTGTGTTTCGTAGTTATCATATTTTACTGTCTTACTTAGTTATCATATTTTACTGTCTTACTTAGTTATCATATTTTACTGTCTTACGTAGTTATCATATTTTACTGTCTTACGTAGTTATCATATTTTACTGTCTTACGTAGTTATCATATTTTACTGTGTTACGTAGTTATCATATTTTACTGTGTTACTTAGTTATCATATTTTACTGTGTTACGTAGTTATCATATTTTACTATGTTACGGAGTTATCATATTTTACTGTCTTACTTAGTTATCATATTTTACTGTCTTACGTAGTTATCATATTTTACTGTCTTACTTAGTTATCATATTTTACTGTCTTACGTAGTTATCATATTTTACTGTCTTACGTAGTTATCATATTTTACTGTGTTACGTAGTTATCATATTTTACTGTGTTACGTAGTTATCATATTTTACTGTGTTACTTAGTTATCATATTTTACTGTGTTACGTAGTTATCATATTTTACTATGTTACGGAGTTATCATATTTTACTGTGTTACGTAGTTATCCAACAAAAAAGTTTCTTACAATGGTTCACTGATTTTTTTCTTCCAATGTTTTTGTTTATAACTTGAGAATGCCTCATCCGATCACCTTCAAATTTTTAGCGTTGGTGTACCGTAAGTACAGAAAAGCTAATGCAGTTTTTGTCATGTACAGGCGCCCTCTGGTTAATTTGACCTTCCTTAAAAGATTCACAGCGTAAATTTCGTAATGCCTCCTAAAAACTTACACATGTTGTTTTAGGTATTTTAAGCTACGTAAGGTTAAATTATGTATGTTGACTGTCTGGTGAGAGGGATGGAGGGAGTGCTGGGGTGATGGGATGGAGGGAGTGCTGGGGTTATGGGATGGAGGGAGTGCTGGGGTGATGGGATGGAGGGAGTGTTAAAAAAAAGGGATTGAAGTTAGGGGAGAAGAGTAAAGAGAGTGAGGGAGAAAGGGAGAGAGTGAGGGAGGAAGAGGGAGGTAAGGAGAGAGTGAGTGAGTGAGGGAGGGAGAGAGTGAGGGAGGAAGTGAGTGAGGGAGAGAGTGAAAGAGGGAGAGAGGGAGGGTGATTGATGGTTGGTGAACTTCTTCCTAACTGTCTTGACCCAGCAGCTGATCATTATGACTTCCTGGAGACTTAATTAGGAAGGAGGAGGAGGAAGGGGCGTTGTGGAGTCTTCTCGCCTCCCCTCCAGCATGATAATCCTCGCCCTTGGTATGGAGGTTTAATTAAAAGATGATGGTGGTGTAGATAGCTCAGCCTGCCACCTCTCAAGGTTCAACACCCTTACATACACGTACACTTCATTACACTTGTGTACTCACCTAGTTGTGGTTGCAGGGGTCAAGTCATAGCTCCTGGCCCCGCCTCTTCACTGGCCGCTACTGGGTCACGCTCCCTGCTCCATGAGCTTTATCATACCTCTTCTTAAAGCTATGAATGGATCCTGCCTCCACTACATCGCTTCCCAAGCTATTCCACTCCCTGACTACTCTGTGACTGAAGAAATACTTCCTAACATCCCTGTGATTCATCTGAGTCTTCAACTTCCAGCTGTGCCCCCTTGTTGCTGTGTCCCCTTGTTGCTGTGTCCCATCTCTGGAACATTCTGTCTCTCTCCACCTTGTCAATTCCTCTCAGTATTTTATATGTCGTTATCATGTCCCCCATTTCTCTCCTGTCCTCCAATGTCGACAGGTCGATTTCCCTTAACCTCTCCTCGTAGGCCATACCCCTTAGCTCCGGGGTATGGCACTTTCTCTAGTTTCTTTACGTGCTTGGCTAGGTGAGGGTTCCAAACTGGTGCTGCGTACTCCAATATGGGCCTAACGTACATAGTGTACAGGGTTCTGAACGATTCCTTATTAAGATGTCGGAATGCTGTTCTTAGGTTTGCTAGGCGCCCGTATGCTGCAGCAGTTATTTGGTTGATGTGCGCCTCAGGAGACGTGCCTGGTGTTATACTCACCCCAAGATCTTTTTCCTTGAGTGAGGTTTGTAGTCTCTGGCCCCATAGACTGTGTGTGTGTGTGTTTGTGTGATATACCTTTGATTAGTTCCGAGAGCTACTGGGTCACTCTCCCTGCGCCATGAGCTTTATCATACCTCTTCTTAAAGCTATGTATGGAACCTGCCGAAGAGACAAGAGCAGAAGAGACAATGTTGATTATATAGTCAAGCGCAGTGGTAGTTGAAGTGGTGTTATCAGTATGCCGGGTGTGGTGTGTAGTAACTACAGTATACTGTGTGAATGAATGGTTCAGAGAACCGACGAGTTGGTAAATTAGACACATATGCAACACTTGGGTATCTTTATTGAGGAAACGTTTCGCCACACAGTGGCTTCATCAGTCTATACAAAGGAGAATCGTGAAGAACAGGAGGAGTGTGAGGTTGTCAGTCCCTCAATCTTGAGTCGATGTTGTCAGTCCATCAATCTTGAATAGAATAACAGCATATGAGCAGAGGAAGCTTATATACTGTAGACAGGAGAGGTGCAGCAGTTGTAGGAGGTGTCACATTTGTTCAATGTGGAAGTAGGTCGTGCCCAAGGAATAGGCAAGCGAAGAAATCCCTGTATTAAGATACCCAAGTGTTGCATATGTGTCTAATTTACCAACTCGTCGGTTCTCTGAACCATTCATTCACATCCTGTCTGACACTGCAACATCTTGGTATCTTAATCAGGGATTTCTTCGCTTGCCTATTCCTGGGCACGACCTCTTCCACATTGAACAAATTGACACCTCCTACAACTGCTGCACCTCTCCTGTCTACAGTATATAAGCTCCTCTGCTCATATGCTGTTATTCTATTCAAGATTGATGGACTGACAACATCGACTCAAGATTGAAGGACTGACAACCTCACACTCCTCCTGTTCTTCACGATTCTCCTTTGTATGGACTGATGAAGCCACTGTGTGGCGAAACGTTTCCTCAATAAAGATACCCAAGTGTTGCATATGTGTCTAATTTACCACAGTATACGTGTGTTGACCAGCAGTGTTACCAGCAGTGTTGATCAGCAGTGTTGACCAGCAATGTTACCAGCAGTGTTGACCAGCAGTGTTACCAGCAGTGTTACCAGCAGTGTTGACCAGCAGTGTTGACCAGCAGTGTTGACCAGCAGTGTTGCCAGCAGTGTTGACCAGCAGTGTTGACCAGCAGTGTTACCAGCAATGTTGACCAGCAGTGTTGACCAGCAGTGTTGACCAGCAGTGTTGACCAGCAGTGTTGACCAGCAGTGTTACCAGCAGTGTTGACCAGCAGTGTTACCAGCAGTGTTACCAGCAGTGTTGACCAGCAGTGTTACAGTGACGCAGTGTTACAGCGTGTTGAACAGCAGTGTTGACCAGCAGTGTTGACCAGCAGTGTTACCATGGACCAGCAGTGTTACCAGCAGTGTTTGACCAGCAGTGTTACCAGCAGTGTTGACCAGCAGTGTTGACCACAGGTGTTGAAGCAGCGTTCGCAGTTGACCAGAGCCCGCAGTGTTGACCAGCAGTGTTGACCAGCATGTTGACCAGCAGTGTTACCAGCAGTGTTCCAGCAGTGTTACCAGCAGTGTAGGTTACCAGCAGTGTTGACCAGCAGTGTTGACCAGCAGGTGTTACCAGCAGTGTTACCAGCAGTGTTGACCGCAGTGTTGACCAGCAGTGTACCAGCAGTGTTACCAGCATGTTGACCAGCAGTGTTACCAGCAGTGACAGCAGTGTTACCAGCAGTGTTGACCAGCAGTTTGACCAGCAGTGTTACCAGCAGTGTTGACCAGGTTCCAGTGTTACCAGCAGTGTTGACAGCAGTGTTGACCAGCAGTGTTGACCAGCGTGTTACAGCAGTGTTGACCAGCAGTGTTACCCTGTAACCAGCATGTTGACCAGCAGTGTTACCAGCAGTGTTGCAGCAGTGTTGACCAGACAGGTAGACCAGCAGTGTTACCAGACAGTGTGACCAGCAGTTGGGAGCAGTGACCAGCGTGTTGACCAGCAGTGTTGACCAGCAGTGTTACCAGCAGTGTTACCAGCAATGTTACCGCAGTGTTGACCAGCAGTGTTGACCAGCAGTGTTACCGTGTGACATGTTCCAGCATGTTACCCAGCAGTGTTACCGCAGTGACAGCAGTGTTGACCAGCAGTGTGACCAGCAGTGTTACCAGCAGTGTTACCAGCAGTGTTGACCAGCAGTGTTACCAGCAGTGTTACCAGCATGTTACCAGCAGTGTTGACAGCAGTGTACCAGCAGTGTTGACCAGCAGTGTTACAGCAGTGTTGACCAGCAGTGTTACCAGCAGTGTTACCAGCAGTGTTACCAGCAGTGTTACCAGCAGTGTTGACCAGCAGTGTTACCAGCAGTTGACCAGCAGTGTTACCAGCAGTGTTACGAGGTACAGCAGGCGCATGTTACCAGCAGTGTTACCAGAGTGTAAGCATTTGACCAGCAGTGTTACCAGCAGTGTTACCAGTGTTAGGTGTTACCAGCAGTGTTGACCAGCAGTGTTGACCAGCAGTGTTACCAGCAGTGTGACCAGCAGTGTTACCAGCAGTGTGACAGGTGTAGCCAGCAGTGTTGACCAGGTGCGAGTGTTGACCAGCAGTGTTACCAGCAGGTTGACCAGCAGTGTACCAGCAGTGTTGACCAGCAGTGTTGACCAGCAGTGTTACCAGCAGTACCAGCAGTGTTGACCAGCAGTGTTACCAGCAGTGTTACCAGCATGTTACCAGCAGTGTTGACCACAGTGTTACCAGCATGTACCAGCAGTGTTGACAGCAGTGTTACCAGCATGACCAGCAGTGTTACAGAGTGTACAGCAGTGTTGACAGCAGTTTCAGATTTACAGCATGTTGCCTGTTACCAGCGTGTTGACAGCAGTGTTGACCGATGTGACCAGCAGTTAGATACAGCAGTGTTACCAGCATGTTACGCATTGACGAGGTTACCAGCAGTGTTACGCGGTTGACCAGCAGTGTTACACAGTTACCAGCAGTGTTACCAGCATTTCATGTGATTTCCATGGACCAGCGTGTTACACATGTTGACCAGCGGTCCAGCATGTCAGAGGTTACAAGTGTTGCGAGTGTACCGCGTGACCACAGTGTTACCAGCAGTTGACCACTACCGGTGTACCAGAGTTGACGCAGGTTCCAGATGTACCAGCAGTGTTACCCATGTTGACAGGTTTGACAGAGTGTGCCAGCAGTGTTCGTGTACCCTGTTCCGCTTTACGAGTGTTGCACAGGTTACCAGCAGTGTACACAGTGTTACCAGCATGTACCAGCAGGTACCAAGGTGACAAGTGTACAGCAGTGGACACTGTTCAGCATGTTGACGCTTGCAGAGTGTTACCAGCAGTTACCAGCATGTTGACCAGCAGTGTTACCAGCATGTACCAGCATGTTGACCAGCAGTGTAGATCCAGCAGTGTTACCAGCAGTGTTACCAAGGGTCGTGTTGAACATGTTCCATTTGACACTTTACCAGCGTGTACAGAGTCACAGTTGACCGCAGTGTTCCAATTTCCACATGTCCGAGTGTTACGGTTCAGTGTTAAAGTGTTCGATGTTACCACATTGACCAGATGTTACAGAGTTTACAGAGTTACCGGGGCAGGTTCCAAGTTACGATGTCCGATGTTCCGAGAGTGTCCAGCGTGTTCCACATAATTTAAAAGTTCCACAGTACAATGTTGACCAGGGTTACAAGGTCAGCAGTGTTCACATGACCAGCAGGTTACGATGACGCTGTGACCACAGGTCGGTGTACAGCGTTTACGCATGTACCAGGTTACCAGGGTACAAGTGTTACCACAGTGTTGAAGCAGGTTACGGACGTGAGTGTTACCAGCATTACCATAAAGCAATGTTTTACCAGCAGTGTTGACCAGCAGTGTTACCAGCAGTGTTGACCAGCAGTGTTACCAAGGGTTCTGGGTAACTGTGATGAACATTGTTTCATATTATTTTCTGATATTTTTTCTCACTTTCTTTTATGACTGATGTAAATTAGATAATCTTAACAAATGGTTTTGTGAGTTACTGTGCTGGGCGCCGCGCATGGTTTGTTCAAATTATGGGTTCAAATCATGTATTTCTGGATACGTGGTTACCTGTTGGCTGCTGGTCAGATCGATCAAGCTGTTAGTGCCCGCCGCCCATAGTCCAACGTATGCACCACTATCCGGCTCACCAGGAACTGTTTTTAGGAATTTGTCGAGTTCCCTCTTAAAGACAGCCAGGAGTCAGTTTGTACTCTCCCTTATGTATGAAGGAGGGTATTGTAGAGTTGTGGTCCCCTTACACTTACTGAGTTGTCTTTCTGTGTACTCCTCGCTCTCCTGCTTTTCACTGGAGTTGCCTTGCACGGTCTGGGTAGCTTCCACAAATACAATTGCACAAGTTTTTGGTGATAACAGTTGTCTTACACAGTAACATATATGTTAACTACCACCCAGGATAACCCAAAAAAAGGTCAGACAAAGTGACTTACTATTCACGTGGAACTTCGTAAAGTTCAGCGTTCACTGGTTGTGACGGCTGCAATAGTTCCTTATAACCTCAGCGTAAGTTTCTATAATTCTTCTATAATTCAGCGTGCAAGCAACTTTTGCAACTTACCCTCCTGGAGTGTGTTCCGGGGGTCAACGCCCCCGCAGCCTGGTCCACGACCAGGCTCCCGGTGGATCAGGGCTTCTGACCTTTGATGATTTTCAGTGTTTTTCTCCTTCCGGAACCCGGCCATGGGCCAGGCTCGTCTAGTGCTTGCCTGGTCAACCATGATGTTGCTACTGGTGGCTTGTTGCACGATATAGCTATCACAGGCTGGTTGATCTGGTACTTGGTGAAGATATTTATCCAATTTCCTCTTGAAGACTTGTACACTTGTCTCAGCAGTGTTTCTCATATCGTCTGGTAAGATGTTGAATAGTCTGGGGCCCCGGATATTGATACAATGTTCCTTATTATGCCCACTACACCCCTGCTTTTCACTGGGCTTATTTTTTACTTCCTCCCATATCTCTCACTCCAGTTTGTTGTTATGGCAGTGTGCAGATATGGGACCAGGCCCTCGAGTACTTTCCAGGTATATATTATCATGTATCTCTTCTCTGCTCCAGTGAGGACATATTTAGGACTCTGAGACATTCCCGGTAATTTAAATGCTTTATTGGTCCTGTGTTGGCTCTAAATGTTCTGTGTCTGTTCCAGCTCTGATATCTCTCTTGGACTAAACACAGACGTCAACACAACACACGGGAGAGCACAAACGATTTGACGTATTAGCATTTGGCACTATTTTCATTGTTTTGAAAATTCTCATTATCCACCCCATCATCTTCCTGGCTGCCGCATCATTTGCCTTGTGTTCTTTGAAAGAAAGGTCAGTCATCATAATTACTCCCAGGTCTTTCACGTGTTTGTTTCGTTCTGTTTGATGATCCTAAGGTGTTTTGTAAACAGTATCACAATTAAGTTCATTCTCTCCATAAATAAGCAGTTGATACTTATCACCACTGAACGTCATGTTGTTCTCCACTGCCCACTGGAAAACACTGCTTACATCTTCCGGTAATTTTTCAGTGTCTTCTACCGTAGTGACTTTCATGCTTATTTTAGTGTCGTCTGCAAATGATGATACAAAACTGTGCTGGGTGTTTTTATCTATGTCTGCTATGAGGATGAGAAACAGCAGAGGTGCCAGGACAGTGCCTTGGGGAACTGAGCTTTTTACCTCGCTGTTGCTGGATTTTTTTCTGTTTACTACTCTCTGCATTCTAAGTCTTAGAAATATGAAAATATGTCTGCCTTCCTTCCCCTTTATGCCTATGGCCCTCATTTTGTATGTAATCACCCTATGATCGCATTTGTCAAACGACTTTGCAGTCTGTGTATATCACAAGTGTGTTTTGGTTGTCTTCCAACGCCTCCATAATTCTGTCATAGTGGTTCAGCAGCTGTAACAGGCATGAATTCCAATTCTAAAACTGTGCTGGTTTGGGTTGTGCAGATTGTGCTGCTCCATAAAGTCTGTAATTTGGCATCTCATCACTTTTTCAAAGACTTTTGTAATGAGGGATGTTAGTGCTATGTCTGCACTCTTTAATATCTCTGGTATTTCACCTATATCAAGGCTCTTTCTCCAAGGAATACTGAGAGTTCGTGCTAATGGTACTTTACACTTTTTTATTAATAGGTCGTTCCATGAATGTAGTCCAGGTGCTGAGTGAGTGGGCATGTTTTCAATTTCTTTCTCAAATTCTATGGGATTAGTACTAATGTGAGTTAGTTGGTCTGCGCGGCCTTCTGCTGGAGTGAAGAAAGTTTCTGCATTCTCCACTCTGCTTTCATTTAGTGGAGTGTTGAACATTGACTCATACATTTTTTTTTTTTTTTTTTTTTGCTCATTTTCTGTTCATCGTCAGTATATGAACCTCCTCTTATTAACGGTCCAAATCTACAAGTAGTTTTTAGCTTAAATTTTGCATAGAAATTTGTATAAAAATATTTGGGGTTTCTTGCAATATCTTGGATGACTTTCTGTTCACTTTGTGCTTCTTGTGTCTGGTCCGAGACCTTAAGTTTTTGTTTTATCTCAGTGATTTCTCGGCTAAGATTTTCTCCTTCGTTGTGACATTCACGTTGTCAATCATTTCAGTAACCTCCTTTTCTTCTGTACAATCTTCTACGCTCTCTTTCTGTATCTGATCTTCTAGTAATATTTCTGTGTTAATTTTGACCCAGTCAATTCTGTGGTTGTTGAAGTTAAATTTACTGAACATCCCATCTCTTATATTATTGCTGGAGTTCTCTAACCCCGAGTTTATGCTCTGTTTCTATAATGTTGTGGCTAAGAGTATATTGTTTTTGTGACTGTTGTCTCTTAGTTTTTCTTATTTTGTGTGTGCGTGAATATCAGTTCCAGTGTATTTTCATTTCTGGTGGGATCAGTTATTTGTTGGTTCAATACATACTTTGTTTTAATGTATTAAAACAGTTTAATATCTTAAGGATTGAAGATCTCGTAGACTCCGTGGAGAGGGAGGGAAGGGTGAGAGAGAGAGAGAGAGAGAGAGAGAGAGAGAGAGAGAGAGAGAGAGAGAGAGAGAGAGAGAGAGAGAGAGAGAGAGAGAGAGAGAGAGACCGACAGACAGACAGAGACAGATAAAAGTGAGCTTCTACACAACAAGACGGGCAGCAAACAGCAACTACACTCTGACTGTAACCTTCTCCAGAACATCACTTCATCTGAGATCATTTATTCCCAGGATGACTCGAGTCTGGAACATGTTCGTACAGCAGCATAACGACATCAACGAAATAAAGTCAGTTGACCAAATGAAATCACTGGCCCACAGACGGCTTCAACTTCATCCTGTTCCCTATACGTATGTCTCATAACAATAAAAAGGCTTTCAAGTAAGCTAATGTAGGTAATAGCTCTTAGCTTGTAAACAAAGTTAGGACCCCTAAACATAACCTTATACAACCCTGTGTAAGAGAGAGAGAGAGAGAGAGAGAGAGAGAGAGAGATACAGGTACAAGACAGACAACCCTTGAAGAGGATAGTTAGTGAGTGTCAGGTTCTGATAACAGCTGACTGACAATGGCTAATTACCAACGGTTGATTACCAACGGTTGATTAGCAACGGTTGACCAACAAGTGTGGGCCAAGTGTTTGGCCAGGGTTGGTAAAGAGGAAGGAGAGTCGTGATCCAAGACGAGTATCTATGTGCGTGGTGGAGCGCTGGCCTCACCACTGGGGATTTACATGGTAGAGACCATATGGTCTGGGGATCCCTGACTTTGTGGGAGCACACGTGCTACCTTTGTTTTGTGAAACCTGATGGTCTCCTGCTCCCTCCCTCCCTCCCTCTCTCCCTATCTCCCTCCCTCCCTCCCGCCCTCCCTCCGTCCCTCCCTCCCTCCGTCCCTCCCTCCCTCCCTGTCTACCCCCCACCCTACCTTCCACCCTCCATCCCTCTCTCCAGCCTCCATTCTCTCCCTCCTGCCAGCCTCCCTACCATCCCTCTCTTTCACCCTTCAGGCATTAAATTTTCTGTCCATTTACCTCTTGAAGACAGCCAGGGGTCTATTGGTAATCCTCCTTATGTATGCTGGGAGGCAGTTGAACAGTCTTGGGCCCCTGACACTTACTGTGTTGTCTCTCAGTGTATTCACGGAACACCTCCTTTTCATAGGAGGTATGGTGCACTGTCTACCGAGTCTTTTGCTTTCATAGGGAGTGATTTCTGTGTGCAGATTTCCGACCAGTTCCTCTAGGATTTTCCAGGTGTAGATTTATGATGTATGTTTCTCGCTTGTGTTCCAGGGGGTACAGGGGGTACAGTGAAAGTTTTCTGTACATTCTCTGAACTGCAGTTTCGCCAGCCTTGAATGGGGCTGTTAATGTACAACAGTATTTCGGTCACACATATAGAACAATGACACTGTTGTGATCCTTGAAGGTGAGATCCTCTGACATTATCACTCTCAAGTCCTTCACATTAGTGTATCGCTCTATTTTGTGGTTAGAATTTATTGTATACTCCGTTCTAGCTATTATTTCCTTAAGTTTGTCCTCATTGAACATCATATGGTTTTCCAAGGTCCATTGGAAAACTTGGTTTATATCTGCTTGGAGATTTAGTGTCCTCAGTGGATGACACTCTTATGCAGATTCTAATATCATCTGCAAAGGAAGACATGGTTCTATGGTTTACATCTCTGTCTCTGTCTATTCCTATGCAAAATCCAAGCTAAGAACTACCTGTAGAATAGGACCATTATTGAAAGGAGATTCATATACGGACGATGAATAGGAAATGAGTGAAATCCTAAAAGAACAGTATGAGTCAGTGTTCAGCAAGGTAGAAAATGCAGAAATATTTTTCACTCCAGCAGACGGCCGTGCAGACCAACTAACTGACATTAGTACAAATCCCATAGATTTCGAAAAAGAAATGGCCAACATACCCACTTACTCAGCACCTGGAGCAGATTCATGGAATGCTCTTTTTATAAAGAAGTGCAAAGTACCATTAGCAAGAGCCCTTAGTATTCTGTGGAGAAAGAGCTTAGATCTAGGTGAAATTCCAGAGGCCTTAAAGAGTGCAGACATAGCTCCTTTGCATAAGGGAGGTAGTAGAGCACTAGCTAAAAATTACAGACCAGTAGCCCTCACTTCTCACATCATAAAAATCTTTGAAAGAGTGATGAGACGGCAGATTACAAAGTTCATGGACCAGCACAACCAACATAACCCGAACCAGCATGGCTTCAGAGCGGGACGATCATGCCTGTCACAGCTGCTGAACCATTATGACAGAATTACGGAGGCATTGGAGGACGACCAAAACGCAGATGTGATTTACACAGATTTTGCAAAGGCGTTTGACAAATGCGATCATGGAGTGATAGCGCACAAAATGAGGGCCATAGGCATTACGGGAAGGTAGGCAGATGGATTTTTGAGTTTCTAACACACAGAACACAAAAAGTAGTAGTGAACAGGGCAAATCCAGCATCAGCGAGGTCAAGCTCAGTGCCCCAAGGCACTGTCCTGGCACCTCTGCTGTTTCTCATCCTCATAGCAGACATAGATAAAAACACCCAGCACACTTTTGTATCATCATTTGCAGATGACACTAAAATAAGCATGAAAGTCACTACGGTAGAGGACACTGAAAATTACAGGAGGACATAAGCAGGGTCTTCCAGTGGGCAGTGGAGAACAACATGACGTTCAATGGTGATAAGTTTCAGCTGCTTAGGTATGGAAAAAATGAAGAACTCAAAAGGAACACTATATACAAAACACAAGAGGGTCACCACATAGAACGAAAGGAACACGTAAAGGACTTGGGAATAATTATGTCTGCTGATCTGTCGTTTAAAGACCATAACAAGACAAAGATCACAACAGCCAGGAAGATGACGGGGTGGGTATTGAGAACTTTCAAAACAAGGGAAATAATGCCGATGGTGACTCTATTCAAATCGCTAGTGCTCCCCCACTTAGAATACTGCTCAGTGCTGACGGCCCCGTTCAGGGCAGGAGAAATAGCAGAGCTGGAACAAATCCAGAAATCGTTTACGGCTCACATTGAGCCATTGAAACATCTAAATTACTGGGAACGCCTTCAAGTCTTGAACATGTTCTCATCGGAGGAGAGAGAGATACATGATAATATATACCTGGAAAGTACTCGAGGGCCTGGACCCAAATCTGCACACTACCATAACAACATACTGGAGTGAAAGATATGGGAGAAAGTGTAAAATAAACCCAGTGAGGAGCAGGGGTGCGGTGGGGACAATACGGGAGCACTGTATTAACATCCGGGGTCCCAGACTATTCAACATCTTACCAGAAGATATCCGAAACACGGCTGGAACCAGTGTAGAAGCCTTCAAGAGGAAACTGGACAAATATCTTCACCAGGTGCCAGATCAACCAGGCAGTGATGGATATGTGGGGCAGCGGGCCTCCAGCAGCAACAGCCTGGTTGACCAGGCAAGCACCAGACGAGCCTGGCCCATGGCCGGGCTCAGAGAGTAGATACTCTCGAAACTCTTCAAAGGTATATCAAACGTATGTCAGATATGAGGAAGTGGATGGGGGCGACTACTGTACCTTGTACCTTTACCTTTGATATACATTTGAAGAGTTTCAAGAGTTTCACTACTCTCGGAGCCCGGCCATGGGCCAGGCTCGTTAGTGCTTGCCTGGTCAACCAGGCTGTTGCTGTTGGAGGCCCGCTGCCCCACATATCCATCACAGATTGGTTGATCTGGCACCTGGTGAAGATACTTGTTCAGTTTCCTCTTGAAGGCTTCTACACTTGTCCCAGCTGTGTTTCTGATATCTTCTGGTAAGATGTGAATAGTCTGGGACCTCGGATGTTGATACAGTGTTCCCGTATTGTCCCCACCGCACCCCTGCTCCTCACTGGGTTTATTTTACACTTCCTCCCATATCTCTCACTCCAGTATGTTGTTATGGTAGTGTGCAGATTTGGGTCCAGGCCCTCGAGTACTTTCCAGGTATATATTATCATGTATCTCTCTCTCCTCCGATGAGAACATGTTCAAGACTTGAAGGCGTTCCCAGTAATTTAGGTGCTTTACTGGCTCAGTGTGAGCCGTAAACGATCTCTGTATTTGTTCCAGCTCTGATATTTCTCTTGCTTTGAACGGGGCCGTCAGCACTGAGCAGTATTCTAAGTGAGGGAGCACTAGCGATTTGAAGAGTGTCACCATCGGCATTATTTTCCTTGTTTTGAAAGTTCTCAATACCCACCCCGTCATCTTCCTGGCTGTTGTGATCTTTGTCTTGTTATGGTCTTTAAAAGAAAGGTCAGCTGACATAATTATTCCCAGGCCTTTTACGTGTTCCTTTCGTTCTATTTGGTGACCTTCTTGAGATTTGTATATAGTGTTTCTTTTGAGTTCTTCATTCTTTCCATACCTAAGCAGCTGGAAAATCCTGCTTATGTCTTCCTGTAATTTTTCAGTGTCCTCAACCGTAGTGACTTTCATGCTTATTTTAGTGTCATCTGCAAATGATGATACAAAAGTGTGCTGGGTGTTTTTATCTATATCTGCTATGAGGATGAGAAACAGCAGAGGTGCCATGACAGTGCCTTGGGGCACTGAGCTTTTGACCTCACTGATGCTGGATCTTGCTCTGTTTACTACTACTTTTTGTGTTCTGTGTGTTAGGAACCCGAAAATCCATCTGCCTACCTTCCCCGTAATGCCTATGGCCCTAATTTGGTGCGCTATCACTCCATGATCGCATTTGTCAAACGCCTTTGCAAAATCTGTGTAAATCAAATCTGCGTTTTGGTCGTCTTCCAATGCCTCCGTAATTCTGTCATAATGGTTCAGCAGCTGTGACAGCTGTGACACCATGAAGATGTGCATCATGGTGTAATAGTGCACAAAATGTGCACCAAAGCAATAACTGATACAACACAAAGAGTAATAGTAAGCAGAGTTAAGTCAGAGGCTGCCACAGTGAAAAGCTCTGTTCTGCAAGGCACAGTGCTCGCCCCCATCCTGTTCCTCATCCTCATGCTGTGTTCTGCACTCTGCAGTATGTATATCTAATGTATGTGTATGTAATGTATGTATACCTAATGTATGTGTATGTGATGTATGTATACCTAATGTATGTGTATGTAATGTATACCTAATGTATGTGTATGTAATGTATGTATACCTAATGTATGTGTATGTAATGTATGTATACCTAATGTATGTGTATGTAATGTATGTATACCTAATGTATGTGTATGTAATGTATGTATACCTAATGTATGTGTATGTAATGTATACCTAATGTATGTGTATGTAATGTATGTATACCTAATGTATGTGTATGTAATGTATGTATACCTAATGTATGTGTATGTGATGTATATATACCTAATGTATGTGAATATTGAGCCATTGTTCATTACCTATTGTTCATGCAGTCATTAATTATTGTATTGTGTTCTTGCAGGTGAGTACAGTGACGCTGATGGTGATATGTCCAGACTCAGGTGAGTCACGGGTGATAGTGTCCAGACTCAGGTGAGACACGGATGATAGTGTCCAGACTCAGGTGAGACACGGATGATAGTGTCCAGACTCAGGTGAGTCACGGATGATAGTGTCCAGACTCAGGTGAGTCACGGATGATAGTGTCCAGACTCAGGTGAGACACGGATGATAGTGTCCAGACTCAGGTGAGTCACGGGTGATAGTGTCCAGACTCAGGTGAGACACGGATGATAGTGTCCAGACTCAGGTGAGTCACGGGTGATAGTGTCCAGACTCAGGTGAGTCACGGATGATAGTGTCCAGACTCAGGTGAGACACGGATGATAGTGTCCAGACTCAGGTGAGACACGGATGATAGTGTTCAGACCCAGGTGAGTCACGGATGATAGTGTCCAGACCCAGGATGATAGTGTCCAGACCCAGGTGAGTCATGGATGATAGTGTTCAGACCCAGGTGAGTCACGGATGATAGTATCCAGACCCAGGTGAGTCACGGATGATAGTGTCCAGACCCAGGTGAGTCACGGATGATAGCATCCAGACCCAGGTGAGTCACGGATGATAGTGTTCAGACCCAGGTGAGTCACGGATGATAGCATCCAGACCCAGGTGAGTCACGGATGATAGTGTCCAGACCCAGGTGAGTCACGGATGATAGTGTTCAGACCCAGGTGAGTCACGGATGATAGCATCCAGACCCAGGTGAGTCACGGATGATAGCATCCAGACCCAGGTGAGTCACGGATGATAGCATCCAGACCCAGGTGAGTAACGGATGATAGTGTTCAGACCCAGGTGAGTCACGGATGATAGCGTCCTCATCATACACAATTAAGGTTATTCCACTTAATCATTGGAAACTTTATGCAAATTTTCTTCAAAATCTTGATCTATATAAAATTTAAAGATAACGGGAATATTGTAGGAGCACGTAGAGCCGTGCAGGTGCACGTAGAGCCGTGTAGGTGCAGGTAGAGCCGTGCAGGTGCACGTAGAGCCGTGCAGGTGCACGTAGAGCCGTGCGTGTGCACGTAGAGCCGTGCAGATGCACGTAGAGCCGTGAAGGTGCACGTATGCACGTAGAGCCGTGTAGGTGCACGTAGAGCCGTGCAGGTGCACGTAGAACCGTGCATGTGCACGTAGAGCCGTGCAGGTGCACGTAGAGCCGAGCAGGTGTTGGCTGCACCAGAGTACGGGTGTGTGGCGTACACCGTGCAGGTGTTGGCTGCACCAGAGTACGGGTGTACTCACCTAATTGTACTCACCTAATTGTGGTTGCAGGGGTCGAGACTCAGCTCCTGGCCCCGCCTCTTCGTTGTCCGCTACTGGGTCTCTGCTCTCCCTGCTCCATGAGCTTTATCATACCTCGTCTTAAAACTATGTATGGTTCCTGCCTCCACTATATCTTTCTCTAGACTATTCCACTTCCTGACTACTCTGTGGCTGAAGAAATGCTTCCTAACATCCCTTTGACTCATCTGAGTCTTCAGCTTCCAGTTGTGTCCCGTTGTTTCTGTATTCCTTCTCTGGAACATCCTGTCACTGTCTACCTTGTCGATTCCCCGCAGTATTTTGTATGTCGTTATCATGTCTCCTCTGACCCTTCTCTGTGGCGTACACCGTGCAGGTGTTGGCTGCACCAGAGTACGGGTGTGTAGTGTACACCGTACAGGTGTTGGCTGCACCAGAGTACGGGTGTGTAGTGTACACCGTACAGGTGTTGGCTGCACCAGAGTACAGGTGTGTAGTGTACACCGTACAGGTGTTGGCTGCACCAGAGTACGGGTGTGTGGCGTACACCATGCAGTTGTTGGCTGCACGAGAGTACGGGTATGTAGTGTACACCGTGCAGGTGTTGGCTGCACCAGAGTACGGGCGTGTGGCTCGGGTGTGTGGCGTACACCGTACATGTGTTGGCTGCGCGAGAGTACAGGTGTGTGGCATACACCGTGCAGTTGTTGCTGGATGAGGGTGAGTACTGGGGCCTCAGACTTACTCTGATTACTGTTCTCATTGTGTTGTATCCGGTGGCTGGTATAAAAGTACAATAACTATGTTCTTGTTCTCAGTTTTTACTGCCAGAACTTTTACATCATTTGTGATGTTATGTAACTGTACAAGTGAGCGTCTCTCTCTGAGTTACAGGTTACTCCCGCTTCTTCCTTGTTTCCTGTTCTTCCCGTCGTATCTATATAAGCTGTACCAAGGTATTCACATGTTGTAGTCAACGTGATCTTGTATGTTGGTCTCCGGAAGTTGCAAACATTGCATCTGATGCCTCTGTGAGGTGTCGACCACTTCTCCGTGCATGGAAGACAGAAAAATACTTTCTGTCTTAGAGGTCGTGCATGGTACGGTCCCAAGCAGTAGGTGGGAGGCACGGAAGGAGCGCAGGAGTGGTAAGTCCTTTATGTGAAACTCCACCAGATGGTTGGAGGAGGAGACGCAGGAATGATCCTGCATGTGATGATGTGAACTCCACTAGTAGGTTGGTCAGTCCTCACGGGCACCTCCACCAGGTAATCACAACTTAATTCCTGTACTGCCTCGCCTCACTCTTGCAGCTCTGTAATAAATAATACCGCTGCATGTGCGCGCCCTTGTGGCGGGATGCCTGCGTGTACGCGCACCCAGCTATTCCCTCTGATGGTTACTTGCGTGTGTGCACGCGCGCGCACACACGCACACACACAAACACACGCACACACAAATACATATACACACACACACATACACACACACACATACACACACACACACACACACACACACACATACAACAAGCCTAGTGTCTAATCGACATGTGCCAAGGACAAAATGGTAACTTAGACACACACACCAGGCAGAACTACAAAGGGATCTGGACAGGCTGCAAGCCTGGTCCAGCAATTGGCTCCTGGAGTTCAGCCCCACCAAGTGCAAAGTCATGAAGATTGGGGAAAGGTAAAGAAGACCGCAGACGGAGTACAGTCTAGGGGCCAGAGACTACAAACCTCACTCAAGGAAAAAGATCTCGGGGTGAGTATAACACCAGGTACATCTCCTGAGGCGCACATCAACCAAATAACTGATAACTGCTGCAGCATACGGACGCCTAGCAAACCTACGAACAGCATTCCGACATCTTAATAAGGAATCATTCAGGACCCTGTACACTGTGTACGTTAGCCCATATTGGAGTATGCAGCACCAGTTTGGAACCCACCTAGCCAAGCACGTAAAGCAACTAGAGAAAGTGCAAAGGTTTGCAACAAGACTAGTCCCGGAGCTAAGGGGTATGTCCTATGAGGAGAGGTTAAGGGAAATCGACCTGACGACCCTGGAGGACAGGAGAGATAGGGAGGACATGATAACTACATATAAAATACTGAGAGGTATCGAGAAGGTGGACAGAGACAGGATGTTCCAGAGATGGGACACAGCAACAAGGGACACAGATGGAAGTTGAAGACTCAGATGAATCACAGAGATGTCAGGAAGTATTTCTTCAGTCACAGAGTTGTCGGGAAGTGGAATAGTCTGGGAAGTGATGTAGTTGAGGCAGGATCCATACATAGCTTTAAGAAGAGGTGTGATAAAGCTCATGGAGCGACCAGTGAAGAGGCGGGGCCAGGAGCTGTGACTTAACCCCTGCAACCACAACTAGGTGAGTACACACACACAAAACCCCACGCTCTGTTAATGATTGCTTATATGTGCACCAACACACTTCACTAAATCTGTTGCCAGCTTGTGCACGTGTGCACACTCCCAGTCTCCCTTTCCTTTAGCCGATTGTGTGTACTCACTTATTTGTACTCACCTATTTGTGGTTGCAGGGGTCGATTCATAGCTCCTGGCCCCGCCTCTTCACTGATTGCTACTAGGTCTCTCTCTCCCTGCTCCATGAGCTTTATCAAACCTCGTCTTAAAACTATGTATGGTTCCTGCCTCCACTACGTCACTTTCTAGGCTATTCCACTTCCTGACAACTCTATGACTGAAGAAATACTTCCTAACATCCCTTTTACTCATAGGAGTCTTCAACTTCTAATTGTGACCCCTTGTTTCTGTGTCCCCTCTCTGGAACATCCTGTCCCTGTCCACCTTATCTATTCCTCGCAGTATTTTATATGTCGTTATCATGTCTCCCCTAACCCTCCTGTCCTCTAGTGTCGTCAGGTCGATTTCCCTTAACCTTACTTCGTAGGACAATCCCCTTAGCTCTGGGACTAGTCTTGTTGCAAACCTTTGCACTTTCTCTAATTTCTTGACGTGCTTGACCAGGTGTGGGTTCCAAACTGGTGCTACATACTCCAGTATGGGCCTGATGTATATGGTGTACAGAGTCTTGAACGATTCCTTAGTGAGGTATTGGAACGCTATTCTTAGGTTAGCCAGCCGCCCGTATGCTGCAGCAGTTATCTGACTGATGTGTGCCTCAGGAGATGTGCTCGGTATTATACTCACCCCAAGATCTTTTTCTTGAGTGAGGTTTGCAGTCTTTGGCCACCTAGCCTATACTCTGTCTGCGGTCTTCTTTGCCCTTCCCCGATCTTCATGACTTTACATTTGGCAGGGTTAAATTCAAGGAGCCAGGCTTGTAGCCTGTCCAGGTCTCTTTGTAGTCCTGCCTGATCCTCGACTGATTTAGTACTTCTCATCAACTTCACATCATCTGCAAACAGGGACACTTCTGAGTCTATCCCTTCCGTTATGTCATTCACATATACCAAAAACAGTACAGGTCCTAGGACTGACCCCTGTGGAACCCCACTCGTCACAGGTGCCCACTCTGATACCTCGTCACGTACCATGACTCGCTGTTGCATCCCTGTCAGATATTCTCTGATCCATTGCAGTGCCTTTCCTGTTACGTGTGCCTGATCCTCTAGCTTTTGCATTAACCTCTTGTGAGGAACTGTGTCGAACGCCTTCTTGCAGTTCAAGAAAATGCAGTCTATCCACCCCTCTCTCTCGTGTCTTACTTCTGTCACCTTGTCATAAAACTCCAGTAAGTTTGTGACACAGGATTTTCCTTCCCTGAAACCTTGCTGGTTGCCATTTATAAGCTTGTGTCTTTCTAGGTGCTCCACCACTCTCCTCCTGATGATATTCTCCATGACTTTGCATACTATACACGTCAGTAACACAGGTCTGTAGTTTAATGCCCCAGGTCTGTCTCCTTTCTTAAAAATTGGGACTACATTTGCCATCTTCCACACCTCAGGTAGTTGCCCAGTTTCAATGGATGTGTTGAAGATTTTTGTTAGTGGCACACTCAACATCTCTGCTCCCTCTCTAAGGACCCACGGAGAAATGTTGTCAGGTCCCACTGCTTTTGAGGTATCGAGTTCACATAGCAGCTTCTTCACCTCCTCCTCTGTTGTGTGTATTTCATCCAGCACTTGTTGATATACCTCCCAATTCTGAATTCCTGGAGTCCTTCCTGTCTCCTCTGTAAATACTTCTTTAAATCTCATGTTGAGCTCCTCACATACCTCTTGGTCATTTCTGTGAACTTCCCACCTTCCTTCCTCAGCCTGATTACCTGGTCCTTGACTGTTGTTTTCCTCCTGATGTGGCTGTACAACAGCTTCGTGTCAGACTTGACTTTTGATGCTATGTCATTTTCGTATTGTTGCTGAGCCTCCCTTCTTACCTGTGCATATTCGTTTCTGGCTCTTCGGCTAATCTCTTTATTTTCCTGGATCCTTTGTCTTCTGTACTTTTTCCATTCTCTAGTGCACTTAGTTTTTGCCTGCCTACACCTTTGGGTGAACCAAGGACTCGTTCTGGTCTTCCCATTACTTCTGTTTCCCTTGGGAACAAACCTCTCCTCTGCCTCTTTGCATTTGGTTGTCACATATTCCATCATTTCTTTTACTGGTTTTCCTGCCAATTCTCTCTCCCACTGAACGTCTTGTAGGAAGTTCCTCATGCCTGTGTAGTCCCCCCATATGTAGTTTCGTTTTTCCTTTCTTATTCCTGCTCCCCTCTCCACTTGTAGCTCAACTATATAATCAAAACACTGAACCAAATGATCACTAGCTCCAAGGGGCCTTTCATACATGATATCCTCGATGTCCGAACTACTCAAGGTGAATACTAGGTCCAGTCTTGCTGGATTATCCTCACCTCTCTCTCTGGTAGTGTCTCTAACATGTTGATGCATGAGGTTTTCCAGTACCACATCCATCATCTTGGCTCTCCATGATTCAGGACCCCCATGGGGCTCCAGGTTTTCCCAATCAATCTCCTTGTGATTGAAATCACCCATAACTAGTAACTTTGCTCTCCCCATGTGGGCTCTTCTGGCCACCTCGGCTAGTGTGTCTACCATTGCTCTGTTGCTCTCGTCGTATTCTTCTCTTGGTCTCCTGCAGTTCTGTGGCGGGTTGTACATTACAGCAATTACCACCTTATGGCCCTCAGACTAGATTGTTCCTACTATGTAGTCCCTTTCGCCCATTCCATCCATTCCTTCCACTTCCTCAAATCCCCACCAGTTCTTAATGAGCAGTGGAACTCCTCCTCCCCCTCTGCTCCCTCTATCTTTCCTGAAGATTTGATATCCGGGTGGAAAGATTGCATCTGGTGAGTTTCTTTCATGCCACTCCTCACATTTATTTGTTATTCCATCTGAATTTGTATACCAAACCTTCAACTTCTTTTCTAAAACCGTAGTCTGAGGGGTACGTTGGGGTTGGGAAAGTTTCCCTTGGGAACAAACCTCTCCTCTGCCTCTTTGCATTTGGTTGTCACATAGTCCATCATTTCTTTTACTGGTTTTCCTGCCAATTCTCTCTCCCACTGAACGTCTTGTAGGAAGTTCCTCATGCCTGTGTAGTCCTCCCTTTTGTAGTTTCGTTTTTCCTTTCTTATTCCTGCTCTCCTCTCCACTTGTAGCTCAACTATATAATCAAAACACTGAACCAAATGATCACTAGCTCCAAGGGGCCTTTCATACATGATATCCTCGATGTCCGAACTACTCAAGGTGAATACTAGGTCCAGTCTTGCTGGATTATCCCCACCTCTCTCTCTGGTAGTGTCTCTAACATGTTGATGCATGAGGTTTTCCAGTACCACGTCCATCATCTTGGCTCTCCATGATTCAGGACCCCCATGGGGCTCCAGGTTTTCCCAATCAATCTCCTTGTGATTGAAATCACCCATAACTAGTAACTTTGCTCTCCCCATGTGGGCTCTTTGCCACCTCGCTAGTGTGTCTACCATTGCTCTGTTGCTCTCGTCGTATCTCTCTTGGTCTCCTGCAGTTCTGTGGCGGGTTGTACATTACAGCAATTACCACCTTATGGCCCTCAGACTAGATTGTTCCTACTATGTAGTCCCTTTCGCCCATTCCATCCATTCCTTCCACTTCCTCAAATCCCCACCAGTTCTTAATGAGCAGTGGAACTCCTCCTCCCCTCTGCTCCTCTATCTTTCCTGAAGATTTGATATCCGGGTGGAAAGATTGCATCTGGTGAGTTTCTTTCATGCCACTCCTCACATTTATTTGTTATTCCATCTGAATTTGTATACCAAACCTTCAACTTCTTTTCTAAAACCGTAGTCTGAGGGTACGTTGGGGTTGGGAAAGTTTCCCTTGGGAACAAACCTCTCCTCTGCCTCTTTGCATTTGGTTGTCACATAGTCCATCATTTCTTTTACTGGTTTTCCTGCCAATTCTCTCTCCCACTGAACGTCTTGTAGGAAGTTCCTCATGCCTGTGTAGTCCTCCCTTTTGTAGTTTCGTTTTTCCTTTCTTATTCCTGCTCTCCTCTCCACTTGTAGCTCAACTATATAATCAAAACACTGAACCAAATGATCACTAGCTCCAAGGGGCCTTTCATACATGATATCCTCGATGTCCGAACTACTCAAGGTGAATACTAGGTCCAGTCTTGCTGGATTATCCCCACCTCTCTCTCTGGTAGTGTCTCTAACATGTTGATGCATGAGGTTTTCCAGTACCACGTCCATCATCTTGGCTCTCCATGATTCAGGACCCCCATGGGGCTCCAGGTTTTCCCAATCAATCTCCTTGTGATTGAAATCACCCATAACTAGTAACTTTGCTCTCAACATGTAAGCTCAATAAGCGTAAAGAGACCACGACTCTTGAATATCCTTCCTTCATGCATGAGGGGGATTACCAACAGACCCCTGGTTGTCTTCAAGAGGGAACTCGACAGATTCCTCAGAACAGTTCCTGGTCAACCGGGATGTGGTGTTTAACGCTTGACTGCGGGCAGCGGGTACTAACAGCTTGATTGATCAAGCCAGCAAGCAGGAGGCCTGGTCTGGGACCGGGCCCCGGGGGCAGAGACCTATGAAAGCGACTCAAATATACTCAGTATACCCACACGTAAGAACCTGTGTTGTTGACATACATCAATGTTATGTCTCGGATTCTTGAATATATCATTCAACTCACAACCTTTATACCACATAGCTCATACAGTGACATGCTAGTTTGTAGTGCCTAAAATGACTTCGATAACATTGAGGAGACACTGTAGTCTTTGACCAGGCTACATGAATGCTATTTCGAGCACCATCCATGCAGAACCGCTCCACTTCCTCCAGGTTCACTGGTTGCTCTCCTGGACTCCTTTTTAAAGTTCTTAACATAAATGATATATTAGGGTGATGTCTAAGTTGGTTATTGCTAATCAAGAATGCTGATTTTGCCTTTGCTTAAGTGTATGTTCACGGACTTGGATGAGTCTTGGGTCACTGCTATGCTGGAAAATTTCTTTGCCATCAGATTTGAGAATCTTGACAAAGAGCGTCGTATTTTGGGCTCAGCTGACATGGTGTCTTTTGGGAACTATTCATGATTCAGTTATAAAAACAACACTGGCACCACAGGAAGAAAAACTATTGCAAAATTGAGTAGAGTAGCTGCCGTGCTTGACAACTGGAATAAGGTCTTCCGACATGGTTACTCCCTGGTCTTTAACATTTCCTTTCTACTATTAAACACATAATAATTTAACTGAACTTAAAACTTCTATGAGATTTATTTTTCCTATTCTATCTAGACAGAAGAAGAGGCAGCCAGACTGAAGATAGTCCTCGGCAGGTAACCTCAGCGTAAAGTTTTTTACTATCTGCTTTACTCTATACGTACTATACTACTTTCTCTCTTCCCTGTTCTTGCTTCAGCATTCAGACCCCTGTATGTGTCCATCATGCATCTGCCAGGATACAGTCCCCTCACCCCATCCACTAACATTAACAAGTGTCAGGGGTTGTGTAGTGACCATTTTGTCATGGATGTCACAACATCCTTCCGTGCCCCGCTATTACACTTAGCAACTCCCTACCCCACTACTCTACTCTCACCCCAACACAGCATTTCTCTACGCCACTATTCTACTCTTACACTTAGCACTTCTCTTCTCGCGTAATGTTTGGTCTTCCTTTGCGTCGCTACTGCTGACAATGGTAGCACCGCAACCTTGCATCCTGACGCCGCCAGATCGACTCCCTGTATTCCTTACAAAAACTGCTGGGACACTGGTGGAGGAGGGATGACTGAGGTACTTGCTCTGGTGATAACTGGGACAGCCATGGAGGTAGCTGTGGCATTTGGTAGCCATGGAGGTAGTCATGGAGGTAGACTTGGAGGTAGCCATGGAGGTAGACTTGGAGGTAGCCATGGAGGTAGTCATGGAGGTAGACTTGGAGGTAGTCATGGAGGTAGACTTGGAGGTAGCCATGGAGGTAGTCATGGAGGTAGACTTGGAGGTAGCCATGGAGGTAGTCATGGAGGTAGTCATGGAGGTAGACTTGGAGGTAGTCATGGAGGTAGTCATGGAGGTAGACTTGGAGGTAGCCATGGAGGTAGTCATGGAGGTAGACTTGGAGGTAGTCATGGAGGTAGACTTGGAGGTAGCCATGGAGGTAGTCATGGAGGTAGACTTGGAGGTAGCCATGGAGGTAGTCATGGAGGTAGACTTGGAGGTAGCCATGGAGGTAGTCATGGAGGTAGACTTGGAGGTAGCCATGGAGGTAGTCATGGAGGTAGTCATGGAGGTAGACTTGGAGGTAGTCATGGAGGTAGTCATGGAGGTAGCGGAGAAGTGAGCAAACTTCGCCTTCCCAGCAGCAGGAGTCTCGCTAAATCAATTTTCAACTGTCTTGATACATTACACAGATAATGTATCCCTAAGTGATGGTACCACTGACTGACTCACGTGTACTTCCTCTTATCTGCCTGCCTGCCTGCCTGCCTGCCTGCCTGCCTGCCTGCCTGCCTGCCTGCCTGCCTGCCTGCCTGCCTGCCTGCCTGCCTGCCGTGCCTGCCTGCCTGCCTGCCTGCCTGGCCTGCCACTCTCCCTTCTGGTCTACCTGCCTGTGAATATTCACATAAAGTGAGTTCATAGATGAACGAGGTATTAAGAAACTACGTATAAAAGTTGACCTTTAGGTAACCTAGCAATTATATTAGGGGTTCTGCACCTCTCTGTCTCTCTCCACTCTTCCCTCCCTCTTCCCCAGACAACACTGCTAGTGTTGGCGTAGTTGTGTTCATGTTTGGGATTCCTAGTTGAGGTGTGTCTTGTGTGTGCAGCTGCAAAGTCACATAAGGTAACTGCAGACCATAGGGATACACATATGCTTGGAAATAAGTTCTACGAGGGTTGCTAGATGACAGGGATACACACTGGCCTAGAACTTGGTTCTACAAAGATTACTAGGAGACCATAGGGATAAATATAGGAGTAGAACTAGGCTCTACAAGGGTTAGTAGGAGATCATAGGGATGCATACAAGACTAGAACTAGTTCTATATGGGATTTCATAAAGCATATGCAAGCACACAGGCCTAGGAAGTAGGTTACCAGGAGTACACTTAGGTGAGTCGTGTTTTGTAGCCTCAATACTCAAGCAAAATTGTCGTAAAAATAGACATTTGGAATCAATTCCTTATAAATTAATAAATATATTTATATGAATTACCGTAGTGTGCAAATTTTCGTTTTGAACCAAAACTCACAAAGCTAACCTTGTTAAAAATAACGTTGTATAATGTATCTGAATTGTACCCAACGTATCTAAAGTCAGCCTAAATTAACTTAGTATTTAAACTCCACATTAGTCGTAATGAACAACTGTCATTCACTAAACAGAAGAACAAGAACAGCTCACAGGTAAGGACCCACTAGGGGTGAGGGGGAAGTAGTGATAGTTGAGGAATAGATGGGGGAGAAGAAAGAACTACAGAGAAAGGAAAAGTGCTGGGGCTAAACTCAGCAGCAGACAGAAAAATGAACGGGGATTCGAACCGTAGTCCTGACATGTATCAGGCCAAACTCTGTACCAGTGAACCACGATGTATTCAGTAGGAAAATTGTACTGACAGTACTTCCGTGACTTGTGTGTGTCAGCGGCACCAACTGTGAAACTACTGTCTTCCCACAGACCCAGAAGCCTTCATGGCACATCTACTCCCATAGCCATCAAAGCCATGTAGTAAATAAACTCAAACTAAATCGTAAAGAAGAAAATATAGTTGAGCTTGTAAGTCAGTGGTTGCACCTTCTGTTTACAATCTAAGAACCCGGGTTTAATCCTGTTGCAGGTGGAGACGTTGGACACGTCCCCTACACCTGTCCTGTTCACCTAACAGTATATACATACCTAGGTGTTAGGTGAGTGGTGTTGGAAGGGATGTATGTATAACTTGTGAAGAGATAACCTAGAAAATAGACTGAAACAAGATAACAACTCTCAGCCTGCAGTAAAACATGAAGAAGACCTCAATGTTGTGGAGGAGTGTTTACTGGCGTATGTTTAGTGGTGGTGGATGAAAATTGTAGTTATTGTTGTTGTTGACGTTGGTGGTTCTGGTACTGAACGGTTGGTGATACAGTATATTATACTGCAGTTATTGTTTCAACGAATATATTTAGTAAATTAAACCACCGTGATCTTGACTACGTTACGATGGTAGTGTAGTAACTACAGTAAGTTACAGTGATAGTGTAGTAACTACAGTAAGTTAGTGATAGTGTAGTAACTACAGTAAGTTACAGTGATAGTGTAGTAACTACAGTAAGTTAGTGATAGTGTAGTAACTACAGTAAGTTAGTGATAGTGTAGTAACTACAGTAAGTTACAGTGATAGTGTAGTAACTACAGTAAGTTACAGTGATAGTGTAGTAACTACAGTAAGTTACAGTGATAGTGTAGTAACTACAGTAAGTTACAGTGATAGTGTAGTAACTACAGTAAATTACAGGGATAGTGTAGTAACTACAGTAAGTTACAGTGATAGTGTAGTAACTACAGTAAGTTACACTGATAGTGTAGTAACTACAATAAGTTAGTGATAGTGTAGTAACTACAGTAAGTTACAGTGATAGTGTAGTAACTACAGTAAGTTACAGTGATAGTGTAGTAACTACAATAAGTTACAGTGATAGTGTAGTAACTACAGTAAGTTACAGTGATAGTGTAGTAACTACAGTAAGTTACAGTGATAGTGTAGTAACTACAATAAGTTACATTGATAGTGTAGTAACTACAATAAGTTACAGTGATAGTGAGGTCAACGCCCCTGTGACTCTGTCCTCAACTAGACCTCCCGGTGGATCAGCGCCGGATCAACTAGGCTGTTATTGCTGTTCACACGCAATCCAACGTACGAACCACAGCCCGGCTGGTCAGATATTGACTTCATGTTTCTGTCCAGCTTTCTCTTTAAGACAGCCAGGGAATCTATTGGATGATATTGTTAGCCGGCTTGACAACATCATGAATGGTAATGGGATCAATCCTGTTATCTGCCTCAGTGCTGGAGGCAATGATGTAGGCAAACGTGGAAGTGAGGATTTACTTAGAAGGTTTAGGACAGCAATAGACATTATTAGGAAGAAGGGAGGGCACCCTGTTATATGTGGCATTTTACCAAGAAGGGGTGTTGAAAATGAATGGTTGTCCAGAGTAATTGGTATTAATTGTTGGCTGGACAAACACTTTAAGGATGATGTAGTACCATTCATTGACAACTGGGACCACTTCCATGGTAGAAATGACATGTATGCCAGGGATGGGGTCCACTTATCCAGGGTAGGTGTAGGTTTTCTCGCTACTTCAGTTGAGGGTGTTGTTAGGAATTTAAATTAAGATTAGTTAGAGGTATGGGTTTAGGAATGGAAAATAATGAGTGTAGAAATATTGATTTACACTTTGTTATTATGAATCATAATAATAACAGTCATCGAGTAACACTGGGTAATGATAATAACAGAAATTGTGTAAAAGGAAATCTGAATAGGAAAAAGGTGCAGAAGAAAAAAACATACTAACGTATTTTATGCTAATAGTCAAAGTGCCAGAAATAAGATTAATTAATTACGTTTGGTAGCATGTGCTGGGAACTTTGATGTCATTGCAATAACTGAAACATGGTATAATTTAAAGAGTCGGGATATGATTGCTGAGTGTCGTATTCAAGGGTTTAAGTTGTTCCATGTAGATAGATATAATGGGAAAGTGGGTGGAGTTGCATTATATGTACGAGAAAATATAAATTGCTGCATAAAAACAGGTATAAAAATAGATGGATCATTAACAGAATCTGTTTGGGTAGAGTTTCTAGAAGGTCAAGAAAAACTAATTATAGGTGTAATATACCGACCTCCAGGCTTGGATCACGATAGAGGGACGAAATTGTTAGGGCTTCTAGACACAATAACGTAGTGATAGTAGGGGATTTTAACTTTGACCGGTAATCTGGAGTCCAGTGACTTCATGGAAGTAGTTTAGGACTTTTCTGAAACAGTGTGTAAGCCTACCAGAAGTAATAATTTACTCGACCTGGTCTTGTCAAATAAAGAAACCATCGTAAATAATCTGGAGATCACTGAAGAGCTTGGCGCAAGTGATCATAAATCCATTACTTTTAATATTACCTGGGAGTACCAGAATAAGGATAATCGGTAAAAGTCCCCGATTTTCGTTCTGCCGATTATAATGGACTTAGGGAACACCTGTCTAATCTCAACTAGGGTAATCTAGGTAATGATTTTATTGACGATGATCATACTTACGATTACGATGGGATCTGCATTTATGAATTTTTTCTTAATAATGTACAACGTGCTCAGAGTATATTAAATATTCCCCAGAGAGAAATTAGGTCAAATAATAAGAATCCCAAATGGATGAACAGGAAGCTAAAACATCTATTAGGGGAGAAAAGAGGAATTTATAGGCGCATCAGAAGAGGAGAAATTAACCTTATTGACCAATATGTTCAGTTTACAAGATAAGTAAAAAGGGGATTAGAAAAGCTAAACGTGACTATGAAATTAAGGTTGCTAATGAATCAAAGACTAATCCAAAAGTGTTCTTTCAAGTGTACAGGACGAAGGTGAGGGAAAAAGTAGGACCTCTGAAAATTTTGAATGGACAGCTGACGGATAACGAACTGGAAATGTGTTCTTTATTTAATGATAATTTTTTGTCAGTCTTTACACAAGAAGACGTAAATGAGATTCCAGCAATTATCAATTATTCAGTTCCTGAAGAATTCAAATAAACTAATATTACTGTCACGAGGGACATGGTTATCAAACAAATAGATAAACTGAAACAAAAGTCCCGGGACCGACGTAGTCAACCATTAACGAGTGTGTTTAATGCATCCATCCAAACTGGTGTTGTGCCAGAGATGTGGAAGATGGCTAATGTAGTTCCGGTATTTAAATCAGGGGATAAGTCCATTCCATCTAATTACCGTCCAATAAGCCTGACGTCTATAGTATGCAAATTATTGGAATCAGTTATAGCTGATATTATTAGAAGTCACCTTGATGAGCATAATTTGATTAATGAGTCTCAGCATTCTTCAATAAAGCATTTGAGGCAGTAGATAATGATAAAGAATATGATGTTGTTTATTTAGATTTCAGTAGTCTTCGATAGAGTACTTCACAAAAGACTCTTAAGAAAATTGGCAGCTCATGGCATAGGAGGGAAAGTTCTAACATGGATCGAGGCGTGGCTTACCAATAGAAAGCAGAGTGAAAATGGGATCAAATCTGAATGGGGACCGGTCACTAGTCGCGTCCCACTTTTAGGCCCATTGTTGTTCATAATTTACATTAATGACTTCGATGAGGGAATTACAAGTGACATGAGCAAATTTGCTGTTGATACAATAATAGGCCGTATAATTCATTCTGAGGAGGATACCAATGAACTCCAGGATTTGGACAAATTAATGTCTTGGTCTGAAAAGTGGCAGATGAAGTTCAATGTGGACAAGTCCTTGGGAATGAAAATATCCCTCGAAGTTATAAACTAGGTGAAGTAGAGCTTGATCATACAGAATGTGAAAAAAGATTTGGGAGTCATGGTAAGCAGAAATCTAAAGCCAAGACAACAGTGCCTAAGTGTGCGCAATAAGGCTAACAGATTACTAGGATTTATTTCAAGAAGTATAAGCAACAGAAGTCCAGAAGTTATTTTACAACTCTATACATCACTAGCGAGACCTCATTTGGATTATGCCGCTCAGTTTTGGTCTCCTTACTACATTGGAGAGCATACAGAGAAGAATGACTAAAATGATTTACTGTATAAGGAATCTCCCGTATGAAGATAGACTTAGAGCCTTGAATCTCCACTCTCTGGAGAGACGTAGAATGAGGGGAGATATCATCGAAGTGTATAAGTGGGTGGATGAGGGACATAAACAAAGGTGATATTAATAAAATACTGAGGATATCGAATAGGGAAAGAACGAGACATAAGCACTGGTTTTCAAACAGAGTTGTGGGTGCGTGGAACAGTCTTCTGAGGAGGGTGATCGAGGCTAGGACCTTGGGTAGCTTTAAAAAGAGATTGGACAGTATATATGAGTGGGAGGGGCTGGGTTTAATTGGTGTTGTGGGTACAGGAATAAATTATTATAATAACAATATCTTTATTTACTACAAGTACATGTACATGGTATACAGGCCTAGCTGACATCAGTGGCATACTACTATGTATAAAGCCCCTTGTTATGCAGAGCAGATGTGATGACACTGTTGTGAACACTGAATGTCAGATCCTCTGACATTATCACTCCCAAGTCCTTCACATTAGTTTTTTGCTCTATTATGTGCTAGAATTTGTTGTATACTCTGCTCTAGCTATTATATTCTCAAGTTTTCCATAACAGAATATAACTGAAATTACTCGTCATTGACCATCATATTAGTTTTCGAAGCCCAATGGAAAACTTGGTTTATATCCGCTTGAAGATTTGTCCTGTCCTTAGTGGATGACATTCTCATGAGTCATTGAGTTCTTGGGAGAACTGCTGGGGTGTTGAAATGCTTACTTGGTATTCACTTCCACTGCTGTCACCTGTGTTACATCCTAAACCCTGAGTTTCATAAACATCTGACAATGGAAGATGAGGCAGTGTTGTGAACACTGGTATGGGAACATCTTCCCTGCGTGGCACAGGTCTTCCTGCTGACTCCATATCACGATATTCCCACTTTCTTGTATCGCTTGAAACCTTTCAGATTCACCATACAGAAATAACAATCGTTGTGGTGTTTTTTTGGCTCTCTCCACACCATAGACACACTGAAAATTACACTTTTCATTTGCCTATTTTTCCACTGCCATAAACATTCTACACAGATTTTGCAAACCATATGAGGAGCCCAAGATTTGTCTTGTTCTCTAAGTACCACTACAAAATAAGCAAAATAACCTTCTTTTACAAAATCTGTGATTTTTTTTTTTTGTGAAGAGTATTCATCCCAAATGTAGTAAAATGCATTGGAATTGTTTAAAATAGGCCCTTCGTGAAGAACTCATGTTTATAAGAACATAAAGAAGGAGCACTGCAGCAGATCGACTGGCCCATGTGAGGCAGGTCCAAGTCACATCCACTTAAGAAGGAAGGAGCACTGCATCAGACCCATTAGTACAAGCTACTCAGGTCCAACTCACACCCACCCACAGACACTCATGTATTTATCTAACCTATTTTTAAAACCACCCAAAGTTTTAGCTTCAATGACACTTCTCGGGAGTTTGTTCCTCTCATCCACAATTCTATTACTTTCTGAATCTAAGTTTTTCCAACTTGAAACCATTGCTGTGAGTCCTGTCTTGGCTAGATATTTAGCACGTTATTTATATTCCCTTTATTTATTCCTGTTGTACATTTATTCACCTCAGTCATATACCCTCTAATTCTACGCCTTTCTAGAAAGTACAGATTCAGGACCCTCAGTCTATCCTCATAGGGAAGATTTCTGATACATTGGATCAACTTTGTCATCCTCCTTTGTACGTTTTCCAGTGCATTTATATTTGTTCTGTAATACGGCAACCAGAACTGTGAAGCATAATCTAAATGAGGCCTAACCTTCGATATATAAAGTTGAAGAACAACCAGAAGACTCTTGTTATTTATACTTCTTCATATGAAGCCAAGGTTGGTAGACAGCAACCACCCAGGGAGGTACTACCGTCCTGCCAAGTGAGTGTAAAACAGAAACCTGTAATTGTTTTACATGATGGTAGGATTGCTGGTATCTTTTTTCTGTCTCATAAACATGCTAGATAAATGGTATATCTTGCTACTTCTACTTACACTTAGGTCACACTACACAGGCATGCACATGTATATATATATACATGTGCATGCCTGTGTAGTCTGACCTAAAGCTACAAGGAAGCTTTAGGAAGGGTAGGGGGTGTGTAGACCAAGTGTTTACAGTGAAACATATAGCTGAACAGTATTTAGATAAGGGTAAAGAGGTTTTTGTGGCATTTATGGATTTGGAAAAAGCATTTGACAGGGTGGATAAGGGGCAATGTGGCAGATGTTGCAGGCGTACGTATGGAATAGGAGGTAGGTTACTGAAAGCAGTGAAGAGTTTTTACGAGGATAGTGAGGCTCAGGTTAGAGTATGTAGGAGAGAGGGAGATTATTTCCCAGTAAAAGTAGGCCTTAGACAAGGATGTGTGATGTCACTGTGGTTGTTCAATATATTTATAGATGGGGTTGGCAAGATGGGTGTTGACAAGATGTGTGGGGTTGAAAGATAAAGAATCTAACACAAAGTGGGAGTTGTCACAGTTGCTCTTTGCTGATGACACTGTGCGTTTGGGAGATTCTGAAGAGAAGTTACAGAGGTTGGTGGATGAGTTTTGTAGGTTATGTAAAAGAAGAAAATTAAAAGTGAATATAAGAAAGAGTAAAGTGATGAGGATAAAAAAATTAGGTGACGTAAGATTGGATATCAGATTGGAGGGAGAGAGTATGGAGGAGGTGAATGTATTCAGGTATATGGGAGTGGACGTGTCAGCAAATGGGTCTCTGAAGGATGAGGTGAATCATAGAATTGATGAGGGGAAAAGGGTGAGTGGCGCACTAAGGAGTCTGTGGAGACAAAGAACTTTGTCCGTGGAAGCAAAGAAGGGAATGTATGAGAGTATAGTTATACCAACACTCTTATATGGATGTGAAGCATGGGCGGTGAATGTTGCAACGAGGAGAAGGCTGGAGGCAGTGGAGATGTCATGTCTGAGGGTAATATGTGGTGTGAATATAATGCAGAGAATTCGTAGTTTGGAAATTAGGAAGAGGTGCGGGATTACCAAAACTACTATCCAGAGGGCTGAGGAGGGGTTGTTGAGGTGGTTCGGACATGTAGAAAGGATGGAACAAAATAGAATGACTTTGAGAGTGTATAAATCTGTAGTGGAGGGAAGGTGGGGTAGGGTTCAGCCTAGGAAAAGTTGGAGGGAGGGGGTAAAGGAGGTTTTGTGTGCGAGGGGCTTTGACTTCCAGCAAGCATGCGTGAGCGTATTTTATAGGAGTGAATGGAGACAAATGAATTTTAGGACATGACGTGCTCTTGGAGTGTAAGCAAAATAACATTTATGAAGGGATTCAGGGAAACCGGCAGGCCGGACTTGAGTCCTGGAGATGGGAAGTACAGTGTCTGCACTCTGAAGGAGGGGTGTTAATGTTGCAGTTTTATAACTGTGGTGTAAGCACACCTCTGGCAAGACAGTGATGGCGTGAATGATGATGAAAGTTTTTCTTTTTCGGGCCACCCTACCTTGGTGGGAAACGGCCGATGTGTTAATAAAAAAAAATAAAGTAAAATAATAATGAAGCCAAGAATTCTATTCACTTTATTGTTGTCTCAGCTTTAGATTACTACTAACTAGAACTCCCAAATCTTTTTCGCAGTCAGAGATATTAAGATCTACATTGTTTACTTTATAAGTATCATGGTTATTTATGTTTCTGATGCTTAAAACTTTGCATTTGTCTATGTCAAACTGCATCTGCCACTTCTCTGACCACTGCATCAGTCTATTCAGATCTTCCTGGAGCACTCTATTGTCCTCATCAGAATGTATTCAACAACCTATTTTGGTGTCATCGGCAAACTTGCTTATGTCGCTATTTACTCCCTCATCTATGTCATTTATGTATATTGTGAACAACAAGGGTCCCAACACTGACCCCTGTGGAACTCCCTCATGACGCTTCCCCATTGATTTCTGCGTTTATGCAAACTCTCTGTTGCCTGTCAGCCATGCCTCTGTCAAGAAAATTTTTTTATTTCGTGTGCCTTGAGTTTCCTTTGTCAAAAGCTTACTGAAGTTTATATACAAAATATCATATTCATTATCATGATCTTCCTCCTCAAATACCTTAGTGAAGAACTTTAGTAAATTCGTGAGGCAGGAACGCCCTTTTAAAAGGTAAAACCGTGCTGAGATTCATTAATCAAGGTGGTATGAATAGCCTTGGCAATTATAGATTCCATAAATTTTCCCACTTTGGAGGTTAGGGTTATTAGTCTGTAGTTTGAAGCTAAAGACCTGTCACCTGCTTTGTAGATAGGTACCACATTTGCCATTTTCCACTTATCTGATATCATGCCAGTTTGTAGAGATATGTTGAAAAAACTAGCCAAAGGTTCACTAAGTTCCACCTTACATTCCTTTAAAACCCTTGCAAACAGTTCATCAGGGCCCAGGGATTTGTTAAGTTTGAATTCATCTGTTTGTCTGAGAACCACGTCACTAGTGACTTGGATCATGGAGAACTTATTATCATTCAGTTCAACATAGTTTATTATTTCTGGAATTTCACTAGTATCTTCCTGCATAAAAACTGAGAGCAAATAAGTGTTAAAAATTCTACACATTTCCTTATCATTGTTGATGAGCTGACCTATTTTGTCCCTAATCTTACTTCTATATGTCTGAAAAAAAACTATTGAGTTACTCTTCGAATCCCTTGCAACTTTAACCTCATAAACTCTTTTTACTTTTCTTATTCCCCTTTTTATTTCTCACTTTAATTGAATATATTGATTTCTTAACTACCCCTCTCCTCTTTTGATGCGCCTGTAAGTGCTTCTCTTTTGACCAATGAGATGTTTTAATCTATTGTTCATCCATTTTGGATCATTTTTGTTTGATCAGATTTCTCTATTTGGAACCTAAGTTGTGTGTGCAGCAAGAACTATGCTCTGAAAAACGTCATATCTGGAGTAAATAACAAAGTAAGGATTACAGTATTGTAACGTTGTCGTTGTTGATACAACTCCTTTCATTAATCTTTATTAAAACTATCTGTATATGCAAATTGTCACTACATATACGCGCTTTATGGCTCAGTTCCCTGTTAACTGAGGGTAGGTATGCAATATATCAAACTAGAGCCAATGTGAAAAACCTACTGCCATTTTCGAATTCATCAACCCAAAAATACCCTAAATATGTTAAAATATCTTTGGCAACGAATTTTTGTTGCTGTTGATCATTAATTCCTTTGTGCTTCTTCTGTCTATTTAATACAGACCTTGTATGGTTGTGTTGTTTTCCAGGCACTGGTGAGGATATAGGGTGCTCTGGTGAGGATATAGGGTGCTCTGGTGAGGATATAGGGTACTCTGGTGAGGATATAGGGTGCTCTTGTGAGGATATAGGGCTCTGGTGAGGATATAGGGACTCAGGTGAGGATAGGTTGCTCTGGTGAGGATATAGGTACCTGGTGAGGATATAGGTCTCTGGTGAGGATATAGGGTGCTCTGTAGGATATAGGGTGCTCTGGTGAGGATATAGGTATAGGTGAGATATAGGTACTCTGGTGAGGATATAGGGTCTCTGGTGAGATATAGGGTACTCTGGTGAGATATAGGGTCTCTGGTGAGGATATAGGTGCTCTGTGAGGATATAGGTCTCTGGTGAGATATAGGGCTCTGGTGAGGATAAGGTACCTGGGAGATATAGGGTACTCTGGGAGATATAGGGTCTCTGGTGAGGATATAGGTGCTCTGGTGAGGATATAGGGCTCTGGTGAGGATATAGGTCTCTGGTGAGGATATAGGTGCCTGGTGAGGATATAGGGTACTCTGGTGAGGATATAGGGTCTCTGGTGAGGATATAGGTCTCTGGTGAGATATAGGGTGGTTCTGGTGAGGATATAGGGTCTCTGGTGAGGATATAGGGCTCTGTGAGGATATAGGTGCTCTGGTGAGGATATAGGTCTCTGGTGAGGATATAGGGTCTCTGGTGAGGATATAGGGTACTCTGGTGAGGATATAGAGTCTCTGGTGAGGATATAGGGTCTCTGTGAGGATATAGGGTCTCTGGTGAGGATATAGGGTGCTCTGGTGAGATAGGCTCTGGTGAGATAGGCTCTGGTGAGGAATAGGTCTCTGGTGAGGATATAGGGTTCGGTGAGGATATAGGTGCTCTTGAGATATAGGTCCTGTGAGGATATAGGTGCTCTGGTGAGATTAGGTCTCTGGTGAGGATATAGGTCTCTGGTGAGGATATAGGGTCTCTGGTGAGATATAGGGTCTCTGGTGAGGATATAGGGGCTCTGGTGAGGATATAGTCCTGGTGAGGATATAGGGTCTCTGGTAGAAGGCTGGTGAGATATAGGGTCTCGTGAGGATATAGGGTGCTCTGGTGAGAATAGGTGCTCTGGTGAGATATAGGCCTGTGAGATATAGTCTCTGGTGAGGATATAGTCTCTGTGAGATATAGGGTCCTTGGTGAGGATATAGTACTCTGTGAGGATATAGGTCTCTGGTGAGGATATAGGCTCTGGTAGGATATAGGTTCTGGAGGATAGGGTCTCTGGTGAGATATAGGGTCCTGGTAGATATAGGTTTGGTGAGGATATAGGGCTCGGATATGGTACTCTGGTGAGATATGGTCTCTGGTGAGATAAGGTGCTCTGGTGAGGAAAGGGCCTGTGAGGATATAGGGTGCCTGAGGATATAGGGCGGAATAGGTGCCTGGGAGATATAGGATCGTGAGGAAGCTCTGTGAGATAGGGCTCGGGAGGATAGGGGCCTGGGGGATATAGGCTGAGATATAGGGTTGGTGGGATAGTCTGGTAGATATAGACTCTGGGAGGAAGGCGTGAGGATATATTCTGGGATAAGGTCTGTGAGGATATAGGCCTGGAGATAGGTCCTGTGGGAATAGTCCGAGAATAGGCTGTGGATAGGTGCCTGTGAATATAGGCCTGGTGAGATATAGCCTGTGAGTATGGACTCTGTGAGGATATAGGCCTGGAGATAGGCCTGGTGGGATATAGGGTGCCTGGAGGAAGGTGCCTGGTGAGGATATAGGCTCTGGTGAGGATAAGATCGAGTAAGGGGAAGTTGAGGATATAGGCCGGAGATAGGTGGTGAGGATAGGGCTCTGGTGAGGATATAGGGTACTCTGGTGAGGATATAGGGCTCTGGTGAGGATATAGGGTGCTCTGGTGAGGATATAGGGTCCTGGTGAGGATATAGGGTCCTCTGGTGAGGATATAGGGTACTCTGGTGAGGATATAGGGTGCTCTGGTGAGGATATAGGGTGCTCTGGTGAGGATATAGGGTGCTCTGGTGAGGATATAGGGTCCTCTGGTGAGGATATAGGGTACTCTGGTGAGGATATAGGGTACTCTGGTGAGGATATAGGGTACTCTGGTGAGGATATAGGGTCCTCTGGTGAGGATATAGGGTGCTCTGGTGAGGATATAGGGTGCTCTGGTGAGGATATAGGGTGCTCTGGTGAGGATATAGGGTGCTCTGGTGAGGATATAGGGTCCTCTGGTGAGGATATAGGGTCCTCTGGTGAGGATATAGGGTGCTCTGGTGAGGATATAGGGTCTCTGGGTGAGGATATAGGGTGCTCTGGTGAGGATATAGGGTCTCTGGTGAGGATATAGGTGCTCTGGTGAGGATATAGGGTCTCTGGTGAGGATATAGGGTGCTCTGGTGAGGATATAGGGTGCTCTGGTGAGGATATAGGTCCTCTGGTGAGGATATAGGGTCTCTGGTGAGGATATAGGGTACTCGGTGAGGATATAGGTACCTGGTGAGGATATAGGGTCTCTGGTGAGGATATAGGGTGCTCTGGTGAGGATATAGGGTGCCTGGTGAGGATATAGGGTGCTCTGGTGGAGGATATAGGGTCCTCTGGTGAGGATATAGGGTCTCTGGTGAGGATATAGGGTACTCTGGTGAGGATATAGGTGCTCTTGAGGATATAGGGTGCTCTGAGTGAGGATATAGGTGCTCTGGTGAGGATATAGGGTCTCTGGTGAGGATATAGGGTACCTGTGAGGATATAGGGACCTGGTGAGGATATAGGGTCCTCTGGTGAGGATATAGGGTCTCTGGTGAGGATATAGGGTGCTCTGGTGAGGATATAGGTGCTCGTAGATATAGGGGCTCTGGTGAGGATATAGGGTCCTGGTGAGGATATAGGGTGCTCTGGGTAGAGGATATAGGGTGCTCTGGTAGGATATAGGGTGCTCTGGTGAGGATATAGGGTCCTCTGGTGAGGATATAGGGTACTCTAGTGAGGATATAGGGTCCTCTGGTGAGGATATAGGGTACTCTAGTGAGGATATAGGGTACTCTGGTGAGGATATAGGGTACTCTGGTGAGGATATAGGGTCCTCTGGTGAGGATATAGGGTACTCTGGTGAGGATATAGGGTACTCTGGTGAGGATATAGGGTGCTCTGGTGAGGATATAGGGTGCTCTGGTAAGGATATAGGGTACTCTGGTGAGGATATAGGGGGCTCTGGTGAGGATATAGGGTACTCTGGTGAGGATATATGGTGCTCTGGTGAGGATATAGAGTGCTCTGGTGAGGATATAGGGTACTCTGGTGAGGATATAGAGTGCGCTGGTGAGGATATAGGGTGCTCTGGTGAGGATATAGGGTGCTCTGGTGAGGATATAGGGTACTCTGGTGAGGATATAGGGTGCTCTGGTGAGGATATAGGGGGCTCTGGTGAGGATATAGGGTGCTCTGGTGAGGATATAGGGTACTCTGGTGAGGATATAGGGTGTTCTGGTGAGGATATAGGGTGCTCTGGTGAGGATATAGGGTACTCTGGTGAGGATATAGGGTGCTCTGGTGAGGATATAGGGTGCTCTGGTGAGGATATAAGGTGCTCTGGTGAGGATATAGGGTACTCTGGTGAGGATATAGGGTACTCTGGTGAGGATATAGGGTACACTGGTGAGGATATAGGGTGCTCTGGTGAGGATATAGGGTACTCTGGTGAGGATATAGGGTGCTCTGGTGAGGATATAGGGTACTCTGGTGAGGATATAGGGTACTCTGGTGAGGATATAGGGTACTCTGGTGAGGATATAGGGTGCTCTGGTGAGGATATAGGGTACTCTGGTGAGGATATAGGGTACTCTGGTGAGGATATAGGGTGCTCTGGTGAGGATATAGGGTGCTCTGGTGAGGATATAGGGTACTCTGGTGAGGATATAGGGTACTCTGGTGAGGATATAGGGTGCTCTGGTGAGGATATAGGGTACTCTGGTGAGGATATAGGTTGCTCTGGTGAGGATATAGGGTGCTCGTGACTGTTTCCCAGGATGTCTTGATAGTTCTTCGTAAATTTTTATCCCAGTCAATTCTCTTATTGTTGAAGTTAAATTTAGTGAACATCTCTTCTCGTACTTCATTACTGAAGTTCTCTAACCCTGAATTTATAATCTTTCGTATTTGTATGTTGTTGTGATCAGAACATTATATTTGTAATTGTTATGTCTCTAATTAGAGAGGACATTGATTGAAAGGAAAGGAGAGCATTAGTAGATAGAGGGAAACATCGAATTAGAGCCAGAGAGAAGGGTGAGAAGAAAGAGGGAGAGGGGTGGAAGAGGATGAAGGGAGAGGCAGAGGGGTGGCGGGGAGTTAGGCAGGGAGAGGGAGTTAGTGGATCAGGGTGGGAGGGAGGGGAGAGGGACCTGGGAGGTGGGGTGTATTCACATGGTTGTCAGACCACCCTCCCACAACACACACATTGAAACGTGGCTGAGTGTGGGGTAGCGACCCTTGTGTGACGCGCCTCTCTTGTGACCGTCCACACGCTGCTCTGTACTCATCTCTGGTGTAAGTGGCGTTCCAGTCCCCCATGTAAGTAAGTTTATTCAGGTATACACAAATAAAGTTACATAGATTATCATACATAGCAGCATATGTGTAGAGAACCTAGGATAACCCAAAAAAATCAGTCAGAGTGACTTATTTCCATTGGGGTCCTTATTATTATACAATATAGGAGTTAATATCTTATTATTATACTATAAAGGATATATACTAGGAATAAGGTAAAAAGAGTTATTTACATTTACATGTATGTTAGCTAAAAAAATAAAAAATCATTCTCCCTTTCTGTCGCTACATTCATTAGGTACCTTTTGGCTCTCTTCTTGAACTGGCTCATGCTATGACATGTGCAGGCAATCTGTTCCATTCCTTTATTGCTGTACAATAAAAGGTGTTTGAAGCCTGGCCACTGACTGTGGGTACTACAAAGTTGTGCTCTCTCCCCCTAGTACTATGACTGCTTTGGTTCCCAGCCTTGACAAAATTAGCAGCAAGATATTCTGGACACTGTTTGTGAGCAATTTTATAAACTTGATTTAACTTCAGTTGTTTTACTCTGTCTTCAATATTCAGCATATCCAATTGTTGTAATTCATCCTGGCCTACATGTTTTCAGGATGAATCTTCTTTCAGTTTTTTTGTCAAGGCAGAGTACCATGAAGAGCAAGCGTAGTCAATATGACATTGTATAAGGGCTAGACATAGGGTCCTGCGAGCCTCAGTAGGTAGACATTGTGCGTGGGTGCACTCCCTGCTGATGCCCCAGTGTGTGCGTGGGTGCACTCCCTGCTGATGCCCCAGTGTGTGCGTGGGTGCACTCCCTGCTGATGCCCAGTGTGCGTGGGTGCACTCCCTGCTGATGCCCCAGTGTGGCGTGGGTGCACCTGCGATGCCCCAGTGTGTGAGTGGGTGCACTCCCTGCTGATGCCCCAGTGTGCGTGGGTGCACTCCCTGCTGATGCCCCAGTGTGTGCGTGGGTGCACTCCCTGCTGATGCCCCAATGGAAATAATTCTTTTCTACCTTATTTATTATATAAAAACATTTTAAACGTTTAAATTATGTTAAGAGGCCTAAAAACACTTAATATCTCCATGTGTGTGTGTGTGTTTGGGAATCAGTGTTTGTACGTCTTGGTGTTAGTAGCACCATGCTGGTGGTAACATCACCAGCTGTGTGAGGGCGTCAGTGTTGACAGGTGCTGGTGTTAGTAACACCATGCTGGTGGTAACATCACCAGCTGTGTGAGGGCGTCAGTGTTGACAGGTGCTGGTGTTAGTAACACCATGCTGGTGGTAAACATCACCAGCTGTGTGAGGACGTCAGTGTTGACAGGTTGCTGGTGTTAGTAACACCATGCTGGTGGTAACATCACCAGCTGTGTGAGGGCGTCAGTGTTGACAGGTGCTGGTGTTAGTAACACCATGCTGGTGGTAACATCACCAGCTGTGTGAGGCGTCAGTGTTGGCAGGTGCTGGTGTTAGTAACACCATGCTGGTGGTAACATCACCAGCTGTGTGAGGGCGTCAGTGTTGGCAGGTGCTGGTGTTAGTAACACCATGCTGGTGGTAACATCACCAGCTGTGTGAGGGCGTCAGTGTTGACAGGTGCTGGTGTTAGTAACACCATGCTGGTGGTAACATCACCAGCTGTGTGAGGGCGTCAGTGTTGACAGGTGCTGGTGTTAGTAACACCATGCTGGTGGTAACATCACCAGCTGTGTGAGGGCGTCAGTGTTGGCAGGTGCTGGTGTTAGTAACACCATGCTGGTGGTAACATCACCAGCTGTTAGTTACCATTTTGTCCTAGGCACATGTCAATTAGACACTAGGCCTGTTGTATATATGTGTGTGTATGTGTATGTAAGGAAACACTTCGAAATGTTTCTGCCCCACCGGGAATTGAACCCGGCCCCTCCGTGCGTCAAGCAAGAGCTTTACCCACTAGGCCACCGGGGGCTGTAAAGCTGTGTGAGGGCATCAGTGTTGACAGGTGCTGGTGTTAGTAACACCATGCTGGTGGTAATAACACCAGCTGTGCGAGGGCGTCAGTGTTGGCAGGTGCTGGTGGTAATAACACCATCCAGGTGGTAACCTTAACAATTACAACGGTACAAAGCTCGCAGATTACACGTTTACCTGGAGTTTACCTGGAGAGAATTCCAGGGGTCAACGCCCCTGCGACCCGATCTGTGACCAGGCCTCCTGTTGGACCAGAGCCTGATCAACCAGGCTGTTACTGCTGGCCGCACGCAGTCCAACGTACGAACCACAGCCTGGCTGGTCAGGTACCGACTTTAGGTGCCTGTCCAGTGCCTGCTTGAAGACAGCCAGGGGTTTGTTGGTAATCCCCTTGATGTATGCTGGAAGGCAGTTGAACAATCTTGGGCCCCTGACACTTATTGTGTTGTCCCTCAACGTGCTAGTGGCACCCCTGCTCTTCATTGGGGGGATGTTACATCGCCTGCCGAGTCTTTTGCTTTCGTAGGGAGTGATTTTTGTGTACAAGTTTGGTACTAAGCCCTCGAGAATTTTCCATGTGTATATAATAATGTATCTCTTCCGCCTGCGTTCTAGAGAGTACAGGTTTAGGAACTTCAAGCGTTCCCAATAGTTGAGGTGGTTTATCGCACTTATGCGTGCGGTGAAGGTTCTCTGCACATTTTCAAGGTCAGCAATTTCACCCGCCTTGAAAGGGGCAGTTAGTGTGCAGCAATATTCCAGCCTAGATAGAACAAGCGATCTGTAAAGTGTCAACATGGGCTTGGCATCCTTGGTTTTGAAGGTTCTCATTATCCATCCTGTCATTTTTCGAGCAGATGCAATTGCTACTTTGTTATGGTCCTTGAAGGTGAGATCCTCTGACATGATCACTCCCAGGTCTTTGACATTAGTTTTTCGCTCTATTGTGTGGTTGGAATTAGTTTTGTACTCCGATGAGCTTTTAATTTCTTCACGTTTTCCGTATCTGAGTAATTGAAATTTCTCATCATTGAACTTCATATTGTTTTCTGCAGCCCATTTAAAGATTTGATTTATGTCTGCTTGGAGTCTTGCAGTGTCTTCAACGGTGGACACTGTCATACAGATTCGGGTGTCATTTGCAAAGGAAGACACAGCACTGTGGCTTATATCCCTGTCAATGTCTGATATGAGGATGAGGAATAGGATGGGAGCAAGTACTGTGCCTTGTGGAACAGAGCTTTTCACAGTAGCTGCCTCAGACTTTACTCTGTTGACTACTACTCTTTGTGTTCTACGTGTTAGGAAATTATAGATCCATCTACCAACTTTTCTTGTTATTCCTTTATCACGCATTTTGTGTGGTATTACACCATGGTCACACTTGTCAAAGGCTTTTGCAAAATCTGTGTATATAACATCTGCATTCTGTTTATCTTCTAGAGCATCCAGGACTTTGTCGTAGTGGTCCAGTAGTTGGGACAGACAGGAGAGGCCTGCTCTAAACCCATGCTGTCCTGGGTTGTGCAATTGATGGGTATCTAGATGGGTGGCGATCTTGCTTCTTAGAACCCTTTCAAAGATTTTTATGATATGGGACGTTAGCGCAATTGGTCTGTAGTTCTTTGCTATTGTTTTACTGCCCCCTTTTGTGGAGTGGGGCTATGTCTGTTGTTTTTAGTAACTGCGGGACGATCCCAGTGTCCATGCTCCCTCTCCATAGGATGTTAAAAGCATGTGATAGGGGCTTCTTGCAGTTCTTGATGAACACGGAGTTCCATGAGTCTGGGCCTGGAGCAGACTGCATGGGCATGTCATTTATTGCCTTTTCGAAGTCATTTGGCGTCGTGATGATGTCAGAAAGGCATGCGTCTGTCAAGTTCTGTGGCACTCTCATAAAAAAATCATTTAGGTTTTCGATTTTCAGTCTGGTTAGTGGCTCGCTAAAAACTGAGTCATACTGGGATTTAAGTAACTCACTCATTTCCTTGCTGTCATCTGTGTAGGACCCATCCCGTTTAAGTAGGGGCCCAATACTGGTTGTTGTTCTCGACTTTGATTTTGCATAGGAAAAGAAATACTTTGGGTTTCTTTCAATTTCATTTATGGCTTTTAGTTCTTCCCGCGTCTCTTGATTCCTGTAAGATTCCTTTAGTTTTAATTCGATGTTTGCTATTTCTCTGACTAGTGTCTCCCTACGTGGTGAAAACTTTTGCAATGATGAGACAGTTGTTGCGTGTGTTTGATGTCTTGGTGAACATTGTGTTGCTCGTAGCATGTAGCGTGTTGAACCAAGTGAACCTCATCATGTTAAGTGTTTATAGCCATGTTCAAAGGTTAGTGTGGTTCTCTAAACTCATGAACTCTCCCACTCTTGAGTTTAATGGTTTATACAATCCAAGAAAGGTATCCCGATGCACGCAATTGGAATAGTGCAGAGTGCGACATAATTTTGCATTGCAGTTAAATATTAGCATAGAAGATCTGAAGGAAATAAGAAGAGGCATTTACAAGTTATTGAAGCTAATGTCTATATTTCTTCAGTATAAGCTTCCAAAGAGACTAATATCCTAAAATACAGTAACACATTAATAAAGCTTAAAGCCGCTCGGAAGTTACATTATCAAGTTACATTATCAAGTCAGTGATGGAGGGATAAAGTTGATGTGTCACTCGGAAATTATCGCATGAAAAAATTTTAATTTTCCAAATTTCTAACATAAGAAAAAAAAAACTGGGACGTAGACAAGTCAAAAACAGTCCAACTTTTCGTGTGGGACTGACCGACGTCTAACTTATTAAGTAATTAAGTTTTATTTACATTGATCTAAAAGGTACACATTTTTATAGGAATATAAGTACTTTACGCATATTTAACCTGGGATAACCTAGTGAAGTCACGCTGTTGTTTATTTCTGATCAGTAGAGACATCCTCCAGTTATTACAGTGACCAGGTTAAATAATAAAGCTGGCACATGATAACTTACAGCTTAAGATCAAGGCAAAGCTTCAACTTACAGCTTAAGATCAAGGTAAAGCTTCCTTTGAAAGAAACTCAGCAATAATAAAAGTTGAAAGCCGTCCAGATGATACATTCTCCAGTTGTTGGACAGAATTCATCAATGTCTGCGCCTACACTGCCTATACGCCTATGATGCCTTGGCCAACACAACCAATCACTGTAACAGCCATTGATTTCACTTTGTTTACTACTAGTCTTTGGGGACTGTTTGTCAGGAAGTTAAGTAACGTCTCCCAGTGTACACTACACCAGCACTGTGCTTGTCTCCCAGTGTACACTACACCAGCACTGTGCTTGTCTCCCAGTGTACACTACACCAGCACTGTGCTTGTCTCCCAGTGTACACTACATCAACACTGTGCTTGTCTCACAGTGTACACTACATCAACACTGTGCTTGTCTCACAGTGTACACTACACCAGCACTGTGCTTGTCTCCCAGTGTACACTACACCAGCACTGTGCTTGTCTCCCAGTGTACACTACACCAGCACTGTGCTTGTCTCCCAGTGTACACTACATCAACACTGTGCTTGTCTCACAGTGTACACTACATCAACACTGTGCTTGTCTCACAGTGTACACTACACCAGCACTGTGCTTGTCTCCCAGTGTACACTACATCAACACTGTGCTTGTCTCACAGTGTACACTACATCAGCACTGTGCTTGTCTCCCAGTGTACACTACACCAGCACTGTGCTTGTCTCCCAGTGTACACTACACCAGCACTGTGCTTGTCTCCCAGTGTACACTACACCAGCACTGTGCTTGTCTCCCAGTGTACACTACATCAACACTGTGCTTGTCTCACAGTGTACACTACATCAACACTGTGCTTGTCTCACAGTGTACACTACACCAGCACTGTGCTTGTCTCCCAGTGTACACTACATCAACACTGTGCTTGTCTCACAGTGTACACTACATCAACACTGTGCTTGTCTCACAGTGTACACTACATCAACACTGTGCTTGTCTCACAGTGTACACTACACCAACACTGTGCTTGTCTCCCAGTGTACACTACATCAACACTGTGCTTGTCTCACAGTGTACACTACATCAACACTGTGCTTGTCTCACAGTGTACACTACACCAGCACTGTGCTTGTCTCCCAGTGTACACTACACCAGCACTGTGCTTGTCTCCCAGTGTACACTACACCAGCACTGTGCTTGTCTCACAGTGTACACTACATCAACACTGTGTTTGTCTCCCAGTGTACACTACATCAACACTGTGCTTGTCTCACAGTGTACACTACATCAACACTGTGCTTGTCTCACAGTGTACACTACACCAGCACTGTGCTTGTCTCCCAGTGTACACTACATCAACACTGTGCTTGTCTCACAGTGTACACTACATCAACACTGTGCTTGTCTCACAGTGTACACTACATCAGCACTGTGCTTGTCTCCCAGTGTACACTACATCAACACTGTGCTTGTCTCCCAGTGTACACTACATCAACACTGTGCTTGTCTCACAGTGTACACTACATCAACACTGTGCTTGTCTCCCAGTGTACACTACATCAACACTGTGCTTGTCTCCCAGTGTACACTACACCAGCACTGTGCTTGTCTCACAGTGTACACTACATCAGCACTGTGCTTGTCTCCCAGTGTACACTACATCAGCACTGTGCTTGTCTCCCAGTGTACACTACATCAGCACTGTGCTTGTCTCACAGTGTACACTACATCAACACTGTGCTTGTCTCACAGTGTACACTACACCAGCACTGTGCTTGTCTCCCAGTGTACACTACATCAACACTGTGCTTGTCTCACAGTGTACACTACATCAGCACTGTGCTTGTCTCACAGTGTACACTACATCAGCACTGTGCTTGTCTCCCAGTGTACACTACATCAGCACTGTGCTTGTCTCCCAGTGTACACTACATCAACACTGTGCTTGTCTCCCAGTGTACACTACATCAGCACTGTGCTTGTCTCCCAGTGTACACTACATCAACACTGTGCTTGTCTCCCAGTGTACACTACATCAGCACTGTGCTTGTCTCCCAGTGTACACTACATCAACACTGTGCTTGTCTCCCAGTGTACACTACACCAGCACTGTGCTTGTCTCACAGTGTACACTACATCAGCACTGTGCTTGTCTCCCAGTGTACACTACATCAGCACTGTGCTTGTCTCCCAGTGTACACTACATCAGCACTGTGCTTGTCTCACAGTGTACACTACATCAACACTGTGCTTGTCTCACAGTGTACACTACAACAGCACTGTGCTTGTCTCCCAGTGTACACTACATCAACACTGTGCTTGTCTCACAGTGTACACTACATCAGCACTGTGCTTGTCTCACAGTGTACACTACATCAGCACTGTGCTTGTCTCCCAGTGTCACCAAGACCGTAAAGAACAAAAATACACAATACCCTGACTGCAACAATACACAAATAACACACACACACACAGGAGAAACTTACGACAACGTTTCGAACCATCTTGGACCATTTACCAAGTCACACTGTGTATTATCCAAGAGCGTGTCATACTGGCCCAGCAACCTAGCAGAGGCAGGAGCAGCCTCCGCCAGGTTGCTCTGCTGGGTTGTGTAGTTGCTGCCATTCCATGGGATTGGCACTTTTGTTTCTTTAAACACTTTAAAAAATCTTGATGTATAAAACCAGTGCAGAATATGTCACAGTAGCAAGATGATGGTGACACTGTTACAAGTGTCACAGTAGCAAGATGATGGTGACACTGTTACTGGTGTCACAGTAGCAAGGTGTTGGTGGCACTGTTACTGGTGTCACAGTAGCAAGATGATGGTGACACTGTTACAAGTGTCACAGTAGCAAGATGATGGTGACACTGTTACTGGTGTCACAGTAGCAAGGTGTTGGTGGCACTGTTACTGGTGTCACAGTAGCAAGGTGTTGATGGCACTGTTACTGGTGTCACAGTAGCAAGGTGTTGGTGGCACTGTTACTGGTGTCACAGTAGCAAGGTTTTGGTGGCACTGTTACTGGTGTCACAGTAGCAAGGTGTTGATGGCACTGTTACTGGTGTCACAGTAGCAAGATGATGGTGACACTGTTACTGGTGTCACAGTAGCAAGATGATGGTGACACTGTTACTGGTGTCACAGTAGCAAGGTGTTGGTGGCACTGTTACTGGTGTCACAGTAGCAAGATGATGGTGACACTGTTACAGGTGTCACAGTAGCAAGGTGTTGGTGGCACTGTTACTGGTGTCACAGTAGCAAGATGATGGTGACACTGTTACAGGTGTCACAGTAGCAAGGTGTTGGTGGCACTGTTACTGGTGTCACAGTAGCAAGATGATGGTGACACTGTTACTGGTGTCACAGTAGCAAGGTGTTGGTGGCACTGTTACTGGTGTCACGGTAGCAAGATGATGGTGGCACTGTTACTGGTGTCACAGTAGCAAGATGATAGTGGCACTGTTACTGGTGTCACAGTAGCAAGGTGTTGGTGGCACTGTTACTGGTGTCACAGTAGCAAGGTGTTGGTGGCACTGTTACTGGTGTCACAGTAGCAAGATGATGGTGACACTGTTACAGGTGTCACAGTAGCAAGGTGTTGGTGGCACTGTTACTGGTGTCACAGTAGCAAGATGATGGTGACACTGTTACAGGTGTCACAGTAGCAAGGTGTTGGTGGCACTGTTACTGGTGTCACAGTAGCAAGATGATGGTGGCACTGTTACTGGTGTCACAGTAGCAAGATGATAGTGGCACTGTTACTGGTGTCACAGTAGCAAGGTGTTGGTGGCACTGTTACTGGTGTCACAGTAGCAAGGTGTTGGTGGCACTGTTACTGGTGTCACAGTAGCAAGGTGTTGATGGCACTGTTACTGGTGTCACAGTAGCAAGGTGTTGGTGGCACTGTTACAGGTGTCACAGTATCAAGGTGTTGATGACAGTTACTGGTGTCACAGTAGCAAGGTGATGGTGGCACTGTGACAGGTGAGAGTGACACGGAAACATCTTCAACAGAAAAAAGAGACAGTGGCTCCTCTGGTTATGTCATGTACACTGTTGTTGAGGCTTTTGTAAATACCACTGAATGTTATAGTGTTTGTGGCAGGGAGACGTACGTCCCACCAGGGAGAAAAACCACCACCCACCAGGGAGAATAACTACCAACCACCAGAGAGAATAACCACCACCTACCAGAGAAAATAACCAACACTCACCAGGGAGAATAAGTCCCACCGACCAGGGAAAATAACTATCACCCACCAGGGAGAATAACCATCACCCACCAGGGAGAATAACCAACACTCACCAGGGAGAATAAGTCCCACCGTCCAGGGAAAATAACTATCACCCACCAGGGAGAATAACCATCACCAACCAGGGAGAATAACCAACACTCACCAGGGAGAATAAGTCCCACCGACCAGGGAAAATAACTATCACCCACCAGGGAGAATAACCATCACCCACCAGGGAGAATAACCAACACTCACCAGCAAGAATAACCCTCACCGACCAGGAAAAATAACTATCACCCACCAAGGGGAATAACCATCACGCACCAGGGAGAATAACAATCACCCACCAAGGAGAATAACCAACACTCACCAGGGAGAATAGCCACCACCCACCAGGGAGAATAACTACAACCCACCAGAGAAAACAACTACCACTCACCAGGGAGGATAACCACTACCCACCATTGAAAATAACTACCACCCACCAGGGAGAATAACTACCACCCACTAGGAGGGAGTGTAAGAGATGGGACACATTAACAAAGGCTCTTCATCTGCGTCTTTTGTGTGGTGCTTGGAAGAGCTGCATCACCACACACCCACAACACTACATCACCACACAACCACAACACTACATCACCACACACCACAACACTACATCACCACACACCCACAACACTACATCACCACACAACCACAACACTACATCACCACACACCACGCCCCCCTCCCCCCGCACGCCGCGCGCTCGTCGCCGCACCCCGCCGCGCGCCGCCCGCCGCCCTGCGCTGCGTCCCGCAACCGCGCCGTCGCCGCCCCCCTGACCTGCGTCGCCGCACGCCGGCGCCGTCCCCTTGACGCTGCGTCGCCGCCGGCCCGCGCTGCGTCCCGGCCTACCGGGGCCTCGCCCGAACCCCCGACGCTGCTCCCCCACCTGAGCCGCGCGCCGCCCGCGCTCGCCGCCCGCAACGCCTCCCGCACACCGGCGCTCGTCCCCCACCCCCGACGCTGCGTCGCCGCACGACCTGACCTCGTCGCCGCACACCCCACGCCGTCCCACGAACCAGCTGCGTCGCCCACGCCCCGACCTTCCCCTACCACCCCTGGAAATACACGCTCGTCGCCGCCCGACGCTGCGTCGCCCCAGCCCGGCCGCGCGCCCACGCCCGGGCCCGCGTTCCCACCTGACCGCCCCCCGCCACCGACGCTGCGTCCCGCACCCGACGCCGTCGCCCACCTGACCCCGTCGCCCCCCCGCGCTGCTCCCCCCACCGACCCGGCCGCCCGGGCCCGCACCCAAACCCGTCCCCACCCGGCCCGTCCCCCCGCCCGACACCTCCCACACCCCGCTCGTCACCCGCACCCGACCTGCGCCCACCCCGCCCCCCTGACCCCGTCCCCGCACCCGACCCGTCCCCACCCGCGCTGCGTCCCCCGCACCGACGCGTCACCGCACGCCGCACGTCTCCGACCAACCTACCCCCGACCCCGACGCTGCGTCAACGCACCCTGGCCTCGTCCCCCCACCTGGCTGCCCGCCGCCCCGACCTGGACCCTGCGTCGCCGCCAGCCGACGCTGCGCCCCCGGGGGTGCCCCCCCGGCCGCGTCCCGCCCGCGCTGCGTCCCCCGCCGACGCCTCGCCCGCCTGACGCTGCGCGCCGCCCGCCACGCTGCGTCCCGCAGCCAAAGTGCTCCCCCCAGCCCAAAAGCTGCGTCCCCCGCCCGCCTGCGCGCGCCCCGCCGACCTCGTCCCCCCGCCCCCACGCTGCGTCCCGCACAAACCGGGCCCCTCGCCACGCCCGCCGTCCCGCCTAAGCTGCGTCGCCCCCAGACGCCGCCCGCACCCGCGCGCGTCGCCGCACAAAACCACGCGCGGGCCCCCACCCACGCTGCTCCCCCGACCGGCCCCTCGCCCACCGCCTGACGCTGCGTCCCCCACCCAAAGCTGCGTCCCACCGCCGACGCTCGTCCCGCACCCCGCGCTGCGTCCCGCACAGCCTGACCCCCCGCCGGCCCCCCGCCCCCCCTGACGCTCGTCGCCGCACAGCCCGGCCCCTGCGTCGCCGCACCCCCGACGCTGCGCCCCCCGCCCGCGCTGCGTCGCCCACGCCCCACGCTCGTCGCCGCACGCCCGGGGGCTGCGTCCCCAACCGGCCCGTCGCCACGCCTGACGCTGCTCACCCCCGCCACCCGGGCTGCATCGCCCCCCGGGCCCGACCCCTCCCCACACCCTGCCCCCTCCCAAAAAACCGCCTGCGTCCCGCCCCCGGCGCCGTCCCGCACGCCGCCCTCGCCCCAAGCCCCCGGGGCTGCGTCGCCCACCCCTGACGCCGCGCCGCCCGACGCTGCGTCCCGCACCGACGCCACCCACCGCCCCCGCTGCATCGCCACCCCCCAAACCTCGTCCCCCAAACCAAAAACCCCCGGGGCCCGCCCCTGACGCTGCGCCCCACCCGACCTCGTCCCCACCCCACGCCCCTCCCCGACAGCCGGCTTTTCCCCCCACCGCCCGCCCCCCGCCCGTCACCGCACCCTGACCCGTCGCCCCAACCGAACCTCTCCCGCCAACCTGACCCCCCCTCGCCCCAAAACCCCCCGCCGACGCTCGTCCCCACGCCCGCGCTGCGTCCCCCCCTGACGCCCTCGCCCACCCTGACCTGCGTCGCCCCGCCTGACCGCGCGCCCCCGCACCCAGCCGCACCGCCACCCCACGCTGCGTCGCCCACCCCCTGACGCTGCGCCCCCCCCCCGGCCCGTCCCACACCGCGCTGCTCGCCCGCGCCCTTTTCCCGGCGCACCCGCCGCCGTCCCCCACAAACGCGCCGCCCCCCTACCTGCGCGCCCCGCCCAAAAGCCGTCGCCGCACCCGAACGCTCGTCCCCCCCTGACGCTCGTCGCCCCGCCCCCGGGGGCCCGTCCCCCCCCCTGACGCTGCCCCGCGGAAAAGCCCCCCTTTCCCCCCTGCTTCCCCCCGACGCCCCCCCGCTGCGTCCCGCAAAACCCCCGGGGCTGCGTCGCCGCACACCCCACGCTCCCTCGCCGCCGGGGCCCGACGCTGCGTCCCCCAAACCGACGCTGCCTCCACACCCGACGCCGCCCCCACACCCGACGCCGTCCCCCCACAAAAACCCCCACAACACTACATCACCACACACCCACAACACTATATTAATTATACAAGCTACGTATGAGTGTACAATTAACTTCGCTTAATGGAAGATTCTGCCACTTTAATAATTTATATATATTAAGATCTTACCAACTGATATTTACATTCAGTAAACATTTTGCTTTCCTCTCCTCTGTTTATCTTAATGTTTATCTGGACGAGTATACCCATGGTACCTTTAATAGTCCAATAACATTTTCTCCCCGGTTTATAATGGCTGGAGTGAGAGTGAGTAGCAGGGGCGATGACCCCCGGAACCATTAACAGGTATATAATATATTAACAGAAAGAGATGTAGAAGTTTAATGACTGTGTCGATTTTTTTTTAATTAAAGTGGACCGTGGCGTCTTGACTTGTTTCTCAGCGAGTATGGTAGTGTGTCAAGCGTCACCCTGCAGCAGTAGGTATGTGTCAAGCGTCACTCACTGCAGCGAGGTATGGTAGTGTGTCGATCTGACTCACTGCAGCGGTATGGTGTGTGTCGCTGACTCACTGCAGCGAGTATGGTGGTGTCGCACTGACTCACTGCAGCGAGTATGGTAGTGTGTCAAGCTTGACTCACTGCAGCGAGTATGGTAGTGTGTCAAGCTTGACTCACTGCAGCGAGTATGGTAGTGTGTCAAGCTTGACTCACTGCAGCGAGTATGGTAGTGTGTCAGCTTCACTCACTACAGCGAGTATGGTAGGTGTCAAGCGTCACTCACTGCAGTGAGTATGGTAGTGTGTCAGCTTGACTCACTGCAGCGAGTATGGTGGTGTGTCAAGCTTGACTCACTGCAGCGAGTATGGTAGTGTGTCGAACTTACTCACTGCAGCAGTATGGTAGTGTGTCAAGCTCACTCACTGCAGCGAGTATGGTAGTGTGTCGCTTCACTCACTGCAGCGAGTATGGTAGTGTGTCAAGCTTGACTCATTGCAGCGAGTATGGTAGTGTGTCGCTTGACTCACTGCAGCGAGTATGGTAGTGTGTCAGCTTGACTCACTGCAGCGAGTATGGTAGTGTGTCAAGCTTGACTCACTGCAGCGAGTATGGTAGTGTGTCAACTGACTCACTGCAGCGAGTATGGTAGTGTGTCAAGCTGACTCAGTGCAGCGAGTATGGTAGTGTGTCAGCTTGACTCAGTGCAGCGAGTATGGTAGTGTGTCAGCTTGACTCACTGCAGCGAGTATGGTAGTGTGTCAGCTTGACTCACTGCAGCGAGTATGGTAGTGTGTCGCTTGACTCACTGCAGCGAGTATGGTAGTGTGTCAGCTTCACTCACTGCAGCGAGTATGGTAGTGTGTCAAGCTTGACTCACTGCAGCGAGTATGGTAGTGTGTCAAGCTTCACTCACTGCAGCGAGTATGGTAGTGTGTCAAGCTTGACTCACTGCAGCGAGTATGGTAGTGTGTCAAGCTTGACTCACTGCAGCGAGTATGGTAGTGTGTCAAGCTTGACTCACTGCAGCGAGTATGGTAGTGTGTCAAGCTTGACTCACTGCAGCGAGTATGGTAGTGTGTCAGCGACTCACTGCAGCGAGTATGGTAGTGTGTCAAGCTTCACTCACTGCAGCGAGTATGGTAGTGTGTCAAGCTTCACTCACTGCAGCGAGTATGGTAGTGTGTCAAGCTTGACTCACTGCAGCGAGTATGGTAGTGTGTCAAGCTTGACTCACTGCAGCGAGTATGGTAGTGTGTCAAGCTTGACTCACTGCAGCGAGTATGGTAGTGTGTCAAGCTTCACTCACTGCAGCGAGTATGGTAGTGTGTCAAGCTTGACTCACTGCAGCGAGTATGATAGTGTGTCAAGCTTGACTTACTGCAGCGAGTATGGTAGTGTGTCAGCTTGACTCACTGCAGCGAGTATGGTAGTGTCGCTTGACTCACTGCAGCGAGTATGGTAGTGTGTCAAGCTGACTCACTGCAGCGAGTATGGTAGTGTGTCAGCTTGACTCACTGCAGCGAGTATGGTAGTGTGTCAAGCGTCACTCACTGCAGCGAGTATGGTAGTGTGTCAAGCTTGACTCACTGCAGCGAGTATGGTAGTGTGTCAAGCTTGACTCACTGCAGCGAGTATGGTAGTGTCAGGCTTGACCCACTGCAGCGAGTATGGTAGTGTCGTGACTCACTGCAGCGAGTATGGAGGTCGTTGACTCACTGCAGCGAGTATGGTAGTGTGTCAAGCTTGACTCACTGCAGCGAGTATGGTAGTGTGTCAGCTTGACTCACTGCAGCGAGTATGGTAGTGTCAGCTTGACTCACTGCAGCGAGTATGGTGGTCGTTGACTCAGAGCGAGTATTAGTGTGTCAGTTTGCCACTCAGCGAGTATGGTAGGGTCGTTGACTCACTCAGATAGCATGTGTCCTCACTCACTGCAGCGGTATGGTGGTCGCTGACTCACTGCAGCGAGTATGGTGTGTCGCTTCACTCACTCAGCGAGTATGGTAGTGTGTCAAGCTTGACTCACTGCAGCGAGTATGGCAGTGTGTCAAGCTTCACTCACTGCAGCGAGTATGGCAGTGTGTCAAGCTTGACTCACTGCAGCGAGTATGGTAGTGTGTCAAGCTTGACTCACTGCAGCGAGTATGGCAGTGTGTCAAGCTTCACTCACTGCAGCGAGTATGGTAGTGTGTCAAGCTTGACTCACTGCAGCGAGTATGGTAGTGTGTCAAGCTTGACTCACTGCAGCTGCAGTAACTCTGCTACAGTCACCATGCATATTACAGAATTAATTTATTGCTCTGATGTTATATAAATTTATGCTCACACTAGATATCCTAGGTAGCATTAAGCTATAATGTATCATATTTATTTAGGAAGAGTAGTCTAGCTTGCTAAGTTAGTGTTGGCGTGGAATTTAAATTAATAAATAATTTTCAACGTCTGTTTTAAAAACAGTTTGTATTTTGTTTATAGATCTGGTCTATTAGCAAAGATAATTACGTTATTACTTGCTTTATGTAACTGCAGTGTATAAGACGCAGCCACCATGTCATTCAATTTGGGTTTCTTAAAAATCATAAGATCCGAAAAAAAAAATCGATTTTACAAACATATTATTTCCAGCGTGTACGTGAAATTTTGTAAACTATCGTACTGTCGTGGTCACTGGTCAATATAACAGTGAAATTAACTTCTGGGGTAAAGGGAAGAAAGGCCTTGCTAGTCCCCGTGGCTGGCCACGTGACACCTACAGTGTGTGAACACTCACAGTACGCGACTCTGCTGTTTTATGTCATAGCTAAACTGAAGGAACAAACTCTTGCTATGTTTCCCCTGTCATATTCCATCACACAAGATGGGTGTTCTACACGATGGGTGTTCTACACGATGGGTGTTCTACACGATGGGTGTTCTACACGATGGGTGTTCTACACGATGGGTGTTCTACACGATGGGTGTTCTACACGATGGGTGTTCTACACGATGGGTGTTCTACACGATGGGTGTTCTACACGATGGGTGTTCTACACGATGGGTGTTCTACACGATGGGTTTTCTACACGATGGGTGTTCTACACGAGACAATGGAACCCGTGAGCCTGAGTCTGAACACTCAGTAGGGAGACGAGGATATCGTCAAGTACTCCACTGTGGGTTCAGTTGCTATGACAGCTTAAAGGTTGCACTCCAGCACCTGGACGGGAGTAAGACGAATGTGCAACAGTTAAATATCTTTTTTCCCGAAAAGTTTCGCCTACACAGTAGGCTTCTTTAGTTGAATGAAGAGTTTACTAAATATGAAGAAATCTGTTGTGTATGCGAAATATTTCCGATATAAAAATACCTAATTATTGCAACTGTCTTACTAATGTACTTGTCGTTATTGTATACCATTATTTTAATGGTAATGTCTGGAGGTACTAAATGTTAAGACAACACAGAGAAGTTCGGGGTAACTGACAGTTATTTAATCACATCTACTCCTGGAATATCACTTTAAATGGGGTTTAAATCTTATCTAAAGCCTATCTCTCTGAAGAACTAACTACAGAATTGGAAAATGTCGAACTCAAATTAAATGCATCATACAAAACACAGGAGAGACAGATTTTTTTTTTTAGATTATTGCGCTTAAATAGCTAATTTATTATGCATCCTAGATTCATGAAAGACATTGGGAGCAAAAAACCATAAATGAAATTGAGAGAGATCCAAAATACTTCTTCTCATGTGGAAAATCCAGATCAAAAGCAACATCTAGTATCGGGCTTTTGATTAAAGATAGGACATGCACTGATGACAACAAAGAAATGAGAGGAGCCTGGACACTGGAGTCATCCCATAGTCTGTAAAAAACACTGATGTAGCTCCACTCCACGAAGGTGGCAGTAATACAACTGCATAAAACTCTGTACCGATAACCCTTGATGTCTCACATTATCAAGAAGAAGCAAGATTGTCATTCACATGAAATTCCAGCATTTGCACAACTCGGGGCATAATGGGTTCAAAACATGTCGTGCCAGCCCCAGCCCCAAGCAGATAGTGGAGCCAACAAGACTGGAAAACACACTTGATCTTATTTTCACAAATAATGAGGACCTGGTAAGAATCATAACAATATAAAAAATGACTAATTCTGATCACAATCTAATAGAAGTTCAGACTTACATGCACAGGTGTCCTCACCAGCAAAATGCACGTAACTGTGAAGGTGTCTTCACCAAATACAACTTCAACAACAAGAACATCAACTGGGACCAGGTGAACCATGTCTTAAATGAAACATGTTGAGAAGATATCTTAAATAACATAGATCCAAACCAGTGCCTTGAAAGGATCAACTTCCTGGCAGCTGAAGCATGTTCAAGGCTTATTACCCTAAGAAAGAAGAAGAGAAGTAAACTGAAGAAAGACGCTCCCTCTACAGGAGACGATGAAGAATCACAGCTCCTCATAAACGCTAAATTATCTGATTCTCGTAAGGAAGCACTGGAGTCTACCTGGAGGGTATTCCAGAGATCAACGCCCCCGCGGCTCGGTCCATGACTAGGCCTCCTGGTGGATCAGGTCCTGATCAACGAGTCCAACGTACGAACCACAGCCCGGCTGATCCAGTACTGACTTTAGGTATCTGTCCAGCTTCCTCTTGAAGACAACCAGGGGTCTATTGGTAATTCCCCTTATGGCTGGTGGGAAGCTGTTGAACAGTCTTGGGCCCTGGACACATATTGTGTTTTCTTTTAGCGTACTAATGGAGCCCCTACTTTTCACTGGGGGTATGTTGCATCGCTTGCAAGTCTTTTGCTTTCGTAGGGAGTGATTTCTGTGTGCAGATTAGGGACCAGTCCCTCCAGGATCTTAAAGGTGTAGATTATGACGTATCTCTGTCGCCTGAGCTCCAGTGAGTACAAGTCAAGTACTTCCAAGCGTTCCCAGTAGTTAATGTGGCAGTACACTGCTGATTTATCCAGTGTTGTGAATTACAAAATAAAAGCAACTCACCCTCAGACACTCCACCCAGTGTATGAGTGCTGGTGGAGGAGGTAACATAGTGAGGACCCACCCACTCACCCTCAGACACTCCACTCAGTGTATGAGTGCTGGTGGAGGAGGTAACATAGTGAGGACCCACCCACTCACCCTCAGACACTCCACCCAGTGTATGAGTGCTGGTGGAGGAGGTAACATAGTGAGGACCCACCCACTCACCCTCAGACACTCCACCCAGTGTATGAGTGCTGGTGGAGGAGGTAACATAGTGAGGACCCACCCACTTACCCTCAGACACTCCACCCAGTGTATGAGTGCTGGTGGAGGAGGTAACATAGTGAGGACCCACCCACTCACCCTCAGACACTCTGTGAGGCTGACCTCTGACCTCTGTGCCTGAGTCACTCACAAGGCCATTGATACCCTCAACCCACTCTAACACACAACGAAAACTATCCTGATAACCTACCAACTCAATTAGAAGCCAACTAGCCCACGATACTAGAAATCAACTAGCCTACCATCCAAGAAATCTATCTAACCCTCCAAGCCAATTAACCCTCCCTTCGAGACAACTAGCCCACTCTGCAAGCCAACTAGCCCACCCTCCAAGCTAACTATACTAGAAGTCAACTAACCCACCATCCAAGCCAACTAGCCCACTCTCCAAGTCTACTAGTCCACACTCCAAGCCAACTAGCCCACCCTCCAAGCCAACTAGCCCACCCTCCAAGACAACTAGCCCACCCTCCAAGCCAACTAGCTCACCCTGCAAGCCAACTAGCCCACCCTCCAAGACAACTAGCCCACCCTCCAAGTCAACTAGCCCACCCTCCAAGTCAACTAGCCCACCCTGCAAGCCAACTAGCCCACCCTCCAAGCCAACTAGCCCTCCCTCCAAAACAACTAGCCCACCCTCCAAGTCAACTAGCCCACCCTGTAAGCCAACTAGCCGACCCTCCAAGCCAACTAGCCGACCCTCCAAGACTAGCCCACCCTCCAAGTCAACTAGCCCACCCTCCAAGTAAACTAGCCCACCCTGCAAGCCAACTAGCCGACCCTCCAAGCCAACTAGCCGACCCTCCAAGACAACTAGCCCACCCTCCAAGTCAACTAGCCCACCCTCCAAGTCAACTAGCCCACCCTCCAAGACAACTAGCCCACCCTCCAAGTCAACTAGCCCACCCTCCAAGTCAACTAGCCCACCCTCCAAGTCAACAAGCCCACCCTGCAAACCAACTAGCCCACCCTGCAAGCCCACCCACCCAGCTAGCCCACCCATTTAGTGTGCGTAGAAGCTCATGGTGTGAGGGGGTAGTGGGAAAGGATTACAGAGGTCACAAAGGTTCTTTATTACACACTAGTGTGTCAGAAGTCATAACTTTGTATATTATGCTTCTGATTTATTATATAGATCACAGTCTTGCTGTATAGCAGTTCATCACGGTGAATGATAGTTCATCAGTCACTGTGAATGATAGTTCATCAGTCACGGTGAATGATAGTTCATCAGTCACTGTGAATGATAGTTCATCAGTCACTGTGAATGATAGTTCATCAGTTACTGTGAATGATAGTTCATCAGTCACTGTGAATGATAGTTCATCAGTCACGGTGAATGATAGTTCATCAGTCACGGTGAATGATAGTTCATCAGTCACTGTGAATGATAGTTCATCAGTCACTGTGAATGATAGTTCATCAGTCACTGTGAATGATAGTTCATCAGTCACTGTGAATGATAGTTCATCAATCACGGTGAATGATAGTTCATCAATCACTGTGAATGATAGTTCATCAGTCACTGTGAATGATAGTTCATCAATCACGGTGAATGATAGTTCATCAATCACGGTGAATGATAGTTCATCAGTCACTGTGAATGATAGTTCATCAGTCACGGTGAATGATAGTTCATCAGTCACTGTGAATGATAGTTCATCAGTCACGGTGAATGATAGTTCATCAGTCACTGTGAATGATAGTTCATCAGTCACTGTGAATGATAGTTCATCAGTCACTGTGAATGATAGTTCATCAGTCACTGTGAATGATAGTTCATCAGTCACTGTGAATGATAGTTCATCAATCACGGTGAATGATAGTTCATCAATCACGGTGAATGATAGTTATTATAATTGATGTTACCTAGGTATAATCTCAAGATTTTAGTGGTAGCAACTTAAACTCAAAACAAAAGAGTCCGGGTTCGATCCTGGGGAAGGTGGAGACGTTGGAGATGTATCTCTGTCGCTCTTTTTCACCTAGCGGTACGTAGGTGCCCTGGGTGTTAGCCGATTATTGTGGGTGGCATCCTGGGGAAGAGGGTCAGAGAACTCTAGCGGAAGGAATCCATAATTGGTTATCCTGGATTATTCTGGGTTATCCTGGATTAATGTTTCCAGTAAAGTCTTGTAAATGTCCTACATTTTCGTTCCCTTAATGGAGGATGTCATGATGCCGGCGAGGGGCTCTTGATCCAAGGAATTGGACCTGTTTCTTGAGATGGAACTTTGTTATCTCTTATTCCCTCATATGACTCCTTAGTTCCACTCTTCCTGCGTTTCTTATTAGGTTTTGTTTATGTAAACTTTCCAGTTTAGTAGATCTGGTCTAAGACCGCGTCGCGGGGGCCATGTTCAGTTTAGTAGATCTGGTCTAAGATCGCGTCGCGGGGGCCATGTTCCAGTTTAGTAGATCTGGTCTAAGACCGCGTCGCGGGGGCCATGTTCCAGGAACCATTTCAAACATAATACATATATTTATTAACTATAAATAGATTTTTACACTTTATGGAGGACTCGTCTGTAAATGACTAAATTCTGGATCAGTGGATCGTAGGTTGAACTGCGTGTGACCAACAGAAACAGCCTGGTTGAACAGGTCTTAATCCACCAGGAGGCTTTGTCTGGGACCGGGCAGCGGGGGCGTTGACCCCCATAAAACAACCTGCAGGTATCCTTCAAGCTGTGTCTCCATCCAGACACTAAGTTGTCCCATGGTTCTGGCATCCTCGCTCATGAAGGTTACTGTTGGAACGTTGTGTTGGTTTGGTCACTGTCCCTGCTGGCCAGTCCTATCGACGTCTCCAATTTGTTTATATTTTGTTAAATATACATTTGTATATGCTCAACCTAACCTGCCTTAACCTAACCTAATGTAGCTCCAAATAAAGTAGAAATTGAAATAAATTGGATACGTTAAGAAATTGACATTGGTCAACATGTTAGGAAATTGACGTAAAATGAAGGCTAGACTGCTGGTCTAGCCTATCAGAAACCATCTTGTTTATTGATGTTTAACTTGTGTATTCATCTTATCTGCTGCAGTATATGTAGCTTCCCCCTTGTATGTTTTGCTTAAACCTTTGATTGTGCTTGACAGTGCCTCAGCTGATGTATATTTGAAATTGTTATGTTGATAATAGTATAAAAATACCGACAAATTGATGATTAAGACACATGTAGAACAGTTGGGTATCTTTATTGTTGAATCGTTGCGCCTACGACCCTACACAGTAGGCTTCTTCAGTCACATACAGAGGTAGCAGGTGTAGTAGTGAAATAAAGATATTGTAATCAGTCCATTAACCTTGGAGAAATAGTATTTGAGGTGATCAGTCCCTCAGCCTGGAGAAGAGTTCATTTCCAGGGTCTGGAACTTACTTTATATTAATACGCTCGTTCATCTCTGACGAGTGGTTATAAATTCCTTTTATTCATTGCTAGTTTAGCTTCATCATGTTTCCGGAGACCTGTATGAGAGAGAATCCACAATTTTAATATACCGTTGAACTCAACATTCCCACATATGTGTAGCTGCAGAGACAAGCAAGTTACTCGTGATCTCAGAGAGTGAGATACGACTTAGATCATTAAACTGTGGATGTAACTTCTGCAAACGCTTTACAGTTCATCCCACACTTTTGAGTTGACAGAACCGTCAGTGTGTACTCACTCATCTATTTGTACTCACCTATTTGTGGTTGCTGGGGTCGAGTTACAGCTCCTGGCCCAGCCTCTTCGATGGTCGCTACTAGGTCCATTAATGCTCTCCCTGCTCCATGAGCTTTATCGTATCTCTTTTGTGTAACTGTGTGTGTGTGGGGGGGGGGGACAGTTACCACAGTAAAAAAAATAACAGAACAGAAACGCCTGAGTGCTTTCATGTGCTTACACACCTACATAACTCTGAAGATGTGTGAGTCAGTACATGAAAAAGATCAGGTATTTCTGTCCTGTTATTTTTCTTTGAGAAGTGAATGCTCAGGTGTTGGCAAGAGGTGTGGGGTTAAGATAAAGAATCTAACAAAGTGGGAGTTGTCACACTTGCTCTTTGCTGATGACACTGTGATTTTGAGAGATTCTGAAGAGAAGCTACAGAGGTTGGTGGATTTCAGGTATTTCTGTCCTGTTATTTTTCTTTGAGAAGTGAATGCTCAGGTGTTGGCAAGAGGTGTGGGGTTAAGATAAAGAATCTAACAAAGTGGGAGTTGTCACACTTGCTCTTTGCTGATGACACTGTGATTTTGAGAGATTCTGAAGAGAAGCTACAGAGGTTGGTGGATGAGTTTGGTAGGGAATGTAAAAGAGGGAAATTAAAAGTGAATATAGGAAAGAGGAAGGTGATGAGGAGAAAAAAATAGATAACGATAGATTGGATATCAGATTGAAGGGAGAGAGTGTGGAGAAGGTGAATGTGTTCAGATATTTGGAAGTGGACGTGTCAACATAGAACTGACGAGGAAAAAAAGTGAGTGGTGCACTGAGGGTCTGTGGAAACAAAGAACTTTATCCATGGAAGCAAAGAGGGGAACGTATGAGAGTATAGTTATACCAATGTTCTTATATGGGTGTGAAGCATGGGTGGTGAATGTTGCAACAAGGAGAAGGCTGGAGGCAGTGGAGAGGTCATTTCTGAGGGCAATGTATAGTGTGAATATAATGCAGAGAACCCATAGTTTAGAAATTAGGAATAGGTGCGAGATTACCAAAACTATTATCCAGAGGGCCGAGGAGGGGTTACTGAGGTGGTTTGAACATGTAGAGAGGATGGAACGAAATAGAATGACTTCGAGAGTGTATAAATCTGTACTGGAGGGAAGGAGGGGAAGGGATCGGCCTCGGAAAGGTTGGAGGGAGGGGGTAAAAGAGGTGTTGTGTGCAAGAGGCTTGGACTTCCAGCAAGCATGCGTGAGCGTGTTAGATAGGAGCGAATGGAGACAAGTGGTTTTTAGGACTTGATGTGCTGTTGGAGTGTGAGCAAGGTAACATTTATGAAGGGTTTCAGGGAAACCGGCAGGCCGGACTTGAGTCCTGGAGATGGGAAGTACAGTGTCTGCACTCTGAAGGAGGGATGTTAATGTTGCAATTTTATAACTGTAGTGTAAGCACCCCTCTGGCAAGACAGTGATGGAGTGAATGATGATGAAAGTTTTTCTTTTTCGGGCCACCCTGCCTTGGTGGGAAGCGGCCGATGTGTTAATAAAAAAAATCACTGAGGTATTTTCATATTGCAATCACAAACTTTACTGTGATTTATGTATGTATATATGTATGTGTTCCATAACACTGAATATAACAACGTTAATGAGGCTTGCGTCTGATTATTTTTTGTGGATGGAGTAATTAAGTAGGATGATATCAGAAGGTGTTTGTTATGTACCAGGGAGACAGTAGTGTTGGAGTCTCTCCTGTGAGACACCAGGTGTGTTATGTACCAGGGAGACAGTAGTGCTGGAGTCTCTCCTGTGAGACACCAGGTGTGTTATGTACCAGGGAGACAGTAGTGCTGGAGTCTCTCCTGTGAGACACCAGGTGTGTTATGTACCAGGGAGACAGTAGTGTGGAGTCTCTCTGTGAGACACCAGGTGTGTTATGTACCAGGGAGACAGTAGTGCTGGAGTCTCTCCTGTGAGACACCAGGTGTGTTATGTACCAGGGAGACAGAGTGCTGGAGTCTCTCCTGTGAGACACCAGGTGTGTTATGTACCAGGGAGACAGTAGTGCTGGAGTCTCTCCTGTGAGACACCAGGTGTGTTATGTACCAGGGAGACAGTAGTGCTGGAGTCTCTCCTGTGAGACACCAGGTGTGTTATGTACCAGGGAGACAGAAGTGCTGGAGTCTCTCCTGTGAGACACCAGGTGTGTTATGTACCAGGGAGACAGTAGTGTTGGAGTCTCTCCTGTGAGACACCAGGTGTGTTATGTACCAGGGAGACAGTAGTGTTGGAGTCTCTCCTGTGAGACACCAGGTGTGTTATGTACCAGGGAGACAGTAGTGCTGGAGTCTCTCCTGTGAGACACCAGGTGTGTTATGTACCAGGAGACAGTAGTGTTGGAGTCTCTCCTGTGAGACACCAGGTGTGTTATGTACCAGGGAGACAGAGTGCTGGAGTCTCTCCTGTGAGACACCAGGTGTGTTATGTACCAGGGAGACAGTAGTGCTGGAGTCTCTCCTGTGAGACACCAGGTGTGTTATGTACCAGGGAGACAGTAGTGCTGGAGTCTCTCCTGTGAGACACCAGGTGTGTTATGTACCAGGGAGACAGTAGTGCTGGAGTCTCTCCTGTGAGACACCAGGTGTTATGTAGGGGAAGTAGTCTGAGTCTCCGTGAGACACCAGTGTTATGTACAGGAGACAGTAGTGCTGGAGTCTCTCCTGTGAGACACCAGGTGTGTTATGTACCAGGGAGACAGTAGTGCTGGAGTCTCTCCTGTGAGACACCAGGTGTGTTATGTACCAGGGAGACAGTAGTGCTGGAGTCTCTCCTGTGAGACACCAGGTGTGTTATGTACCAGGGAGACAGAGTGCTGGAGTCTCTCCTGTGAGACACCAGGTGTGTTATGTACCAGGAGACAGTAGTGTTGGAGTCTCTCCTGTGAGACACCAGGTGTGTTATGTACCAGGGAGACAGTAGTGTTGGAGTCTCTCCTGTGAGACACCAGGTGTGTTATGTACCAGGGAGACAGTAGTGTTGGAGTCCTCCTGTGAGACACCAGGTGTGTTATGTACCAGGAGACAGTAGTGTGGAGTCTCTCCTGTGAGACACCAGGTGTGTTATGTACAAGGAGACAGTAGTGTTGGAGTCTCTCCTGTGAGACACCAGGTGTGTATGTACAGGAGACAGTAGGTTGGAGTCTCTCCTGTGAGACACCAGGTGTGTTATGTACCAGGGAGACAGTAGTGCTGGAGTCTCTCCTGTGAGACACCAGGTGTGTTATGTCCAGGAGACAGTAGTGCTGGAGTCTCCTGTGAGACACCAGGTGTGTTATGTACAGGAGACAGTAGTGCTGGAGTCTCTCCTGTGAGACACCAGGTGTGTTATATACCAGGAGACAAGTGTGGAGTTCTCCTGTGAGACACCAGGTGTTATGACCAGGAGACAGTAGTCTGGAGTCTCCTGAGACACCAGGTGTTATTGCCAGGAGACAGTAGTGCTGGAGTCTCTCTGTGAGACACCAGTGTGTTATGTACCAGGAGACAGTAGTGCTGGAGTCTCTCCTGTGAGACACCAGTGTGTTATTCCAGGAGACAGTAGTGCTGGAGTCTCTCCTGTGAGACACCAGTGTGTTATATACCAGGGAGACAGTAGTGCTGGAGTCTCTCCTGTGAGACACCAGGTGTGTTATGAACCAGGGAGACAGTAGTGCTGGAGTCCTCCTGTGAGACACCAGGTGTGTATGTCCAGGAGACAGTAGTGCTGGAGTCTCTCCTGTGAGACACCAGTGTGTTATTACCAGGAGACAGTAGTGCTGGAGTCTCTCCTGTGAGACACCAGTGTGTTATGTACCAGGGAGACAGTAGTGCTGGAGTCTCTCTGTGAGACACCAGGTGTGTATGTACCAGGGAGACAGTAGTGCTGGAGTCTCTCCTGTGAGACACAGGTGTGTATGTACCAGGGAGACAGTAGTGCTGGAGTCTCTCCTGGAGACATCAGGTGTGTTATGTACCAGGAGACAGTAGTGCTGGAGTCTCTCTGTGAGACACCAGTGTGTTATGTACCAGGAGACAGTAGTGCTGGAGTCTCTCCTGTGAGACATCAGGTGTGTTATGTACCAGGGAGACAGTAGTGCTGGAGTCTCTCCTGTGAGACATCAGGTGTGTTATGTACCAGGGAGACAGTAGTGCTGGAGTCTCTCCTGTGAGACATCAGGTGTGTTATGTCCAGGAGACAGTAGTGCTGAGTCTCTCCGTGAGACACCAGTTGTTATGCAGAACATTAGTGTGGTCTTCCTTGAGACATCTGTTATTCAGAACGTAAGATCTGTATAGAGAATCAGATAGTGGCTGGCAGCAGGCAGACAGGTAGATGGCTGGAGTCTTCCGGGTGAGAATGGTCATGACAACACTATTCAATGGTGGTTCTACTTGACTAGCAGCTATTCAGTGGTGGCAGACACAAGCATCAGGAATTGGCAGAGAGCTATCCAGGAGTGAGTGGCAGGAGCAGCTATTCAGGTGGATGGCAGGATGGCAGCTATCCGGGTGGATGGCAGACAACAGCTATCCAGGAGATGAGACACTCTATCAGAGTGTGACACTGTTGAAGAGTTTGCCAGGAAGTTTGCGACGAGTCTATGCACGGAAGATGGCAGGTAACTCTGGCAGCGTCATGACACGGAAGATGGCAGGTAACTCTTGCAAGCGTCATGAGCACGGAAGATGGCAGTAACTCTTAGCAGCTCATGGCACGGAAGATGCAGTAATTACAACGTCTTACATGAAGTGGCAGGTAACTCTTGCAAGCTCTGCCGGAAGATGGCGGAACTCTTGCAAGCTCATGAGCACGGAAGATGGCAGGTAACTCTTGCAAGCGTCATGAGCACGGAAGATGGCAGGTAACTCTTGCAAGCGTCATGAGCACGGAAGATGGCAGGTAACTCTTGCACGCGTCATGAGCACGGAAGATGGCAGGTAACTCTTGCAAGCGTCATTAGCACGGAAGATGGCAGGTAACTCTTGCAAGCGTCATGAGCACGGAAGATGGCAGGTAACTCTTGCAAGCGTCATGAGCACGGAAGATGGCAGGTAACTCTTGTAAGCGTCATGAGCACGGAAGATGGCAGGTAACTCTTGCAAGCGTCATGAGCACGGAAGATGGCAGGTAACTCTTGCAAGCGTCATGAGCACGGAAGATGGCAGGTAACGCTTGCAAGAGTCATGAGCACGGAAGATGGCAGGTAACTCTTGCACGCGTCATGAGCACTGAAGATGGCAGGTAACTCTTGCAAGCGTCATGAGCACGGAAGATGGCAGGTAACTCTTGCAAGCATCATGAGCACGGAAGATGGCAGGTAACTCTTCCAAGAGTCATGAGCACGGAAGATGGCAGGTAACTCTTGCACGCGTCATGAGCACGGAAGATGGCAGGTAACTCTTGCACGCGTCATGAGAAGGGAAGATGGCAGGTAACTCTTGCAAGCGTCATGAGCACGGAAGATGGCAGGTAACTCTTGCAAGCGTCATGAGTACGGAAGATGGCAGGTAACTCTTGCACGCGTCATGAGCACGGAAGATGGCAGGTAACTCTTGCAAGCGTCATGAGCACGGAAAATGGCAGGTAACTCTTGCACGCGTCATGAGCAGGGAAGATGGCAGGTAACTCTTGCAAGAGTCATGAGCACGGAAGATGGCAGGTAACTCTTGCAAGCGTCATGAGCACGGAAGATGGCAGGTAACTCTTGCAGCGTCATGAGCAGGAAGATGGCAGGTAACTTTGCAAGCGTCATGAGCACGGAAGATGGCAGGTAACTCTTGCAAGCGTCATGAGCACGGAAGATGGCAGGTAACTCTTGCAAGCGTCATGAGAAGGAAGATGGCAGGTAACTCTTGCAAGCGTCATGAGCACGGAAGATGGCAGGTAACTCTTGCAAGCGTCATGAGCAGGGAAGATGGCAGGTAACTCTTGCAAGCGTCATGAGCACGGAAGATGGCAGGTAACTCTTGCAAGCGTCATGAGAAGGGAAGATGGCAGGTAACTCTTGCAAGCGTCATGAGCACGGAAGATGGCAGGTAACTCTTGCAAGCGTCATGAGCACGGAAGATGGCAGGTAACTCTTGCAAGCGTCATGAGCAGGGAAGATGGCAGGTAACTCTTGCAAGCGTCATGAGCAGGGAAGATGTCAGGTAACTCTTGCAAGCGTCATGAGCACGGAAGATGGCAGGTAACTCTTGCAAGCGTCATGAGCACGGAAGATGGCAGGTAACTCTTGCACGCGTCTATTTACATTCTTTCCCTCCTCCTAGTTATCCATACCTCCTTTCTGCAGTTTCTCACTCTTCCTCCACCCCTCCCTTCTCTTCCTCTGAGCTGCCTTTCTCGTTATCCTCCTATAATGTCCTACACTAAGTAAAAAACTGTATTACCGTTTGTAATGGTCTTTATTCCAGCAATGCTTCCTTTACAATTTATGAGGCCTAGCTTGAGGCCCAGCCGTCGGAACGATGATCCCAGAACTACTAACAGTTAGCAGATAACAACATTATCGTGATCACCAAGAGTAAGCTTGATTTATGTTACCAGTCGTATTATGATCGTGGAAATTACTTTGCCCTTGGTGCAGATGAATTATTCTTGAAAATCTGTGGGTGTGGAAGGTCACTGTGGGTCACCTGCTACTCGACGGGGTCATTAATAGGGTGGGTGGGGGAGGGAAGTGTCAGGGAGGGTCGCGTCACAGGTGAGGTGAGTATGTTGATCCAGGAAGCTAATTTGTCGTGAATGTTGATGTTATGTACCGCTAGTCAGAGGTGCCCCTCCCAGATGAGGTGGTGAGGGAGGCTCAGAGGTGCGCCTCCCAGATGAGGTGGTGAGGAAGGCTCAGATGTGCCCCTCCCAGATGAGGTTTTGAGGGAGGCTCATAGGTGCCCCTCCCAGATGAGGTGGTGAGGGAGGCTCAGAGGTGTGCCATCCAGATGAGGTGGTGAGGAAGGCTCAGAGGTGCGCTTCCCAGATGAGGTGGTGAGGGAGGCTCAGAGGTGACCCTCCCAGATAAGGTGGTGAGGGGTAGGCTCCAGAGAGTTCCCCTCCCAGATGAGGTGGTGAGGGAGGCTCAGGAGGTGCCCCTCCCAGATGAGAGTGGTGTGAGGAGGCTCAGAGGTGCCCCTCCCAGATGAGGTGGTGAGGGAGGCTCAGAGGTGCCCCTCCCAGATAAGGTGGTGAGGGAGGCTCAGAGGTTCCCCTCCCAGATGAGGTGGTGAGGGAGGCTCAGAGGTGCCCCTCCCAGATGAGGTGGTGAGGGAGGCTCAGAGGTGCCCCTCCCAGATGAGGTGGTGAGGAGGCTCAGAGGTGCCCTCCCAGATGAGGTGGTGAGGAGGCTCAGAGGTGCCCCTCCCAGATGAGGTGGTGAGGGAGGCCTCAGAGAGGTGCCGCCTCCCAGATAAGGTGGTGAGGGAGGCTCCAGAAGGTGCCCCTCCCAGATGAGGTGGTGAGGGAGGCTCAGAGGTGCCCCTCCCAGATGAGGTGGTGAGGGAGGCTCAGAGGTGCCCCTCCCAGATGAGGTGGTGAGGGAGGCTCAGAGGTGCCCCTCCCAGATGAGGTGGTGAGGGAGGCTCAGAGGTGCCCCTCCCAGATGAGGTGGTGAGGGAGGCTCAGAGGTGCGCCTCCCAGATGAGGTGGTGAGGGAGGCTCAGAGGTGCGCCTCCCAGATGAGGTGGTGAGGGAGGCTCAGAGGTGCGCCTCCCAGATGAGGTGGTGAGGAGGCTCAGAGGTGCGCCTCCCAGATGAGGTGGTGAGGAGGCTCGAGGTGCCCCTCCCAGATGAGGTGGTGAGGAGGCTCAGAGGTGCGCCTCCCAGATGAGGTGGTGAGGAGGCTCAGAGGTGCGCCTCCCAGATGAGGTGTGAGGGAGAGGCTCGGAGGTGCGCCTCCCAGATGAGGTGGTGAGGGAGGCTCAGAGGTGCGCCTCCCAGATGAGGTGGTGAGGGAGGCTCGGAGGTGCGCCTCCCAGATGAGGTGGTGAGGGAGGCTCAGAGGTGCGCCTCCCAGATGAGGTGGTGAGGGAGGCTCAGAGGTGCGCCTCCCAGATGAGGTGGTGAGGAGGCTCAGGAGGTGCGCCTCCCAGATGAGGAGTGGTGAGGGAGGCTCAGAGGTGCGCCTCCCAGATGAGGTGGTGAGGGAGGCTCAGAGGTGCGCCTCCCAGATGAGGTGGTAAGGGAGGCTCAGAGGTGCGCCTCCCAGATGAGGTGGTAAGGGAGGCTCAGAGGTGCGCTTCCCAGATGAGGTGGTGAGGGAGGCTCGGAGGTGTGCCTCCCAGATGAGGTGGTGACGGAGGTTCTTGTTAGTTTGTTCATCAAGAAAAAATAAGGAGACTCGTTGAGTAGTGTCGGCCTTGATATAGGCTCTATCTCTGGTGCCCGGCAAGACTGTATCAGCGGTCCTCCCTATCCCTCCTGTCCTTCGTCATCAGGTTGACTTCACTTAACATATCTTCATAGAAGAAAACCTCTTAGCTCCGGAACTAGTCTTGTTGCAAACCTTTGCACTTTTTTCTAATTTCTTGACATTAGAACATAAGAAAGAAGGAACACTGCAGCAGGCCAACTGGCCTATGCGAGGCAGGTCCAAGTCTCCTACAGGCTTAAGCTAATGACCCTACCTAGTCAAGTCAGGTCAGGTCACGTCACATTCACTTAAGAAACGAGCACGGCATCAGATCTATTAGCAAAACCTAGTCAGGTCTAACTCACACCCACTCATGTATTTATCTAACCTCTTTTTAAAACTACAGAACGTTTTAGCTTCTATGACGGTACTCGAGAGTTTGTTCCACTCATCCACAACTCTATTACCAAACCAGTGCTTTCCTATATTATTCCTGAATCTGAATTTTTTCCAACTTAACCATCGCTGCGAATCCTGTCTTGGCTAGATATTTTTTTTTTTTTACACACCTCAATCATATCCCCTCTAATTCTACGCCTTTCTAGAGAGTGCAGATTCAGGGCCCTCAGTCTATCCTCATAGGGAAGATTTCTGATACATGGGATCAACTTTGTCATCCTCTTTGTACGTTTTCCAGTGCATTTATATCCATTCTGTGATACTGTGACCAGAACTGTGCAGCATAATCTAAATGAGGCCTAACCAAAGATATAGAGTTGAAGAACAACCTGAGGACTTCTATTATTTATACTTCTTGATATGAAGCCAAGGATTCTGTTAGCTTTATTGCGAACACTTATGCACTGCTGTCTTGGTTTCAGATTACTGCTAACCAGAACTCCCAAATCCTTTTCGCAATCAGTTATATTAAGATCAACATTATTTTGTTTATATGTGGCATGGTTATTTTCCTGTCCAGTGTTTAGTCTATATTAAACTGCATCTGCTACTTCTCCGACCACTGCATCAGTCTATTCAAATCCTTCTGGAGTGCTCTAATGTCCTCATTAGAATGAATTGGACGGCCTATTTTGGTGTCATCAGCAAATTTGCTTATGTCGCTATTTATTCCCCCATCTATGTCGTTTATGTAAATTGTGAACAACAAGGGGCCTAATACTGACCCCTGTGGAACACCACTTGTGACACTTCCCCACTCTGATTTCTCCCCATTTATGCAAACTCTCTGCTACCTATCTGTCAACCACGCCTCTACCCAGGAAAAAAATTCTCCTATTTCCTCAATAGTCTCTGATGTGGGACTCTATCAAAAGTCTTACTGAAGTCCATATACACAATATCATATTCACTACCATGATCTACCTCCTCAAATACCTTAATGAAAAAAGTTAGTAAATTTGTAAGGCAGGAATGCCTTACAAATTTTGTGAAACCGTGCTGAAATTCATTAATCAATTTATGCCTTTCAAGATGGCTACGATTCCACATTTTTTTCCATTATGGAGGTTAGGCCTATTGGTCTATAGTTCGAAGCTAAGGACCTGTCTCCTGCTTTGAAAATAGGTATCACATTTGCTATTTTCCACTTATCTGGCAGTTTGTAGTGATATGTTGAAAAGATTAGCCAAAAGTTTCCTAAGCTCCTCTTTACATTCCTTTAGAACCCTTGCATACAGTTCATCAGGGCCTGGGGATTTGTTAGGTTTTAATTTATCTATTTGTCTAAGGACCATGTCACTTGTGACCCTAATCGTGCATAGTTTATTATTGTCCTGTTCTACATAATTTATTATTTCTGGAATATCGTTAGTATCTTCCTGTGTAAAAACAGAGGAAGTAAGTGTTAAAAATTCTACACATTTCCTTATCACTGACGGTGAGCTGACCCGAGTAACTTTTGAGTGGGCCTATCTTGTCCCTAATCTTACTTATGTATACCTGAAAGAATTCTTTTGGGTTAGTCTTCAATTCCCTTGCAATTTTAACCTCATAATATCTTTGCTTTTCTTATTCCCCTTTTTATTTCTCTCTTTAACTTAATATATTGATTTCTTAACTGCCCCTCTCCTCTCTTGATTCGCCTATATATACACCTCTCTATTGTTTATCCATTTAGGATCATTTTTGTTTGATCTGATTTCCCTACTTGGAACATAAGTTGTCTGAGCAGCTAGAACTATGCTCTGAAAAACGTCATATTGGCAACCATCACTACCACCTGACCCATAGTCAGGTCATTCCAGTTCATGCCACCCAGGTAATTTCTCAGTCTTATGGAATCAGCCAAACGGAAATCAGGGACAGAGACTTGATTGCCATTATTATATATATTAAAACTGAGTGATTTGTGATCACTTTCCCCAAGCTCATCATTAACCTCAAGATTATTAATTAGTGATTTCCTGTTGGCAAAAACCAAGTCTAGCAGGTTATTTCCTCTAGTTGGTTCTGTCACAAACGGTTTCAAAAAACAATCCTGAATCGTATCAAGAAAGTTACTTGACTCTAAATTTCTCGTCAAATTGCTCCAGTCAGTTTGTCTAAAGTTAAAATCTTCCATTAGCACATTTTTGTATGTAGATACCTTACGAATTTCGTCCCATAGAAGTTTATTGTTCTTCCTATCAAGGTTTGGGGGCCTGTAAATTACACCCAAGATTAGTTTTTCACTGCCCTCGAGAAGCTGTAACCACACTGATTCAGTGGCTGACTCTTCTAATTTTATATCTTCTCTAACACAAGTTAAATTATCTCTGACATACATCGCTACTCCACCACCCTTCCTGTTGACCCTATCAGTGTGGAATAATTTATAACCTTGTATGTGGCATTCAGAAGGCATTTCTCTATCTTTCAGATTGAACCAGGTCTCTGTTATAGCAATAATATCTATGCTTCCAGCACTTACAATTAATCTTACATTCCTACTATTAGTATAGTAAACCTTAAGTTAGCTAGTATCTCGGTGCCCTTTGCTGTCTCCCTTTATTTGCTGACCAGTTCCATTGTCTTTATTTGTAACTTTATGATGAATAATGTCTTTAAACATTTACTGTTTTCAACCCTAGTGCTGCAACCTGACTGTTTCTCACACACACCCATACCTCTATCTTTATCAGTTTAAAATCCTAGACAAGTCAGCAATGGCTCTCTCGATCGAGTTGGCAAATGTTACCACCCCTGCCCCAGAGAGATGTACCTCATCCCTTGCATACATATCATGTTTGCCATAAAAGTTGTCCCAGTTGTCAATGAATGGGATTGCAAGTTCCTTGCAGCATCTGTCTAGCCAGCAATTTACATCAATTGTTGCCCACTCCCCTTCTAGGCAGGATGTTACATATAATTGGAACCCTTCCCTTAGACCTAATTAAATCTATAGCTGACCTTTACTTATCTAGCAGCTCTTCTCTCCTACCCTTTCCGATATCATTTCCACCAGCACTGAGACAAATAATGGGCTTGTTCCCATTACCTGACATGATATTATCCAACCTGTTGACTATGTCACCAATACCAGCTCCAGGGAAACACACTCTCTGTCTCACCTTCTTATTCCTATTACAGAAAGCACGGTCCATATATCTTACCTGTGAATCACCAACCACAAGAATGCGCTTACCTCTATTAGCAGGGAAGGTAGTACCTTTATCTTCACTGGCCACTGGAGTACACTCATCCTGAAGAACAGAGAAGCGATTTCCTACCTTCAAATATTCTCTCTTAACTTTCCTTATTTTGATGTTCCTCCCATTACTGGGAACCACTCGCCACTTGTAGCAGGTGCTGGACTGCACCTCACTTCTGGTAGCCTCATTCTCCTCACCAACTCCAGCCACCTCACACTCACTCCCAAACCCATCGAGGTGAACCTTCAGCCTCCTAATTTCCTCCTGGAGAAGTAGGACCTCCTTCAACACTCTAACCTCAGATTTTAAAATACTGCAGAAACAGTAACTAATCCCTAAAGCAGCTCAGGACGTGTTTGACATCCTGGTGTTCTATACTGGTGCTACATACCCCAATTTAGTCCTGACATACACGTTGAAGAGTCGTGAATGACTCCTTAGATGTCGAAACGCTATTCTCAAGTTTGTCAGGCGCCCTTTATGCTGCAGCAGTTATTTGATGTGCCCCTCAGGAGATATGCTCGGTATAATGCTCACCCCAAGATCCTTTTCCTTGAGTGAGTTTTGCAGCCTTTGACCTCTTAGGCTGTACTCCAGCTGTGGTCTTCTTTGTCGTTCCTCAAGCTTCATAACCTTGCACTTGGTGAGGTTAAACTCCAAGAGCCATTTGTTGGACCAGGCTTGCAGCGTGTCCAGCTTCCCTTGTAGTCTTACCTGATGCTCGTCCGCTTGTATTCTTTTCATTAGCTTCACATCATCTGTGAGCAGTGACACCTGAAACAATCCCTTCCGTCATGTCATCCACATATACAAGAAACAGCACCGGACCTTGGACTGACCCCTGTGGAACCCCACTCTGACACCTCTTCTTATACCAACACACGTTTCCTTCCTGTCAGGTATTCCCTGATCCATTGCAGTACTTTCCCTGCTGTTCCTGCCTGCTCCTCTAGCTTTTCAACCAGGTGTGTGTGTGTTTGTGTGAGCACTCACAGGTAAATGGATGTATTACTGTAATCAGTGAGTGTACATAAGCTCTGTCTTCCGGGGTAGAGGTTGTTCCAGGTGTTGGTAGTGGGGTTGCAGTTTGCCTCCACCAGCTCCTCACTGCTCATTCCATTACAAATATAAATATTTATTTCTTTGCAAGTTTACAATGTGATTGACTTGTTGTAGGGATTCATATTTACATAGTTTACAGTGTGTAATTACAATAATGAGTTGCAGTGCAAAGAGCCACTATCATTACTCACAAATCCTTCATTGTATAAATGTTTCTTAATGTCATTGTTGATCATGTGACTCTTCAGCTGCCATGTGTGTGCCCTCATGTTCTGGTAACTCACATATCACTCTGTCTCTCTCAACTTTATCAGCGGCTCTGAATACCTTGTAAGCTGTGGTTATGTCCTACATAATCTTTCGTTCTTCCATTAACATGAATTTTAGTTCCTTCTGTCTATCCTTATAGCTCGTCACTCATAGCTCGTCACTCATAACTCGTCACGCATAGCTCGTCACTCATAGCTCGTCACTCATAGCTCGTCATACTCTTACCATATTCGTCACTTATCTCGTCACTATATCACTCATGCTGTCTCATAGCTCGTCACTCATAGCTCTGGAATATTGTGGTGGTCAGTAAGTTTATTTAGGCACAGGTATACATACCTGGAGTATACCTGAAGAGGGTTTCGGGGATCACGGTCCCCGCGGCCCCGGTCTGTGACCAGAAGTACAGTTATCATACATAGTGTAAATTACCTAAGATAACCCCCCCAAAAAAGTCAGTGACTTATTTCCACTGGGGTCCTTGTGTTAATCTAATTTTCTTACAGGCTTTATTTTTTTTTGTGCTTGACAACTAATGTAACATGAGTGGTGTAAAGTTACTTCGAATAATTCACTAGGCTTGCATGGGCCAGTAGGCCTACCGTAGCGCCCCTCTCTTGTAATATATTCCTACGCTATATTCAGTGTAAACAGATTAGAAGACAACGTTAGGGAAACTTTCATTTGCTGAACAAAACACTGACCGAAATACTCTGCATAACCAGAGACTTTCTTTGTATAAATAAAGTTTATTATTTACCATAATAATTTCTAATGGTCGCTCATGTATCTTATTTATAGATGTATGTTATTGTGAGAAGCATCTGCTGCTGTCTGGTGTGTCCTGGAGAGGAGGGAGGGTGGGCGGATGCTTATGATAACTGGTTTACGAGAAACAAGTTGAATTGTCCCTTGAATTGTCACATAGTGGACTCATGTCAGGGTGGGGGAGACCCATGTTTGAGGGGATGGGGATGGCAAGGGGAGACCCATGTTTGAGGGGATGGGGATGGCAAGGGGAGACCCATGTTTGAGGGGATGGGGATGGCAGGGGAGACCCATGTTTGAGGGGATGGGGATGGCAAGAGAGACCCATGTTTGAGGGGATGGGGATGGCAAGGGAGACCCATGTTTGAGGGGATGGGGATGGCAAGGGAGACCCATGTTTGAGGGATGGGGATGGCAAGGGAGACCCATGTTTGAGGGGATGGGGATGGCAAGGGAGACCCATGTTTGAGGGATGGGGATGGCAGGAGACCCATGTTTGAGGAGATGGGGATGGCAAGGGAGACCCATGTTTGAGGAGATGGGGATGGCAAGGAGAACCCATGTTTGAGGGGATGGGGATGGCAGGGAGACCCATGTTTGAGGATGGGGATGGAAGGAGACCCATGTTTGAGGAGATGGGGATGACAGGAGAGACCCATGTTTGAGGGATGGGGATGGCAAGGGAGACCCATGTTTGAGGGATGGGGATGGCAAGGGAGACCCATGTTTGAGGGATGGGGATGGCAAGGGAGACCCATGTTTGAGGGGATGGGGATGGCAAGGGGAGACCCATGTTTGAGGGGATGGGGATGGCAAGGGGAGACCCATGTTTGAGGGGATGGGGATGGCAAGGGGAGACCCATGTTTGAGGGGATGGGGATGGCAAGGGGAGACCCATGTTTGAGCGGATGGGGATGACAAGGGGAGACCCATGTTTGAGAGGATGAGGAGGGGAGACCCATATTTGAGTGGATGGGGAGGGGAGACCCACCAACCACCCCCAGCATGAGGCCTAATGGGTCTCGACAGGCCGCTAAAACCCCCGCTCCTCCTCCCCTTTGTATGTGTAGTAATTATGGCTCTAGTAACCCTTCAGAGGAGGGACCCAGATGCCGGTGAAGGGCTCTTGATCCAGGGAATTGAACATAATGATCACTGTAGGTTAGGGTTGGTTAGGGTATATAAATCAATATTTAACAAGGACCCCCAATGGAAATAAGTCACTTTGTCTGACTTTTTTGGGTTATCCTGGGTAACCCACACATATGCTGCTATGTATGATAGTTTATGTAACTGTATTTATGTGTACCTGAATAAACTTACATACAAAAAAGCCAATTGAAAAAAAAATTTTGTTGAGGGTTCGATCCACCGGCAGGTCTGGTCTGGGACCAGAATGTGGGGGCACTGGTTCAGGTCACCGCAGATAGTCTTGCAGTGAGGACCCGCAGTTTACCTGGAGTCCCTACTGGAGGTTACTGCTAAAGTGGGGCCGGTCCCAGTCCAGGCCTCCTGCTTGCTGGTCTTGTCAGAACATGGGTAACAACAGTCTGATTGATCAGGCAGTCAACATTCACCACAAAGTACAGAGATCACCACCGTCAAGCAACATACATCACCGTCACCACCGTCAAGCAACATACATCACCGTCACCACCGTCAAGCAACATACATCACCGTCACCACCGTCAAGCAACATACATCACCGTCACCACCGTCAAGCAACATACATCACCGTCACCACCGTCAAGCAACATACATCACCGTCACCACCGCCAAGCAACATACATCACCGTCACCACCGTCAAGCAACATACATCACCGTCACCACCGTCAAGCAACATACATCACCGTCACCACCGTCAAGCAACATACATCATCGTCACCACCGTCAAGCAACATACATCACCGTCACCACCGTCAAGCAACATACATCATCGTCACCACCGTCAAGCAACATACATCACCGTCACCACCGTCAAGCAACATACATCACCGTCACCACCGTCAAGCAACATACATCACCGTCACCACCGTCAAGCAACATGAATCACCGTCACCATCGTCACCACCGTCAAGCAACATACATCACCGTCACTATCGTCAAGCAACATACATCACCGTCACTACCGTCAAGCAACACACATCACCGTCACTACCGTCAAGCAACATACATCACTCGTCACCACCGTCAAGAACATACATCACCGTCACTACCGTCAAGCAACATATCACCGTCACACCGTCAAGCAACACACATCACCGTCACCATCGTCAAGAACATACATCACCGTCACCACCGTCAAGCAACATGAATCACTCACCATCCGTCACTACCGTCAAGCAACATAATCACCGTCACCACCGTCAAGCAACATGACATCACTCGTCACCACCGTCAAGCAACATACATCACCGTCACTACCGTCAAGCAACATACATCACCGTCACTACCGTCAAGCAACATACATCACCGTCACTACCGTCAAGCAACATACATCATCGTCACCACCGTCAAGCAACATACATCACCGTCACCACCGTCAAGCAACACTACATCACCGTCACACCGTCAAGCAACATAATCACCTCACCATCGTCACCACCCTCACGTCATACGCAACAAACATCACCGTCACTACCGTCAAGCAACATGCATCACCGTCCCACCGTCAGCAACATGCATCACCGTCACCACCGTCAACAAGCATACCATAATCCACTCACTCACCATCGTCACCACCGTCAAGCAACATCATCACCGTCACTACCGTCAAGCAACATCATCACCGTCACCACCGTCAAGCAACATCATCACCGTCACCACCGTCAAGCAACATATATCACCGTCACCACCGTCAAGCAACATGAATCATCACCATCGTCACCACCGTCAAGCAACATCACATCACCGTCACTACCGTCAACAACATACACATCGTCACCACGTCACAAAATGCTAATCACTGTACACCCGTATAGCATACCTCACCGTACCATCGTGTCGCAACATACATACGTCATCGTCAGCAACATACATCCCGTCACCACCGTCAATGCACATACACCGTCACACTGCTTCAAGAACATCATTCATCGTCAGCACGTTCAGGAATATAATCGTCACCGTCACCACGTCAAAGGCAACATATATTACCGTTACTACGTCGATAGACACATATCACCGTACTTGTCGCAAATGATCACCGTCATGCCCTCACGCAACTGCATCACTCGCACCTCGTCACAACATGCATCACCGTCACCACCGTCAAGCAACACACATCACCGTCACCATCGTCACCACCGTCAAGCAACACACATCACCGTCACCACCGTCAAGCAACATACATCACCGTCACCACCGTCAAGCAACATACATCACCGTCACCACCGTCAAGCAACATATATCACCGTCACCACCGTCAAGCAACATGAATCACCGTCACCATCGTCACCACCGTCAAGCAACATACATCACCGTCACTACCGTCAAGCAACATATATCACCGTCACCACCGTCAAGCAACATGAATCACCGTCACCATCGTCACCACCGTCAAGCAACATACATCACCGTCACTACCGTCAAGCAACATACATCACCGTCACTACCGTCAAGCAACATACATCATCGTCACCACCGTCAAGCAACATACATCACCGTCACCACCGTCAAGCAACATATATCACCGTCACCACCGTCAAGCAACATGAATCACCGTCACCATCGTCACCACCGTCAAGCAACATACATCACCGTCACTACCGTCAAGCAACATACATCATCGTCACTACCGTCAAGCAACATACATCACCGTCACTACCGTCAAGCAACACACATCACCGTCACTACCGTCAAGCAACATACATCATCGTCACCACCGTCAAGCAACATACATCACCGTCACCACCGTCAAGCAACATACATCACCGTCACCATCGTCACCACCGTCAAGCAACATACATCACCGTCACTACCGTCAAGCAACATACATCACCGTCACCACCGTCAAGCAACATACATCACCGTCACCACCGTCAAGCAACATACATCACCGTCACCACCGTCAAGTAACATACATCACCGTCACTACCGTCAAGCAACATGTATCACCGTCACCACCGTCAAGCAACACACATCACCGTCACCATCGTCAAGTAACATACATCACCGTCACTACCGTCAAGCAACATGCATCACGTCACCACCGTCAACAACACACATCACCGTCACCATCGTCAGGTAACATACATCACCGTCACCACCGTCAAGCAACATACATCACCGTCACCACCGTCAGCAACATACATCACCGTCACACCGTCAGTAACATACATCACCGTCACTACCGTCAAGCAACATGCATCACCGTCACTACCGTCAAGCAACACACATCACCGTCACCACCGTCAAGCAACATACATCACCGTCACCACCGTCAAGCAACATACATCACTGTCACCACCGTCAAGCAACACACATCACCGTCACTACCGTCAAGCAACATACATCACCGTCACCACCGTCAAGCAACACACATCACCGTCACTACCGTCAAGCAACACACATCACCGTCACTACCGTCAAGCAACATGCATCACCGTCACCACCGTCACGCAACATGCATCACCGTCATCACCGTCAAGCAACATCGACATCACCACCACCACCGTCACAACCGTCAAGCAACATCAACATCACCGTCACCACCGTCAAGCAACATGCATCACCGTCACCACCGTCAAGCAACATGCATCACCGTCACCACCGTCAAGCAACATCAACATCACCACCACCACCGTCACCACCGTCAAGCAACATCAACATCACCACCGTCACCACCGTCAAGCAACATCAACATCACCGTCACCACGAAAACATAGCACAATTGTAAACAAATCACGAAATTAGTGGGGCTTGAATCCATTGTTAACTCCCCTTATGTATGCTGTGAGCCTGTTGAAGAGCTGTGGGCCCCTGACACTTATTGTGTTGTTTCTTAGCATACACATTGCGCCCCTGCTTTTCATTGGTCGAATGTTACACCGTCTACTGAGTCTTGTCCTTTCATAGGGAGTGATTTCTGTGTGCAGATTTACGATCAGTCCCTCAAGGATTTTTCAGGTGTAAATTATTATGTATCTTTCTCGCTTTCATTCCAGGGAGTACAGGTCAAAGGACAAGGTGTTCTCAGTAATAGTTACCACTTATAAGAGGAACGTGTCGATAGACACTTTGCCTGTTGTATTGTGTGTGTGTGTACACCTGTCATGCCCCATTCTCGTCTCTCGCACCTCTCCCTCTCTCCCACCTTTCCCTCTCACCCACCTTTCCCTCTCACCCACCTCTCCCTCTCACCCACCTCTCCCTCTCACCCACCTCTCACTCTCACCCACCTCTCCCTCTCACCCACCTCTCCCTCTCACCCATCCTGAGCCGCTTCAGCTTCTATACAAAGATAAAGTGCTATAAGGAGAGTGTTTACAAAGCCTGTTAGTGGCCTACAGTATGTGTTCTCTGACCCTGTTGTGTTAAGAGCTGTGTAAAACCTCTGTTGTCCAGAGGTTTTACTCAGTTTGAATGTTGACAGTGTGAAGAGTTAGTGTGTTGTTATTTACTGTCAGCAGGCCTTCGTTTACTGCAAGCATAGAGTCATAAAAGCATCATTTAAACTACAGGAAACTTGTAGGTGACCTGTAGTAGGTCTCAGTCCCCGCTGCCTTGTCCCATACCAGGCCTTCAGGTTGATGGCATGATCGATAAGGCTGTTGGTGGCCTGCCCCACAGCCAGGTTGATCAGGAACTGATATGAGGAACCTGTGCAGTTCCCTCTTGGAGACAGCCAGAGGTCTGTTGGGGATCCCCCTTTTGCATGAAGAAAGGATGTAGAAAAGTCGTGGTCCCTTAACACTTACTGAGTTTTCTCTCAGTGTACTCATCGCTTCCCTGCTAACGCTAAAGTAGTGAAGGCGTACTCTCTGAGGTGGAGGAGAAATACATAATATATACGTGGAAGATACCGGAAAGTGTGGTCCCAAACCTTCACACTGTCATAATATCGGGCTGGAGTAAGAGATACGGGAGTAAATGTAAAATAAATCCAGTGAAAACCAGGGACATCATGGGCACAATTAGAGAACATTCTATCAACATCCATGGTCCCAGACCATTCAATAATATCGTGCAATACGAAGTAGAGGAGGTGGAGAGGTAGTTCGGTGTAACTCACTCTTGGTGCAAGATGATCAATCTCTTGCACATAAACTAACGCTGACCAATCAGTGGAGTGATAATGTCAGAGAATCTCTCAAGAATCACAAAAGTGTCATTACCAGAAACACGAGGAAAATGATAGGATAGATAACGAGAACCTTTAAGACAAGAGATATCAAGCCAATAATGATCTGGAATATTGTGCATTAACAGTTCCTTTTAAGGAAGGCGATATTGGAGACATGGAAAATGAATGGAGAACTTTCATTGCAGATATAAGTTTTGTCAAGCACCTGTCAAGTTCTGTCATGCACCCATGCTTTTCATTGGGGGTATATTGCAGAAGATGCAATATACCCCCAGTGAAAAGCATGGGTGCCACGAGTACACTGAGAGACATCACCGTTTGCAAGAGTTTTAAAGGAATGTTAAGAGGAACTTAGCAAACCTCTGGCAGATCTTTTCAATATATCACTACAAACTGGCATAGTGCCAGACAAGTGGAAAATGGCAAATGTAATACCTATTTACAAGGCAGATGACATGTCCTTAGCTTCGAACTATAGACCAATAAACCTTACCTCAATAGTTGGTAAATTTATGGAATCAATAATTGCCGAGGCAATTCGTAGCCATCTTGAAAGGCATAAATTGATTAATGAATCTCAACACGGTTTTACTAAGGGGCGTTCCTGTCTTACGAATTTACTAACTTTTTTTCACTAAGGTGTTTGAGGAGGTAGATCATGGTATTGAATATGATATTGTGTATATGGACTTCACTAAGGCTTTCGATAGAGTTCCACATCAGAGGCTATTGAGGAAACTTAAGGCACACGGAATAGGAGGAGAATTTTTTTCCAGGGTAGAGGCATGGGAGGCGGGGAGAAATCAGAATGGGGGCACGTCACAAGCGGTGTCCCACAGGGGTCAGTTTTGGGCCCCTTCTTGTTCACAATTTACATAAGCGACATAGATGAGGGAATAAATAGCAACATGAGCAAATTTGTTGATGACACCAAAATAGGCCGTCCAATTCATTCTAATGAGGACATTAGAGCACTCCAGAAGGATTTGAATAGACTGATGCAGTAGTCGGAGAAGTGGCAGATGCAGTTTAATGTAGACAAATGCAAAGTTCTAAATGTTGGGCAGGACAATAACCATGCCACATATAAACTGAATAATGTAGATCTTAATACTTGTGATTGCGAAAAGGATTTAGGAGTTCCGGTTAGCAGTAATCTGAAACCAAGACAACAGTGCATAAGTGTTCGCAATAAAGCTAACAGAATCCTTGGCTTTATATCAAGAAGTATAAATAATAGAAGTCCTCATGTTGTTCTTCAACTCTATATATCCTTGGTTAGGCCTCATTTAGATTATGCTGCACAGTTTTGGTCACCGTATTACGGAATGGATATAAATGCACTGGAAAACGTACAAAGGAGGATGACAAAGTTGATCCCACGTATCAGAAATCTTCCCTATGATTATAGACTGAGGGCCTTGAATCTGCACTCTCTAGAAAGGCGTAGAATTAGGGGGGATATGATTGAGGTGTATAAATGGAAAACAGGAATAAATAAAGGGGATGTAAATAGCGTGCTGAAAATATCCAGCCACGACAGGACTCGCAGCAATGGTTTCAAGTTGGAAAAGTTCAGATTCAGGAAGGATATAGGAAAGCACTGGTTTGGTAATAGAGTTGTGGATGAGTGGAACAAACTCCCGAGTACCGTCATAGAAGCTAAGACGTTGTGTAGTTTTAAAAATAGGTTAGATAAATACATGAGTAAGTGTGGGTGGGTGTGAGTTGGACTTGACTAGCTTGTGCTACTAGGTCTTATGCCGTGCTCCTCCCTTAAGTGGAAGTGACCTGACTATCTGGAGTTTACCTGAAGAGGGTTAACTCCAGGTAGTCAGGTCTAAGCAGGGGAGTGATGGACTTGCCTCGCATGGGTCAGTAGGCCTGCTGCAGTGTTCTTTTTTTCTTATGTTCTTAAGTGTAAAAAACCAAGACTCTTCAACAGCTTCCTATCCAACAGAAGCGGGATTACCAATAGACCCACAGCTGTCTTGAGAAGGAAACTGGATAGGTCCCTAAAATCAGTTTCTGACCAGCCCGGCTGTGATTCATATGATGGACTGCGTGTGGCCAGTAGTAACAGCGTGGTTAATCAGACCCTGGTCTACCGGGAGGCCTGGTCATGAACCGGGCACGGGGGCGTTGACGAAAGCAAGAGGTTTGACAGGTTGTGCAAAATACTCCCAATGAGCACACTGAGAGAACACAAAATAAGTGTAAGAGGCCCAAGACTTTTCACCATATATATATGGGGATTACCAATAGACCCCTGGCTGTCTTCAGGAGGAAACTTCCTCAAATCAGTCCCCGACCAGCCTGGCCATGGTTGGTACATTGGACGTCGTGTGGCCAGAAGTAACAGCCTAGTTGATCAGGCTTTATCCAGCAGGAGGCCTGGTCTGGCACCGAGCCACTGGGGTGTTGTTCCTCGAAAACAGCTCTCAGTTATCTTTCAGGTATCTTTCAGTTATCTTTCAGGTATCTTTCAGTTATCTTTCAGGTATCTTTCAGGTATCTTTCAGTTATCTTTCAGGTATCTTTCAGTTATCTTTCAGTTATCTTTCAGGTATCTTTCAGTTATCTTTCAGTTATCTTTCAGTTATCTTTCAGGTATCTTTCAGGTATCTTTCAGGTATCTTTCAGGTATCTTTCAGGTATCTTTCAGGTATCTTTCAGGTATCTTTCAGGTATCTTTCAGGTATTCCCTGCTCTGGAGAAAGAGGGTTGGGGGAGGGGGGTTCCAGGGAGTTCTGCTGTCACACTTTCTTCTTGTCCTGTTTACTGTTGTATTATATTTTTATCCAGTTTTCCTCTCTACCCCTCCTCTCTCTCTCTCTCTCTCTCTCTCTCTCTCTCTCTCTCTCTCTCTCTCTCTGGTTCGCTGGTGGTGTTGCTTAACTTAGTTCAGGTACCGAGGTAGAGGAACATGTGGTGGTTGATAAATAGAGAAGAAGAGGTTACACTACACCACAAGATCTTTCATTGTGCTTATTTCCTTGCCCCCCCCCCCGTCCACACCTCCCGACCCCCCAACTAAACCACTACCCTCCCCCCACCCGTTCTTATGTCCACTAGCGGAGGGGAAAATTGGGGAAAAATTGAGTATGAGGGAGCCGTCATTCCACATTTTGTTGGTAAGGAAGCGTCACCTGGTGGGTGAAGTAAGCGGTATATGGTGACTGGCACCTTTATACCTTCTATTTACCTTTGATGTGTTTCGAGAGTTTTCCTACTCTCGGAGCTCGGCCCTGGGTCAGGCTTGTTTGGTCAACTAGACTGTTGCTGCTGGCAGCCCGCTGGTCCCCATATCCATCACAGTCTGGTTGATCTGGTATTTAAAGACTTGTACACTTGTCCCAGCAGTGTTTCTGATATCTTCTGGGAATGTGTTAAGACGCCTGGAGCCACGGATGTTGAAGATTGAGACACTTATGCAACATATAAGAACATAAAAAAAGAGGAACACTGCAGCAGGCCTGTTGGCCCATTCTAGGCAGGTCCTTGACAATCCATCCTACTAACAGAATATTTCTTCAACCCAATTTTCAATGCTACCCAAGAAATAAGCCCTGATAAATCTACTTACTCATGTGCGAGTCCCACTTAAATCCAACCCCTCTCACTCATGAAATTATCCAACCTAAATTTGAAACTACCCAAGGTCCTAGCTTCAATAACCCTACTATGCAGACTGTTCCACTCATCAACTACCCTATTACCAAACCAATACTTTCATATATCCTTTCTAAATCTAAACTTATCTAATTTGAATCCATTATTGCGGGTTCTCTCTTAGAGAGATATCCTCAAGACCTTATTTATATCCCCTTTGTTAAGGAAACTTTTCGCCACACAGTGGCTTCATCAGTCCAATACAGGGCAGGAAGGGTAAGATGAGTAGTTCGAGGTAATCAGTCCCTCAGCCTGGAATCTCTTGTAGAAAGTACAGCATATGACCGGAGAAGTGGCTTATATACTGTAGTCAGGTGAGTTTAAGAAGGAGGAGGTGGGGTCACAGTGGGACCATCCACTAGTGTAAGTAGGTCTAGTGGATGGTCCCACTGTGACCCCACCTCCTCCTTCTTAAACTCACCTGACTACAGTATATAAGCCACTTCTCCGGTCATATGCTGTACTTTCTACAAGAGATTCCAGGCTGAGGGACTGATTACCTCGAACTACTCATCTTACCCTTCCTGCCCTGTAGAAGCAGGAGGAGGCGGGATCACAGTGGGACCATCCACTAGTGTAAGTAGGTCTAGTGGATGGTCCCACTGTGATCCCGCCTCCTCCTGCTTCCACTCACCTGACTACAGTATATAAGTCACTTCTCCGGTCATATGCTGTACTTTCTACAAGATTGATGGACTGAACACATCGATTCCAGGCTGAGGGACTGATTACCTCAAACTACTCATCTCCTTACCCCTCTCTGCCCTGTATTGGACTGAAGAAGCCACTGTGTGGCGAAAAGTTTCCTTAATAAAGATTCCCATATGTTGCATAAGTGTCTCAATCTTCAACTTGTCGGTTTTGAAACCCATTTATCTCATTTGATGCAATGTTCCCTTATTGTCCCCACCGCACCCCTGCTCCTCACTGGGTTTATTTTACACTTCCTCCCATATCTCTCACTCCAGTATGTTGTTATGGCAGTGTGCAGATTTGGGACCAGGCCCTCGAGTACTTTCCACATTTATATTATCATGTATCTCTCCTCGGTTCTGGTGAGTATTTATTTTTAAAACTCTGAAGAACTTTGAGGCTTTCTCTTAATTTAAATGTTAGATTGGCTCTGTGTGGGCCATCAGTGATCTCTGTATCTATTCCAGCTCTGATATCTCTCCTGCCCTGAACAAAGTCGTCAACACTTAACAATACTCTAAGCGAGAGAGCATAAACAGTTTAAATAGTACCATCAGTGGTACTATTTTCCTTGTTTTGAAAGTTCTCATTATCCACCTGGTCATTTGTCTACCTTGCTGTGTTCTTTGAAAGAAAAGTCAACTGACCTTATTACACCCAGGTCCTTCATGTGTCCTTTTATTCTATTTGGTAATTCTCTTTCATTTTTTTTATATAATGCCCAGTTTTGAATTCTTCATTGTTTACATATATAAACAGTTGGAACTTGTCACCAGTGAACCTAATATTATTTTCCACAACATACTGGAAGACTTTGCTGATATCTTCTTGCAGTTGTTCTGTGTCTTCTAATGAGGTGATTTTCATGATGGTACGAATCTATGGCGAGAAGTTTTTTTCTGGTGTAGGTGAAGTGCCCCGTCATATTCCGTTACTTACATCTATACTCGCACAGTCTCAAAAATACTAACTACCTCTGGACCTGGAAAGGTGTATGTGTAGAAAATTGGGGAAAAAATGATAGCGTTGCTCATCCATTTCTTCTTTCACAAATAACTGGACCAAAACATCCAGACATGAAAATCTCGCACTTCATATTAGAAGAAACTTAGAGAGCGCCTTTGAAGGAAGGTTGAAAATGATGTATTTTACGAGCTAAAATGTTGAAGAGTGAGATTGCTTCTTCACTGAGTAGGAGTTAGACACATGGTATTAAATTAAGGTGGGTCAACCGCCCCTAAGGACGATGGCATAACTTATAATGTTCTCAGAGCTTCAAGTCGGGTCCCTGATAACCCTTTATTAGCACTATGTAAACTTAGTTACACGGAGGGTATTTCTATTTGCTAGACCAATAATCTCGTGCTTATTCATAAGCCACAGCACTATGATACATTTAAACCAATCCTCTTAACTAGTTGTCTCTGTAAAACATTTGAAAGAATGATACTTTTAGACTCTATTATAGAATCAGACACCAACTCTTGTCTCATCTCTTTGGATTCACACATTTCTTGGTTTTAAACCTGTTTGATCTCGCAAACAGAACTGTTATCCCACATGAATTAGCCGTAAAGAGTATTGGTAGCAACCTACTCAGCTGGATAATGGGCTGTCTCTCGAATAGAGTATCCTCTGTTTACTAGAGTTCTCAATCCCATATCCACATAGCCACTACCCTCCACAGGATGAATGAGAGTGCACAATAAACTAGCTACTACTGCCCACAGGATGGATATTAGATACACAATGAACTAGCCACTGCCGTCCACACCATGAATATAGGGTGCATAATAAACTAGCCACTGCCGTCCACACCATGAATATAGGGTGCATAATAAACTAGCCACTGCCGTTCACACCATGAATATAGGGTGCATAATAAACTAGCCACTGCCGTCCACACCATGAATATAGGGTGCATAATAAACTAGCCACTGCCGTCCACACCATGAATATAGGGTGCATAATAAACTAGCCACTGTCGTTCACACCATGAATATAGGGTGCATAATAAACTAGCCACTGCCGTTCACACCATGAATATAGAGTGCATAATAAACTAGCCACTGCCGTTCACACCATGAATATAGGGTGCATAATAAACTAGCCACTGCCGTCCACACCATGAATATAGGGTGCATAATAAACTAGCCACTGCCGTCCACACCATGAATATAGGGTGCATAATAAACTAGCCACTGCCGTCCACACCATGAATATAGGGTGCATAATAAACTAGCCACTGCCGTTCACACCATGAATATAGGGTGCATAATAAACTAGCCACTGCCGTCCACACCATGAATATAGGGTGCATAATAAACTAGCCACTGCCGTCCACACCATGAATATAGGGTGCATAATAAACTAGCCACTGCCGTTCACACCATGAATATAGGGTGCATAATAAACTAGCCACTGCCGTTCACACCATGAATATAGGGTGCATAATATACTAGCCACTGCCGTTCACACCATGAATATAGGGTACATAATAAACTAGCCACTGCCGTTCACACCATGAATATAGGGTGCATAATAAACTAGCCACTGCCGTTCACACCATGAATATAGGGTGCATAATAAACTAGCCACTGCCGTTCACACCATGAATATAGGGTGCATAATAAACTAGCCACTGCCGTCCACACCATGAATATAGGGTGCATAATAAACTAGCCACTGCCGTCCACACCATGAATATAGGGTGCATAATAAACTAGCCACTGCCGTTCACACCATGAATATAGGGTGCATAATAAACTAGCCACTGCCGTCCACACCATGAATATAGGGTGCATAATAAACTAGCCACGGCCGTCCACACCATGAATATAGGTTACACAATAAACTAGCCACTGCCGTCCACACCATGAATATAGGGTGCATAATAAACTAGCCACTGCCGTCCACACCATGAATATAGGGTGCATAATAAACTAGCGACAAAAAAAGAAAAATCTTTAAGTATTAAAGTGTGTAGACTTGACGTATCGTTAGTAGGTGTGTGTGGAAGCTTAATATATGTACTTTTAAAATTGGCTAGTTCCTGCAACCAATGCCATTTTAATCGGTTATGTTGACCTGCGGGCCGCTGACAGTAACACCCTGATTGATCAGTCAGCAAGGAAGTCCTGCTTCAGAATAGGCTGCCTGGAGTTACCTGAAGAGAGTTCCGGGGGTCAACGCCCCTGCGGCCCGGTCTGTGACCAGTCCTCAAGTGGAGGGAATTCCTTGAAACCGTCATAGGTATATGTTTATATTAGAACCAGGAAGATAACTTAGAGACGTTCAACTGATGCTTCAAGTATCTAGGACTGTCCTTTGATTCTTGCACATCACGTCAATTTATAGTTAACATTGTAAAAGAGGAGAATGACAGGTTCATGTTCCTCTGAACACTGTCACAGTACCTACCAGTTGAGGGACACATCACCCTGGCTCTTATACAGTGTCATGCAGGATGCTCCTGCAGGATGCCCCTGCTTATCATCATACTCTGATCCGAAGAACAAATTATCCAGAATAAAATGGCGAGATTTGTTCTGTACCAGGACACAAGAGGACGTCTGGGAGAGAATGTATAAGACAAGTGAAAATTTGTGTATGCAATAATTTCGCCAAAATCATTCTGAACATAACGAAAAAAATATATTTCATTGTGTTTGTTTATTATTAAATTAATGTTAGCGTATCTAAAATATATTTAGTTGGGTTAGGCTAAATTAAATTGCGCTTGTTGTAATAAGGTTAGGTAGGTTTTCAAAGTTTCTCTTGGTACAAAATTATAAATTCTTACATTAACATAAATGAAAAAAATATATCTTTAAACGTATAAGAGAAAATTTTAGAAAGGACTTAATTTTAGATGAGTTCTTGCTAATTGACCAGTTTTAACTAATAGGCACGACATATATATATATATATATATATATATATATATATATATATATATATATATATATATATGCACTGTGAGTTGTTGTATCTCTCTCGATGTATATATGATGAGAGTTTACTTTAAGTTATATTTTACTGGTTAAAGTATTTTTGACTAGTGAGGGACAGGTTACGTGCAGCCATGATGACCCTCGTGTAGCCGATAGGTTTTAAACCCTATTAGCCAAATAACCAAGCGGCATACATAACAGCAGTTGAGAGTTGCCCCGTGTATGTGTGTGGGGGATGGGAGGGGTGCAATAGTGCCTGGCGCCTGGTGTGTGGGTGTTTGAGTGCCTGGTGCAGGGGTGCCTTATACAGGGGTGTGGGTGTAGGGGTGAGTGCATGCAGGGTGCCTGGTGCTGGGTGTGTGGTAATGTCATGCAGGCGGAGACAGACAACATGGTGTGCGTGTGCATGTGATCATGGCAGTGCTTGCATGTGCCAAATCAGACAGCCAGATGAAGCACATAAATATGCCATGAGACATCCACTAAGTTGCCTGAGGTTGTGTTGAGGGCCAGACCTCTTATAGTGCACCCAGACCTCAGTCAGTGCACTCTGACCTCAGTGCACCCAGACCTCAGTGCACCCAGACCACAGTGCACCCAGACCTCTCTCAGTACTCCCACACCTCTCTGTGCCCTCAAACCTCTCTGGGTGCACCCAGACTTCTCTCTGTACACCCAGAGCTCTCTCAGTGCACCCAGACCTCTCACAGTACACCCAGATGTCTCTCAGTGCTCACACACCTCTCTCAATGCTCAGTGCACCCAGACCTCTCACAGTACACCCAGATGTCTCTCAGTGCTCCCACACCTCTCTCAGTGCACTCAGACCCCTCTCAGTGCACCCAGATCTTGCACATTGCACCTAGACCTCTCAAAGTGCACCTAGACCTCTCAAAGTGCACCTAGACCTCTCAAAGTGCACCTAGATCTCTCAAAGTGCACCTAGATCTCTCAAAGTGCACCTAGACCTCTCAAAGTGCACCTAGACCTCTCAAAGTGCACCTAGACCTCTCAAAGTGCACCTAGATCTCTCAAAGTGCACCTAGACCCAACATATGTAAACATATGTTTTACAGTGTCAAACGTTCTCTCTCACCGAGGATGGTTACCGGTGTCATTCATTCATTCATTTTCATCTCTCCTGTCAAAACAGTGTCTTCTTTACCCTTTCTCATCCTGTCTGTTTGTTTAAAAAAACCCTGGATGTAACAGCAGTGTGTTGCAACACTGTTCTGTATGATAGTTACACAGTGGGAACAACAGCAGTGTGTTGCAACACCGCTCTGTTTGATAGTTACACAGTGGGAACAACAGCAGTGTGTTGCAACACCGCTCTGTTTGATAGTTACACAGTGGGAACAACAGCAGTGTGTTGCAACACCGCTCTGTTTGATAGTTACACAGTGGGAACAACAGCAGTGTGTTGCAACACCGCTCTGTTTGATAGTTACACAGTGGGAACAACAGCAGTGTGTTGCAACACTGATCTGTATGATAGTTACACAGTGGGAACAACAGCAGTGTGTTGCAACACTGTTCTGTATGATAGTTACACAGTGGGAACAACAGCAGTGTGTTCCAATACTGTTCTGTATGATAGTTACACAGTGGGAACAACAGCAGTGTGTTGCAACACTGTTCTATATGATAGTTACACAGTTGGAACAACATCAGTGTGTTGCAACACCGCTCTGTTTGATAGTTGCACAGTCGGAACAACAGTAGTGTGTTGCAACACTGTTCTATATGATAGTTACACAGTGGGAACAACAGCAGTGTGTTGCAACACTGTTCTGTATGATAGTTACACAGTGGTAACAACAGTAGTGTGTTGCAACACTGTTCTGTATGATAGTTACACAGTGGGAACAACAGCAGTGTGTTGCAACACAGTTCTACATGATAGTTAACAGTGGTAACAATAGTAGTGTGTTGCAACACTGTTCTTTATGATAGTTACACAGTGGGAACAACAGTAGTGTGTTGCAACACTGTTCTTTATGATAGTTACGCAGTGGGAACAACAGTAGTGTGTTGCAACACTGTTCTTTGTGATAGTTGCACAGTAAGAACTACAGTAGTGTGTTGCAACACTGCTCTGTATGATAGTTGCACAGTGGGAACAACAGCAGTGTGTTGCAACACTGCTCTGTATGATAGTTACACAGTGGGAACAACAGCAGTCTGTTGCAACACTGCTCTATATGATAGTTGCACAGTGGGAACAACAGCAGTGTGTTGCAACACTGCTCTGTATGATAGTTGCACAGTGGGAACAACAGAAGTGTGTTGCAACACTGCTCTGTATGATAGTTACACAGTGGGAACAACAGCAGTCTGTTGCAACACTGCTCTATATGATAGTTGCACAGTGGGAACAACAGCAGTGTGTTGCAACACTGCTCTGTATGATAGTTGCACAGTGGGAACAACAGCAGTGTGTTGCAACACTGCTCTGTATGATAGTTACACAGTGGGAACAACAGCAGTCTGTTGCAACACTGCTCTATATGATAGTTGCACAGTGGGAACAACAGCAGTGTGTTGCAACACTGCTCTGTATGATAGTTGCACAGTGAGAACAACAGCAGTGTGTTGCAACACTGCTCTGTATGATAGTTGCACAGTGGGAACAACAGCAGTCTGTTGCAACACTGCTCTGTATGATAGTTGCACAGTGGGAACAACAGCAGTCTGTTGCAACACTGCTCTGTATGATAGTTGCACAGTGGGAACAACAGCAGTGTGTTGCAACACTGCTCTGTATGATAGTTACACAGTGGGAACAACAGCAGTCTGTTGCAACACTGCTCTGTATGATAGTTGCACAGTGGGAACTACAGTAGTGTGTTGCAACACTGCTCTGTATGATAGTTACACAGTGGGAACAACAGCAGTGTGTTGCAACACTGCTCTGTATGATAGTTGCACAGTGGGAACAACAACAGTCTGTTGCAACACTGCTCTGTATGATAGTTGCACAGTGGGAACCAAATCTAGTTATGGTACCCTGTCATATTCCATCACACGGGATGGTGTTGATACAAGGTGTTGAAATATGTCAGCCTGAGCTAGACCTCAGCATTGTCAGCCTGAGCTAGGAGACCTCAGCAGTGTCAGCTTGAGCTAGGAGACCTCAGCAGTGTCAGCCTGAGCTAGACCTCAGCATTGTCAGCCTGAGCTAGGAGACCTCAGCAGTGTCAGCTTGAGCTAGGAGACCTCAGCAGTGTCAGCCTGAGCTAGACCTCAGCAGTGTCAGCCTGAACTAGGAGACCTCAGCAGTGTCAGTCTGAGCTAGACCTCAGCAGTGTCTGCCTGAGCTAGGAGACCTCAGCAGTGTCAGCCTGAGCTAGACCTCAGCAGTGTCAGCCTGAGCTAAGAGACCTCAGCAGTGTCAGCCTGAGCTAGACCTCAGCAGTGTCTGCCTGAGCTAGGAGACCTTAGCAGTGTCAGCCTGAGCTAGACCTCAGCAGTGTCGGCCTGAGCTAGGAAACCTCAGCAGTGTCAGTCTGATCTTGGAGACTCTGGTAGGACTGAAGGTTTATCAGCTAGCTCAGGTTCTGAGGAGAGATTACATTTTGAAGAAGATATCTCCACCTCACTGATGCTGCGACCTCCTCACTGATGCTGCGACCTCCTCACTGATGCTGCGACCTCCTCACTGATGCTGCGACCTCCTCACTGATGCTACGACCTCCTCACTGATGCTGCACTCTTCATTACATTGATGCTGCGCCTTCCATCTCACTGATGCTGCGCCCTCCATCTCACTGATACTGCGCCCTCCATCTCACTGATGCTGCGCCCTCCATCTAATTGATGCTGCGCCTTCCATCTCACTGATGCTGCGCCCTCCATCTCACTGATACTGGCCCTCCATCTCACTGATACCGCCTCCATCTCACTGATACTCGCCTCCATCTCACTGATACTGCGCCTTCCATTCACTGATCTGCGCTTCATTCAGATACTGCCCCTCCATTCACTGTACTGCCTCCATCTCATGATACTGCCCTCCATCTCTGATACTGCCTCATCTCACGTTGCCTCCATCTCACTGATACTGCGCCTCACAGTGCATTCACTGATCTGGCCCTCATCTAACTGATAGGCTTATCAGCTAGCCCTCAAATCTCACTGATATTGCGCCTCCACTCACTGATACTGCGCCCTCATCTCACTGATATCTGCGCCTCCTCCACTGATACTGCTGCCTCCATCTCACTGATACTGCGCCTTCCATCTCACTGATCACGCCCTCATCTCACTGATACTGCCCTTCCATCTCACTGATACTGCGCCCTCCATCTCACTGATACTGCGCCCTCCATCTCACTGATACTGCGCCCTCCATCTCACTGATACTGCGCCCTCCATCTCACTGATACTGCGCCTTCCATCTCACTGATACTGCGCCCTCCATCTCACTGATACTGCGCCCTCCATCTCACTGATACTGCGCCCTCCATCTCACTGATACTGCGCCCTCCATCTCACTGATACTGCGCCCTCCATCTCACTGATACTGCGCCTTCCATCTCACTGATACTGCACCCTCCATCTCACTATGATACTGCGCCTTCCATCTCACTGATACTGCGCCCTCCATCTCACTGATAGTGGGCCTTCCATCTCACTGATACTGCGCCCTCCATCTCACTGATACTGCGCCCTCCATCTCACTGATACTGCGCCCTCCATCTCACTGATACTGCGCCCTCCATCTCACTGATACTGCGCCCTCCATCTCACTGATACTGCGCCCTCTCACTGATACTGCGCCCTCCATCTCACTGATACTGCGCCTCCATCTCACTGATACTGCGCCCTCCATCTCACTGATACTGCGCCTCCATCTCACTGATACTGCGCCTCCATCTCACTGATACTGCGCCTTCCATCTCACTGATACTGCGCCCTCCATCTCACTGATACTGCGCCTCCATCTCACTGATACTGCGCCTCCATCTCACTGATACTGCGCCCTCCATCTCACTGATACTGCGCCTCCATCTCACTGATACTGCGCCTCCATCTCACTGATACTGCGCCCTCCATCTCACTGATACTGCGCCCTCCATCTCACTGATACTGCGCCCTCCATCTCACTGATACTGCGCCCTCCATCTCACTGATACTGCGCCCTCCATCTCACTGATACTGCGCCCTCCATCTCACTGATACTGCGCCCTCCATCTCACTGATACTGCGCCTCCATCTCACTGATACTGCGCCCTCCATCTCACTGATACTGCGCCTCCATCTCACTGATACTGCGCCCTCCATCTCACTGATACTGCGCCCTCCATCTCACTGATACTGCGCCTCCATCTCACTGATACTGCGCCCTCCATCTCACTGATACTGCGCCTCCATCTCACTGATACTGCGCCTCCATCTCACTGATACTCCTCCATCTCACTGATACTGCGCCCTCCATCTCACTGATACTGCGCCCTCCATCTCACTGATACTGCGCCCTATCTCACTGATACTGGCCTCCATCTCACTGATACTGCGCCCTCCATCTCACTGATACTGCGCCTTCCATCTCACTGATACTGCGCCCTCCATCTCACTGATACTGCGCCCTCCATCTCACTGATACTGCGCCTCCATCTCACTGATACTGCGCCCTCCATCTCACTGATACTGCGCCTCCATCTCACTGATACTGCGCCTCCATCTCACTGATACTGCGCCCTCCATCTCACTGATACTGCGCCCTCCATCTCACTGATACTGCGCCCTCCATCTCACTGATACTGCGCCTCCATCTCACTGATACTGCGCCCTCCATCTCACTGATACTGCGCCCTCCACTCACTGATACTGCGCCCTCCATCTCACTGATACTGCGCCCTCCATCTCACTGATACTGCGCCCTCCATCTCACTGATACTGCGCCTCCATTCACTGATACTGCGCCCTCCATCTCACTGATACTGCGCCCTCCATCTCACTGATACTGCGCCCTCCATCTCACTGATACTGCGCTCTCCATCTCACTGATACTGCGCTTCCATTCACTGATACTGCGCCCTCCATCTCACTGATACTGCGCCTCTCCATCTCACTGATACTGGCCTCCATCTCACTGATACTGCTCCTCCTCTCACCTGATACTGCGCCTCATCTCACTGATACTGCGCCTTTCCATCATCACTGATAACTGGTCTCATACTGATACTTGGTCATCTCACTGATATACCTGTCATCTACTCTGATACTGGTCCTCATCTCACTGTCATCAACCTGTCATCTACTGATACTGCGGGCTCCATCTCACTGATACTGCCGTCATCTACTGTACTCGCTCATCTACACTGATACTGCCTCCATGTCACTGATACTGGTCTCTATTTCTACCTGTATATACTGGCCATCTATTCATGATACTTGTCTCTATCTTCTCGATACTGGTCTCATACCATCTCATCATACTGGTCATCATACCTGGCTCATACCTTTGTCATACTGGCCTCCATCATATACTGGTCATTCATATCCTGGTCATCTACTGATCTGGTCACATACTGTCATCTGATACTTGGTCCATCTGATATCTGGTCATCATCATGTTCTCCTGGTCATATACTGGTCATCATACTGGTCATATACTGGCTCTCATACTGATACTGCGCCTCATCATGACTGCGTCTCTATTCTTACTCTGATATGTTCATTTATCTGATGGATCTTGTTAGTTTCTGTCATACTGATACTCTGGTCATCATACTGGTCATCATACCTTGTCATCATACCTTGTCATCATACTTGGTCATCATACCTGGTCATCATACTTGGTCATTGTACTTGGTCATCATACCTGGTCATCATACCTGGTCATTATACTTGGTCATCATACCTGGTCATCATACCTGGTCATTATACTTGGTCATCAGACCTGGTCATCATACTTGGTCATCATACCTTGTCATCATACCTTGTCATCATACCTTGTCATCATACCTGGTCATCATACTTGGTCATCATACCTTGTCATCATACCTTGTCATCATACCTTGTCATCATACTTGGTCATCATACTTGGTCATCATACCTTGTCATCATACCTTGTCATCATACCTGGTCATCATACTTGGTCATCATACCTGGTCATCATACTTGGTCATCATACCTGGTCATCATACCTGGTCATCATACCTGGTCATCATACCTGGTCATCATACCTGGTCATCATACCTGGTCATTATACCTGGTCATCATACCTGGTCATCATACTTGGTCATCATACCTTGTCATCATACCTTGTCATCATACGTGGTCATCATACTTGGTCATCATACCTGGTCATCATACTTGGTCATCATACCTGGTCATCATACTTGGTCATCATACGTGGTCATCATACTTGGTCATCATACCTTGTCATCATACCTTGTCATCATACCTGGTCATCATACCTGGTCATTATACTTGGTCATCATACCTGGTCATCATACTTGGTCATCATACCTTGTCATCATACCTTGTCATCATACGTGGTCATCATACTTGGTCATCATACCTGGTCATCATACTTGGTCATCATACCTGGTCATCATACTTGGTCATCATACGTGGTCATCATACTTGGTCATCATACCTGGTCATCATACTTGGTCATCATACCTGGTCATCATACATGGTCATCATACCTGGTCATCATACTTGCTCATCATAAGAGTATGATGAGAAGGAAGGGGGGAGAGATGGAGTGGTAGTGGGTGAGGGTGAAAATGCGATAAAAAGGGTATGGGTAACTAGTAGAAGAAATGAGTGGGCTACCACTTTTGGTTGGGAATGGGTACATATATTTTCTCATTTACGATGGGGAGTTCGTGCAATGGGTGATTTTAGATTTTGCTCCCGAAGTGTCTACTTTATTGTACACCTCATACCCATCATGTGGACGGTAGAGAGGCCTACGAACTAGGCCTCAGAGGAGTTTCCAGGAGTACATATGGATTTATATCTACAGTTGACTTTTCTGTTGCAAGCAAATTTAGGAAATTTGCTTAATATGGCTGGCGTTTTCTTTTCTTTAATATACCTTGACATATAACATGGGTTATTATACTTGGCGGTGAGTCTCTTGACGAACATATTATGTGGATTTGGAATGTCTTTTGCTCTCTAGAATGTCTTCTTCGTCTTGCAAGATGCTGAGGAGTATGTTGTAGTCGACTCTGAGTGATGGGGCGTGAGTGTACTTGATTCTGCGCTGAGGAGTAGTAGTAGGTATGATGGTACCTCATGGTGGTCCTATTTTGGGTTAATGTACAATTTTGAAGCGGTCGAGAAAGGTGATGAAATCATCGGAGATCGAAGAGTCTTTTTTTCAGGTATTGATGAAGTAGCTTTAATACACACTGAAGAATATACTTATTTTTGCTGATGAAGAAAGTATTCACATTAGAAGGTAAACAAAGGTCTACTGAAGTAGCCTCCACCTACTGATGATGTTACTATGTATATATGAGAAGTATTGCGTGATGGATAGAGAGCTTCTCGCCCTGGTGCCAACATTCATTACTCGGCTGTGTTGGAATAGGGGCGAGACAGACACACAGACGGACGGACAGAAAGTAAGGGAACAAGGGAGTGAGTGTATAAGACAGCACCACAGAAGAAAGGTGTTCGGTATCTTACTCTGGTCCGGCAGACAACTTTATTATGGTAGAGCCAGAATGACGAAGATAAGAGTTGCAGGAGTGGGAGGGAGTGAGGGCGGTTATTAGTAGGGTGAGAGGGTGGTGGGAGTGAAGGTGGTTGTGAGTTGGGTGGTGGGGTTGGGAGTAGGGTGGTCATTTCCAAATCTCCAAAAAGGAGGACAGCCACTTTTGTGTATATACAGGGTGGGCTAAAAGTAGGCGTACACTTAGTAGGTATACACTTAACTCCTGCACCTGCTCGGCATTTTCACACTTCCAATACTGCTTTAGTATTGGAATAATGTTTTGGAATTATGGTTTGGATAAATTAAATCGAGAACGTGAACAAATAGTGAAACAACTGTAAGCCTACTTTTGGCCCACCCTGTATATATATATCTATACGTCCACAGCAGGACTCGAACCTGCAAACTCTATATCTACTTTACCCCAGATAAGTATGGGCGCCTAGCCGAAGCTAGACGATGTTTCCCCATACCCCGGGGCACCAGGCTTGTTTTCAAAGTTATTTCATCAAATCCTGACACATGCAGTGGACAACGAAAGAGATTTGAAATGCCAAAACAACAGTGCTTAAGTGTTCGCAATAAAGCGAACAGAATTCTTGGCTTCATATCGATAAGTATAAATAATAGAAGTCCTCAGGTTGTTCTTCAACTCTATATATCCTTGGTTAGGCCTCATCTAGATTATGCTGCACAGTTCTGGTCACCGTATTACAGAATGGATATAAATGCACTGGAAAACGTACAGAGGAGGATGACAAAGTTGATCCCATGTATCAGAAATCTTCCCTATGAGGATAGACTGAGGGCCCTGAATTTGCACTCTCTAGAAAGGCGTAGAATTAAGGGGATATGATTGAGATGTATACATGGAAAACAGGAATAAATAAAGGGAATGTAAATAGCGTGCTAAAAATATCTAGCCAAGACAGAACTCGCAGCAATGGATTTAAGTTGGAAAAGTTCAGATTCAGGAAGGATATAGGAAAGCATTGGTTTGGTAATAGAGTTGTGGATGAGTGGAACAAACTCCCGAGTACCGTTATAGAAGCTAAGACGTTGTGTAGTTTTAAAAATAGGTTAGATAAATACTTGAGTGGGTGTGGGTGGGTGTGAGTTGGACATGCGTCGCATGGGCCAGTAGGCCTGCTGCAGTGTCCCTGCTTTCTTATGCTCTTATGTAGTGATTGATATCTTGACTCGTCTAGCACACGTACACTGCTGCTCCGCATGTAGTGTTACCAACGGCAACTACACAATGCGTCATTGGTTATTGTGGCCTCAGTTCCCACTGTTTTAGTATACGTAAGGTAATTCATATATTTTTTCTAGACAGTCCCCAAAAAGAAGGACAGATCAAGTTCTGCTTGAGGTGGCGCAGGAGGGAGGACACAGTGCTTGAGGTGGCGCAGGAGGGAGGACACAGTGCTCAAAAGCAGGACGTCTGGCCAGCCTAGCACTAGGATTGAAGGGTGGGAGGGAGGTGGGGGTGGGTGTGAGGTTGGTTATGGAAACTAAAGCATTATAGTATCAGGTTAAGTTAGATAAGGTTCGTCAGGAAACAGGACAAGTGTTTCCTGACGCAGGTCTTAGTCAGATGATGACCCAGAGCTGAAGCTTCTGGTCATCTGACGTCATGCTCTCTTATATAAAGTCCTGCCTCACCGACAGACGTCAGTATGGGACACTCAGTGATACAAATTATCATCACAGGGTACCTCAGGGTAGCGTTCTTTGCCGACTGTTATTCCTCATCTACATCAGTGACCTACCAAATGCCTCCCAATCCTGTTTGCAGATGAGACAATATATCTATCTAATCCTGATTCAGTGTCCTGTCAAGATAGTGAACGAGGAGCTGGTAAAGATTTCTACCTGAATTTCAACTAACAAACTTACTGTCAGTATTGACAAGACTTTTTATATGTTGATGAGGAATGAAGCTAAAATACCCATTTCAACTCTTAGAAATACATGACGAGGAAAAATTCTTAAGGATATACTTTGACTCCAACCTGAAATTCAACACTCAAATCCAACACAATCCAGGGCAACATGGGTTCAGAGTAGGTCACTCCTGCCTCTCGCAGCTACTGGATCACTATAATATGGTCTTGGAAGCACTGGAAGAAAAATAGAATGCAGATGTAATATACACAGATTTTGCAAAAGCCATTTACAAGTGTGATCATGGTGTAATAGCACACAAAATACATGCTAAAGGAATAACTGGCAAAGTGGGGAGATGGATCTTCAACTTTCTAACCAATGGAACACAGAGTAGTGGTCAACAGAATTAAATTGGAAGTGCCATACTGAAATCTCTCTTCCACAAGGCACAGTACTCGCCCCCATCCTGTTCCTCATCCTCATATCAGACATAGACAGAGATGTAATCCACAGCACCGCGTCATCCTTTGCAGACGATACTAGGATCTGCATGAGACTGTCATCTATTGAGGACACGATTAACCTCCAAGAAGATATAAACCAAGTTTTCCAATGGGCAACGGAAAACAATATGATGTTCAATGAAGACAAATTCCAACTACTCCGTTATGGAAAACTGGAGGAGATAATAACTAGAACTGAGTATACTACAAACTCTGATCACACAATAGAGCGGAAAAATAATGTGAGGGACCTGGGAGTGGTAATGTCTGAGGATCTCACTTTCAAGAATCACAACAGTGCCACGATCACATCTGCGAAGAAAATGATAGGATGGATAATGAGAACGTTCAAAACAAGAGATGACAAGCCAATGATGATCCTTTTCAAATTACTTGCTCTCTCTAGGCTGGAATACTGCTGTACATTAACATCTCCGTTCAAAGCAGGTGAAATTGCAGATCTGAGTTCCATGAAACACCTTAACTACTGGGAACGCTTGGAAGCACTTGACTTGTACTCGCTGGAAAATCCTACAAGGAATGGTCCCGAATCTGCACATAGAAATCACTTCCTACGAAAGTAAAAGACTGGGCAGGCGGTGCAAAATACCCCCAGTAAAAAAGTAGGGGTGCCATTGGTACACTAAGAGTGCACCAATGGCGCCCCCGGACACAATAAGTGTTCGGCCATAAGGGGAATTACCAATAGACCCCTGGTTGTCTTCAAGAGGGAGCTGGACAGATACTTAAAGTTGGTGCCGGATCAGCCGGGCTGTGGTTCGTACGTTGGACTACTTGCAACCAGCAGTAACAGCCTCGTTGATCAGGCCCTGATCCAACGGGAGGCCTGGTCGTGGACCAGGCCGCGGGGGCGTTCATCCCCGGAATACCCTCCAGGTAGACTCCAGGCAAGACACATATAAGAAAATTTCGAAAACCACAGACACTGTCAAAGCTGCTCTTTGTTCCCCAGACACCATCACTTTGTACTATTGTCTAATGCGTCGTCACCTCACTTATGGTTTCTGTGCTTGGGAATCTACTACAGCAAGTCACCTAAAACTCATTGTTTCCCAGCAGAATTGAGCTGCTGGAATAATCACCCGTTCAGGTTCAAGACAACACGCATCCCCACTATTTAAAAGTCTCTGCTTATTGAACATACAACACAGCCACACTACTGAGCACTTGATATATACAGGACACTCAGAACGACCCTCATCCCACCTCTCCGACTCTTCCTTCAGAACTGCAACACAACACAGATAAAATGCAGGAAATATATATTTATTTTATATACTGCGTGTTTGACTTAACCCATACAGGAAATCCATGCAAATAAAGAGCCCTAAAATTTAGAACTTAATTCCAGATGCAAAAAGTTTCCCGTCAGCCACCTGCTTCGAAAACATTGTCAGGAAACACCTCCTGAATCTTACTTGAACTCTGCTTAGACAAACTATGTTTAAGCTTGCTCTATCAATAGCAACTATGTTGATCCAATTTCTATTAGTATTCATACTGCTGTTCACACTACCACCACTCTGTGTCAGCGTGTGTATTAACCAAATATATCTATCTCAGTATTCCACAATACAAATGTTATACCAAATTGTTACACAAAATCTCAGAATATCATAATTCTTATACCAAATTGCCTCAGTGTTAAATGTCTCAGTGTTAAATCAGTCCACAGCATACTTCTGGAGTCTGGCTGTCTGGATTAAGTACTGTGTACTCTGATGCCGAGTTTGCAGGTTCGTACCCAGCTGTGGACTGAGAAATAATGTTTGTAAATAATTTAGGGAGTTTGCCAATTTTAAAGTAGAGCATTCAAGTAAACTACTGTATTTGTCTCATTGTCTAGAAATTATAAGTTGATTTTAAGGCTGCCAGAAATGCTCTGCATAACAAGGGGCTTTCTAGAAAGTACTTTATACATGTCAATTACTGCAGTGTCAGTTGTATGTTGTAGTCCACTTGGTGAAGGTAACTGACGAGTCTCCTCTTGAAGAATTCTACACTTGTTCTTGTTTCTGATATCTCTTAGTAACATGTTAAGTAGTCTGAGACCACAAATGTTGGTAGAATGTTCTCTCTGCAACATCGTCATTTCGTGTTTTCTTATAATAATTAATTTGTAGTTTGGGATAATAAAGTGGAAGAATTTATTCCATGATGGTGACGTAGATCAATGTGCTCACCTCCAGGAGTACTGTACTACCTGTAACTTGAATTGTGTAATGTCCCTACTCCAGTAAGAGGAGAAGGGGATGGCTGGCTGAAGAGGGGACAAGTAGGCCTAAAGAAGAGGTACTGGCGTAAGGGGAGAAGAGTATATGAGGCTGGGAGGGGAGGGAAGGGGAGGTGAGGAGAGGGTAGGGGAGGGACTGCTTAGTGTGGAGGGCTGGGCGGATGGAGGGGAGTTCATGATATAGGCAAGGAGATGCAGTGGATGGGGAAGACAGATGGGGAGAAATTATGTAGACTGAGAGGGAGACTGAGATGAAGAGGCTGAGAGGAGGAGGAGGCTGTGAGAGGCTAAGAGGAGGCTGTGAGGGGCTAAGAAATTACCAGTAGTCTCTTCCGGAGGTCACCGCCCCGCAGCCCGGTCCCAGACCAGGCCTCCTGGTTGCTGGCCTGATTGATCAAGCTGTGCGTGTCAGCCACCCACAGCCCAACGTATGCACCACATGACTCACGAAATCGTAATGACACTTATTGTATTTTCTTAGTGTACTAATCATTGAGCGTATGTTGCATCTCCTGCCAAGTCTTTTGCTTCCGTAGGGAATGATTTCTGTGTGCAGATTAGGGACCAGTCCCTCTAGGATTTTCCAGGTGTAGATTATGATAAATCTCTCTCGCCTGTGCTCCAGTAAATACAAGTCAAGTGCTTCCAAGCTTTCCCAGTAGTTGAGGTGTTTGATGGAACTTATATGTGCAGTAAAGGTTCTCTGTACATTCTCTTGATCTGCAATTTCACCTGCCTTGAACGGAGATGTCAATGTACAGCAGTGTTCCAGCCTAGAGAGAACAAGGGATTTAAAAAAGATTGTCATTAGTCTTGAATGTTCTCATTATCCATCCTATCAGTTTCCTCGCAGATGTGATAGTGGCATTGTTGTGATCCTTGAAGGTGAGATCCTCAGACATTACCACTCCCAGGTTCTTCACATTACTTTTCCGCTCTATTGTGTGATTAGAGTTTGTATGACTCACGAAATCGTAATGACACGATTGCAAACAAATAACAGGTGGGGTTCGAACCTGGTCACAGAGTCTAAACTCCAGACGTGCGTAAGCCACTAGCCAGCTAGCTTCAATAAGATTCATCCAACTAGGTATATTTCTACACCATAGGAAGGTTAGCATAGGCACCACCGTGTCCACAAATGCAAGTGGTGTAGAAATATACCTAGTTGGATGAATCTTATTGAAGCTAGCTGGCCTAGTGGCTTACGCGACGGTCTGGAGTTTTGAGACTCTGTGACCGCGGGTTCGAACCCCACCCGTGGTATGGTTAGAGTTTGTAGTATACTCAGTCCTAGCTATTATTTTCTCCAGTTTTCCATAACGGAGTATAGTTGGAATTTGTCTTCATTAAACATCATATTGTTCTCTGTTGCCCATTGGAAAACTTGGTTTATATCTTCTTGGAGGTTAACCGTGTCATCAATGAATGACATTCTCATGCAGATCCTAGTATCCTCTGCAAAGGATGATACTGTACTATGGTTTACATCTCTGTCTATTTCTGATATGAGGATGAGGAACAGGAAGGGGGTGAGTACTGTGCCTTGTGGAACAGAGCTTTTCACTATGACAGTTTCTTATTTAATTCTGTTTACACTACTGTTTGTGTTTGATTGGTTAAAAAGTTGAAGATCCATCTGCCCACTTTGCCAGTTATCGCTTTAGCACGTATTTTGTGTGCTGTTACGCCATGATCGCATTGTCAAAGGCTTTTGCAAAGTCTGTGTATACTACATCTGCATTCCGTTTGTTTTCCAGTGCATCCAAGACCATATCATAGTGGTCCAGTAGTTGCAAGAGGCAGGATCGACCTGCTCTGTACCCATGTTGCCCTGGATTGTGCAATTGTTGGGAGTCCAAGTGGTTTGCAATCCTGCTTCTTACAACTGTTTCAAAGATTTTTATGATGCGAGACGTTAAAGATATTGGTCTATAGTTCTTAGCTACTGCTTTGCTGCCACCTTTATGGAATGGGGCTCTATCCATTGTTTTTATTGACAGTGAAATCTCACCTGTGTCTATGCTCCTTCTTCACAGCATACATAGAGCCCGCGAGAGCGGTTTCTTGCAGTTCTTATTGAACACAGAGTTCCACGAGTCTGGGCCTGGGGCTGAGTGCATGGGCATGTCGTCAAAGGGGTGGTGACCTCTGGATGCGTCTCCAGATATCTAGGCAACCCAGCACACTCACATTTGATTTACGTTCTATTGAGTGGTTTAAGTTTGTCTTGTTTTGATTTCCTACATTCTTCCATGACGTAATAACTGAAATTTGTCCTCATTGAACATTATATTGTTGTCCGTGACCCACTGGAAAACTTGGTATATTTCAGCTTGAAGGCTCGCTCTCTTCTATGGATGCCAATCTCATGCTGTAAGTAGCTGAGAGGAGGTTATGAGAGTGGCTGAGAGAAGGAGGTTGTGGGAGGGGCTGTGAGAGGGGCTGTGAGAGGAGCTGTGACAGGGGCTGGGAATAATGGCCTCGTCAAGTTTCCTCTTAAGACTTTCTGTGGTTATTGTGTAGTGTGGATGTTGTGGGGAGAGTTGAGGTGCTCACAGTGGGATATACGGTGAAGGAAGGAAGGGAAGGGGAGGGAGGGTAGGAAGGACTGAAGGGGAGGGAGGGAGGGTAGGAAGGAAGGAATGGGAGGGGAGGGAGGAAGCCATGGTCAAGACACACTAGCGTCCACCCCACCACTTCTCTCCCTCGGTGTACTGAAACCCACAGATTTATATTTATATTTTACCACCGAAGTGGCTAGTTTATTGTGCACCTCATATGCATCCTGTGGAGGGTAGCGCAGCAGCATATGGATACACAAAAGGCCTAGGAACTAGACCCCAAAAGGGTTAACAGGAGTACATATGGATTTATATCTACAGTTCACTTATCTGTTACAAGCAAATTTAGGAAATTTCCGTAATATATCTAGTATCTTATTTTCATTAATAAGATATCTTGACATGTCACATAGGTTATTATACTCTCTATCTGGCTGACCACAACACAACAGTGCCACGATCACAACTGCAAAGAAAATGAACTATCGATAGGATGGATAATGCGAATGTTCAAAACAAGAGATGCCAAGCCAGTGATGATCCTTTTCAAATAACTAGTTCTCTAGGCTGGAATACTGCTGTACATTAACATCTCCGTTCAAAGCAGGTGAAATTGCAGATCTGGAGAGTGTACAGAGAACCTTTACTGCACATATAAGTTCCATCAAACACCTCAACTACTGGGAACGCTTGGAAGCACTTGGCTTGTACTCGCTGGAACGCAGACGAGAGAGATATATCATAATCTACACTTGGAAAATCCCAGAAGGAATGGTCCCGAATGTGCACACAGAAATTACTCTCTACGAAAGTAAAAGACTGGGCAGTCGACGCAAAATACCCCTAATGAAAAGTAGGGGCGCCATTGGTACACTAAGAGAAAACACCATAAGGGGAATTACCAATAGACCCCTGGCTGCCTTCAAGAGGGAGCTGGACAGATACGGATCAGCCGGGCTGTGGTTCGTACGCTGGACTACGTGCGGCCAGCAGTAACAGCCTGGTTGATTAGGCCCTGATCCACCGGGAGGCCTGGTCGTGGACCGGGCCGCGGGGGCGTTGATCCCCGGAATGCCCTCCAGGTAGACTCCACGTATTTGGATTGATCATTATTTGTGTGTCTCCCAAACTGCCAGAAGTACTTGTCACCAAGCCTAAGCCTGGCCACTACAACATCAGTCAGTCTGTTCTCATTGCAAGTTGCTCCATAAACGTATTTATCTACATTCACGTTATTATAGTGGGTTATAGATCTACTTGGGCATCTAATTGCATTCCTATAGCATTCATTTTCATTGTTTACTTCTCTCCTAATATTATTCCTAATGCCAGACACAGATATACCAAAGTTATATTCTACATTCTCCTTCAGGGTACTCTTCTTGGCTAACATATCAACTTTATCATTAAGGAGTAATCCAATGTGTGATGGGATATATAACAATTGTACATTAATTCATTTTTCCTGGATTTTTGAGTATCTATACCTGGCTTCTCCAATGAGCATGTTGTTAGACTCGTTATGTGAGTTAAGAGTCTTCAGTGATGCCAGAATCAGTACTGGTGGCCATTCTTCAACACTGATGCCAAAAGTGATGAATTTCTTTTCTCATAGTCTACCTACCTGGAGTCTACCTGGAGGGTATTCCGGGGATCAACTCCCCAGCGGCCCGGTCCATGACCAGGTCTCCTGGTGGATCAGGGCCTGATCAACGAGGCTGTTACTGCAGGCTGCACGTAGGCCAACGTACGAACCACAGCCCGTCTGATCCGGCACTGTGTGGGTGACTGTGAGGTACATGGGTGGGTGTGGGTGACTGTGAGGTATATGAGTGGGTGTGGGTGACTGTGAGGTACATGAGTGGGTGTGGGTGACTGTGAGGTACATGGGTGGGTGTGGGTGACTGTGAGGTACATGGGTGGGTGTGGGTGACTGTGAGGTACATGGGTGGGTGTGGGTGACTGTGAGGTACATGAGTGGGTGTGGGTGACTGTGAGGTACATGGGTGGGTGTGGGTGACTGTGAGGTACATGAGTGGGTGTGGGTGACTGTGAGGTACATGGGTGGGTGTGGGTGACTGTGAGGTACATGTGTGGGTGTGGGTGACTGTGAGGTACATGAGTGGGTGTGGGTGACTGTGAGGTACATGGTGGGTGTGGGTAACTGTGAGGTACATGGTGGGTGTGGGTGACTGTGAGGTACATGGTGGGTGTGGTAACTGTGAGGTACATGGTGGGTGTGGGTGACTGTGAAGTACATGAGTGGTGTGGTGACTGTGAGGTACATGAGTGGGTGTGGGTGACTGTGAGGTACATGAGTGGGTGTGGGTGACTGTAAGGTACATGAGTGGTGTGGGTGACTGTGAGGTACATGAGTGGTGTGGGTGACTGTGAGGTACATAGGGTGGGGTGGGTGACTGAGGTACATGAGTGGGTGTGGGTGACTGTGAGGTACATGAGTGGTGTGGTGACTGAGGTACATGAGTGGGTGTGGTGACTGTGAGGTACATGGTGGTGACTGTGAGGTACATAGTGGTGTGGGTGACGTGAGGTACATGAGTGGGTGTGGGTGACTGTGAGGTACATGGTGGTGTGGTGAGTGAGGACATGAGTGGGTGTGGTGAGTGAGGTACATGAGTGGGTGTGGGTGACTGTGAGGTACATGAGTGGTGTGGGTGACTGTGAGGTACATGGGTGGGTGTGGGTGACTGTAAGGTACATGAGTGGGTGTGGTGACTGTGAGGTACATGAGTGTGTGGGTGACTGTGAGGTACATGAGTGGGTGTGGTGACTGTGAGGTACATGAGTGGGTGTGGGTGACTGTGAGGTACATGAGTGGGTGTGGGTGACTGTGAGGTACATGAGTGGGTGTGGTGACTGTGAGGTACATGGGTGGGTGTGGGTGACTGTGAGGTACATGGTGGGTGTGGGTGACTGTGAGGTACATGAGTGGGTGTGGGTGACTGTGAGGTACATGGGTGGGTGTGGGTGACTGTGAGGTACATGAGTGGGTGTGGTACTGTGAGGTACATGGTGGGTGTGGGTGACTGTGAGTACATGAGTGGGTGTGGGTGATGTGAGGTACATGAGTGGTGTGGGTGACTGTGAGGTACATGAGTGGGTGTGGTGACTGTAAGGACATGAGTGGGTGTGGACTGTGAGGACATGAGTGGGTGGGGTGACTGTGAGGTACATGAGTGGGTGTGGGTGACTGTAAGGTACATGAGTGGTGTGGGTGACTGTGAGGTACATGAGTGGGTGTGGGTGACTGTGAGGTACATGAGTGGGTGTGGGTGACTGTGAGGTACATGGGTGTGGGGTGTGAGGCATGATGGTGGGTGACGAGTCGAGTGGGTGTGGTGACTGTGAGGACATGGTGGGTGTGGGTGACTGTGAGGTACATGAGTGGGTGTGGGTGACAGTGAGGACATGAGTGGTGTGGGTGACTGTGAGGTACATGAGTGGATGTGGGTGACTGTGAGGTACATGGGTGGGTGTGGTGACTGTAGGTACATGAGTGGGTGGGTGACTGTGAGGTACATGAGTGGTGTGGGTGACGTGAGGTACATGAGTGGGTGTGGTGACGTGAGGTACATGAGTGGGTGTGGTGACTGTGAGGACATGAGTGGGTGTGGTGACTGTGAGGTACATGAGTGGGTGGGTGACTGGAGGTACATGAGTGGGTGTGGGTGACTGTGAGGACATGAGTGGGTGTGGTGACTGTGAGGTACATGAGTGGGTGTGGGTGACTGTGAGGTACATGAGTGGGTGTGGTGACTGTGAGGTACATGAGTGGGTGTGGGTGGACTGTAGGTACATGAGTGGGTGTGGGTGACTGTGAGGTACATGAGTGGGTGGGTGACTGTGAGGTACATGAGTGGGTGTGGGTGACTGTGAGGTACATGAGTGGGTGGGTGCTGTGAGGTACAAGTGTGGGTGTGGGTGACTGTGAGGTACATGAGTGGGTGGGTGACTGTGAGGACATGAGTGGGTGTGGGTGACTGTGAGGTACATGGTGGTGTGGGTGACTGTGAGGTACATGAGTGGGTGTGGGACGTGAGGCATGTGGGTGGGTGATTGGTACATGAGTGGGTGTGGGTGACTGTGAGGTACATGAGTGGGTGTGGGTGACTGTAGGCATGAGTGGGTGGGTGACTGTGAGGTACATGGGTGGGTGTGGGTGACTGTGAGGTACATGAGTGGGTGTGGGTGGACTGTAGGTACATGAGTGGTGTGGTGACTGTGAGGTACATGAGTGGGTGTGGGTGACTGTGAGGTACATGAGTGGGTGTGGGTGACTGTGAGGTACATGAGTGGGTGTGGGTGACTGTGAGGTACATGAGTGGGTGTGGTGACTGTGAGGTACATGAGTGGGTGTGGTGACTGAGGTACATGAGTGGTGTGGTGACTGTGAGGTACATGAGTGGGTGTGGTGACTGTGAGGTACATGAGTGGGTGTGGGTGACTGTGAGGTACATGAGTGGGTGTGGGTGACTGTGAGGACATGAGTGGGTGGGTGACTGTGAGGTACATGAGTGGGTGTGGGTGACTGTGAGGTACATGAGTGGTGTGGGTGACTGTGAGGTACATGAGTGGGTGGTGACTGTGAGGTACATGGTGGGTGTGGTGACAGTGAGGTCAGAGTGGGTGTGGTGACTGTGAGGTACATGAGTGGGTGTGGGTGACTGTGAGGTACATGAGTGGGTGTGGGTGACTGTGAGGTACATGAGTGGGTGTGGGTGACTGTGAGGTACATGAGTGGGTGTGGGTGACTGTGAGGTACATGGGTGGGTGTGAGTGAGTGTGAGGTACATGGGTGGGTGTGGGTGACTGTGAGGTGGTACATGGGTGGGTGTGGGTGAGTGTGAGGTACATGAGTGGGTGTGGGTGACTGTGAGGTACATGAGTGGGTGTGGGTGAATGTGAGGTACATGAGTGGGTGTGGGTGACTGTGAGGTACATGAGTGGGTGTGGGTGACTGTGAGGTACATGAGTGGGTGTGGGTGACTGTGAGGTACATGAGTGGGTGTGGGTGACTGTGAGGTACATGGGTGGGTGTGTGTGACTGTGAGGTACATGAGTGGGTGTGGGTGACTGTGAGGTACATGGGTGGGTGTGGGTGAGTGTGAGGTACATGGGTGGGTGTGGGTGACTGTGAGGTGGTACATGGGTGGGTGTGGGTGAGTGTGAGGTACATGAGTGGGTGTAGGTGAGTGTGAGGTACATGGGTGGGTGTGGGTGAGTGTGAGGTTGTACATGGGTGGGTGTGGGTGAGTGTGAGGTACATGGGTGAGTGTGAGGTGATGATGGGACATTTCTACAACACTTAAGTTACTTGGTCTTTCTCAAGATTGATGGACTGACCGCATCATCTCCATTCTGAGGGACTGATTGTCTCAAGCTCCTTCTCATTTTCCACGGTATTTCTGTGCATTGGACTGATATAGCCACTGACTGGCGAAGCGTTTCCACAATAAAGATTCCTAAGTGTTGCACAAGTGTCTCATACGTCAGCCTGTCGGGTTTTTAAACCATAACTGAGGTGGACCTGCCTAGCTTGGGCCATTAGACCTGCTGCAATGCTCCTACGCTCTTATGAATAGCATGATAAAGATTCACTCTCTCACCCATTTCCACTACATGATTTATCAAGGTTAAGTTCTGTCACCAATGTGTTCCTTGTGACTGTCGAATTTATTACAATTTTCCTGCTGGGAATCCAAAAGTGACTCTACCATGAAGATAACATTACTGGGACCAGTATTGATCTTTGTGTTGTACCACCAGTGACTCTACCATGAAGATAACATTACTGGGACCAGTAATGATCTTTGTGTTGTACCACCAGTGACTCTACCATGAAGATAACATTACTGGGACCAGTAATGATCTTTGTGTTGTACCACCAGTGACTCTACCATGAAGATAACATTACTGGGACCAGTAATGATCTTTGTGTTGTACCACCAGTGACTCTACTATGAAGATAACTACTGGGACCAGTAATGATCTTTTTGTTTCACTACTAGTGACTTTACCATGAAGATAACTTTGCTAGGACCAGTAGTGATCTTTGTGTTGCACCACCACTGACTTGTGTGTTGCGTATAGTTATATCGCCATGAGAGCTAAATGTTTTACATGGTTAAATCATTCTTCAAATTATACTATAACTACTACTATTATTCCTCTCTTTGTCCCGTCCCTGCCCCCCCTCCCTTTCTTATATATACTGGCTCCCTCACCTTCATGTGTTAGTGAGACTTGTAAATGGTCCAAGTCTGACCGAAACGTCGTCATAAGGTGTTGTCTCCTACGCGTGGGTTGTCTGTATATTATAGAAGCACCAACTTACCTCACCTGAGCAGCACGCGCCACCTGTCCAGCGTACTATCAATTACCTGGAGTTTTTGCGGAGCGGCGCTGATTTAGTCGGAGATCCTTAGCTGTAGCTTGAGGGCAGGTGTGGTGCACAGCTGCGGTGGCCATGTGGCACGTGTGGAGGAAGGTTTGGTGGGCAGGTATGGAAGGTGTGGTCAACCTTGATCACTCGCTCGCTCCCCAGGTGACCCACCACGTGTCACTAACACCTGCCCTCATTGTCTCCTCGTTAGTGTATTTGTTTGTCCTTGTCTCCGTGGGCATCGTCGCTCCTCTCTTGTTCTTCTTGAGGTTTTAACCAGATATTGAAGGATGGGTTGCCAGGTGGTGTTGCTGCACCTCTACTTAATGTCCGTACAAAACTAAACGTTGCCAGACATCTAAAACTTTCAAGAAATGAGAATTGGATCTATCTACCTGGATCAACGCCCCCGCGGTCCGGTCCACAACCAGGCCTCCCGGTGGATCAGGACCTGATCAACGAGGCTGTTACTGCTGGCCGCACGTAGTCCAACGTACGAACCACAGCCCGGCTGATCCGTCACCGACTTTAGGTATCTGTCCAGCTCCCTCTTAAAGACAACCAGAGGTCTACTGGTAATGCCCCTTATGGCTGGTGGGAGGCTGTTAAACAGTCCTGGGCCCCGGACACTTATTGCGTAGAATTAATTGCCCACTGAGGTTGTAAAGAAAAGAACCGATTTATTTGAGTTTACTTACTCAGATTCAGCTTTATTTATTCTTAGTGTCATGAGTATGACTATAAATATTTCAAGTAAAAAGGAAGTGTTATGGGTGTCTGTAATACCTTTGTGAGGTCTGTGACCTAATAAAGGTCTTAGACCAGTTGGTCCAGATAGGTCAGCTGCCAGAAAATAGGATAAATGCCAATGATGTCCATTATAATTAAAGGGAGGGAGAGATAGAAGGTAGAGAACTGATAAGGGAGGGAGAGATAGAAGGTAGAGAACTGGGAAGGGAGGGAGAGATAGAAGGTAGAGAACTGAGAAGGGAGGGAGAGATAGAAGGTAGAGAACTGAGAAGGGAGGGAGAGATAGAAGGTAGAGAACTGAGAAGGGAGGGAGAGATAGAAGGTAGAGAACTGAGAAGGGAGGGAGAGATAGAAGGTAGAGAACTGAGAAGGGAGGGAGAGATAGAAGGTAGAGAACTGAGAAGGGAGGGAGAGATAGAAGGTAGAGAACTGAGAAGGGAGGGAGAGATAGAAGGTAGAGAACTGAGAAGGGAGGGAGAGATAGAAGGTAGAGAACTGAGAAGGGAGGGAGAGATAGAAGGTAGAGAACTGAGAAGGGAGGGAGAGATAGAAGGTAGAGAACTGAGCTTCTCTCTCTCTCTGACTTCTAACACAGAAGATTATAAGGTGTAAATTTTTAACATGTGGTGAACGAGAATATTTAACACAGGAAACCAACACGGAATTGAAGATGAAAAATCTTACTTTATAATTTTACTACAAGGTTATTACAGCCACGGAAATAAAACGAAAAAGACAGACATAGGTGGACTGCATATTTTGGAACCCCAAGAGAGAGTAACAGTAAGAAGTACACAACTAACCGGCATATAGAAGAGAAAGAACGTTATGACGACGTTTCGGTCTACTTGGACCTATTTGCAGGTTATTTGTGTATTGTTCTAGTCAAGGTATTGTTCCACAAGGATCATTATTACGACCGCTACCATTGTTGGTACACTGTAAACGACCGACCTCATGCTGATCAAATCTAGTGTGTCTGCTGAAGATGTAAAAGCAGGAGAGCAGACATAAGCTCCAGCAAGACCTGGACAGACTGCAGGCGTGATAAGGTAAGTGGCTCTACGCACCCACGCACGCACCCACGCACGCACCCACGCACGCACCCACGCACGTGCTCTTTCACCAGCTGACTCGTTTTTCCACTTGTCATTATGTAATTGTTAAGCAAGTTTGATGACTTAGGTTAGTGGAGTCTTCCATATGATGTCCTGGCGGGGCGTTGTGTAGTTACTGTGTGACGGGGGTGTTGCTGTGTGTGACGGGGTGTTGCTGTGTGTGACGGGGTGTTGCTGTGTGTGACGGGGGTGTTGCTGTGTGTGACGAGGTGTTGTGTGTGACGGGAGTGTTGCTGTGTGTGACGGGGTGTTGCTGTGTGTGACGGGAGTGTTGCTGTGTGTGACGGGGTGTTACTGCGTGACGGGGGTGTTGCTGTGTGTGACGAGAGTTTACCTGGAGAGAATTCCAGGGGTCAACGCCCCTGCGGCCCGGTCTGTGACCAGGCGTGTTGCTGTGTGTGACGGGGGTGTTTCTGTGTGTGACGGGAGTGTTGCTGTGTGTGACGGGGATTTGCTGTGTGACGGGGGTGTTGCTGTGTGTAACTGTAGTGTTGCTGTGTGTGACGGGAGTGTTGCTGTGTGTGACGGGATTTTTGCTGTGTGACGGAGGTGTTGCTGTGTGTGACGGGAGTGTTGCTGTGTGTGACGGGGGTGTTGCTGTGTGTAACGGGAGTGTTGCTGTGTGTGACGGGGTGTTGTTGTGTGTGATAGGGGTGTTGCTGTGTGTGGTGGGGTCTTCCATATGGTGTGTCCTGGTGTGGTGTAATTATGTGACGGAGTGTTCCTTTGTGTGTGTGACGGGTGTTGGTGTATGTGTGACGGGTGTTGGTGTATGTGTGACGGGTGGTGTGTGTGTGTGTGACGGGTGTTGGTGTGTGTGACGGGTGTTGGTGTGTGTGTGTGACGGGTGTTGGTGTGTGTGTGACAGGTGTTTGTGTGTGTGTGACGGGTCTTGGTGTGTGTGTGCGACGGGTGTTGGTGTGTGTGTGTGACGGGTGTTGGTGTGTGTGTGACGGGTGTTGTGTGTGTGTGTGACGGGTCTTGGTGTGTGTGTGACGGGTTTTGGGTGTGTGTGTGTGACGGGTCTTGGTGTGTGTGTGTGACGGGTCTTGGTGTGTGTGTGTGACGGGTCTTGGTGTGTGCGAATCAGTATAACATCTGAACTACAGAGAACCTCTCAAACCACTTTTTCTATTCTCTCTGCAACGGGGAGGGATAGAGAGAGAGAGATAGATAGAGAGAGAGAGAGAGAGAGAGAGAGAGAGAGAGAGAGAGAGAGAGAGATACCTGATGATATATATACATATAGAATATACTTGAGGGCCTGGTCACTAACCTTCACACTGCTGTATCAACAAACTCTAGTGAAAGATATAGGAGAAAATATACAATAAACACTGAAAAGCAAGGAAGCCATGGGTACAACTAGAAAACACTGTGTCAACATCCGTCGCCCAAGAATGTTTATCATACTACCAGCAGATATCAGAAATATTGCCGGAACGAAACTAAAAGTTTTCAAGAAGAAACCGTACAGATTCTTGCTTTACGTGTTGGATCAACCAGGTTGTGATGGCTATGTGGGCCTCAGAGCTGCTAGCATAAACAGCCTGGTTGAGCCACCGGTCAGAAGGGAAACCTGGTTTCAGGACAGGCTGTGGGGAGTGGAAAAGCCCTCGAAACCGATCAGAGGGAAACACAGACATAGCTCCGTTGCATAATGGAGGCAGTAGACTGCTAACCAAAATTTACAGACCAGCAGACCTAACATAGCACACTGTAAGAGGTTAGGTAAGGTTTGTCAGGAAACAGGACAAGTGTTTCCTGACGAGGGTCTTAGTCATTTGATGACCCGCAGCTGGAGCTTTTGGTCACCTGACCGAGGTCTTCTTCTCATTATAAGAGTCTTGGAAAGGGTGTTGAGATGCCATATTACAATTTTTATGAAACAGCACAACCTGCACAACCCATAACAGTCTGAAAGGTCATACTTGTCACTACTGCTAAACCACTACAATAATTACGGAGGCGCTGGAAGAAAAAACGCAAATGTGGTGAACACGGATTTAGCAAAGGAATTTGACATATGTGATCATGAGGTGATTGCAAACACAAAATGAGTGAAAGGTATAACTGGGAAAGTTGGCAATTGGATATTTAACTTTCTGATAGATGGAATACAACGAATAATAATAAAAGAGCAAAATTTAGCAATAGTGAAGCTAAAAGCTCAGTATCCAAGGCACGGTCCTGGCGCCTCTACTGGTTTTTTGTCATAACAGCTGACATAGTTAAAACACAGATAAAGATAAAGATAAACCACAGTTTCGTGTCATCATTTGTAGATGATACCAAAATAAGCATAAAAATCCCCTTTGTAGATAAAAAGAGGTTTATTGAATAGAAAGAATCACATGAAAGACCTGGGAGTAATAATGTCAACTAAACTCTCTTTCAAAGAGCGGCCAGGAAAATAATGGGGTGGACAAAGATAATTTTCAAAACAAGGGACATAGTGCCAATGGGAACTAGTCAAATCACTTGTGCTCTCTCATTTAGAGTATTGTTCAGTGATAATGGCCTCGTTCAGAATATCAGAGCTGGAACAGGAACAGATCATTTACAACTCACATAGAGCCAATAAAACAGTTAAATTACTGGGAACACCTCAAAATCATGAAGATATATTACCTAGAGCGGAGGAGAGAGAGATACGTAGAAGCCAGAAGGTACTTGAGAGCCTCTGGTCCGAAATCTGCGCACTGCCATAACATCATACTGGGGTGAGAGATATGGGAGAAAATGTGAAATAAATCCAGTGAAAAGTAATGGTGCCTTGGGCACAATAAGAAAACACTATCAAAATCTGTGGTCCCAGACTATTCAACATCTTACTAGAAAATATGAGAGACACTTTTAAAACAAGTGTAGAAGTCTTCAGGAGAACACTAAAGTATCTCTTCCAAATAGCAAATCAACCAGGCTGTGATGGACATGTGGGCCAGTGGGCCACGAGCAGCAACAGCCTGATTGAGCAGGCCAACCTGGTCCAGGGCTGGGGTTCGGAGGAGTAGAACTCTAGAAACTCATGAAAGGTATATCAACATACAGCAGCGTGTGTCAAGGGTGACCAGGAGTGGAGGGGCAGACTCAGCCTTCATAGGGGAAGAGTTGAAAGTGACTTCATCTGAGTTCCTGGAACACTTTGTTCACGGCACAAGTTACTCACCACCACCACCACCAACAACAACAACAGCAGCAGCAACATCAACAATAACAACATCAACAAGAGCATCAGCAACAACAACAACAGCAGCATCAACAACAACAACAGCAGCATCAAGAAGAGCATCAGCAACATCAACAGCAGCAGAAGCAGAAGCAGCAGCAGCAGCAGTAGTAGCAGCAGTAGTAGCAGCAGCAGAATCAGCAGCATCAGCAGTAGTAACATCAGTAGTAGCAGCAGTAGTAGCAACAGCAGAAGCAGCAGCAGTACCAGCAGCAGTAGCAGCAGCAATAGCAGAAGCAGCAGCAGCAGTAACAGCTGCTGTTGTTGTTGGTGTTTGTTGGTGCTGCTACTGCTGCAGTACGTATGCTTGGCTGACTACATGTCTGATAACAAGTGTATTAAAGTGCTTCAACTTTGCTTCTCTAGTAATGTCAATGATGCCAGTTCAACAAGATTTATTCTCTCTCTCTCTCTCTCTCTCTCTCTCTCTCTCTCTCTTCCTCAGTAAGATAGTGTTGATATGACTGTGTATCCCTTAATAGACTAATCCACACTGTGGAAGAGCCAGCAAAGATAACATGAAGGTCAGTAGATCAAAGAGATGGATCAGGGAAAAGTACTGACAGGTATCAGTGTTCCCTCACGGGACCGATGGAAGTTCTGAGAAGTATCAGTGGACCGAGAGAAGGACACGGTGGTGATCCAGAGAGAAGTATCAGTGGACCGAGAGAAGGACACGGTGGTGATCCAGAGAGAAGTATCTATGATCCGCAATGTGATCAGTATTTTTCTAGATATACATATTTCTGAAAAGAGAATAGTCTTATGTATCTATGGATGATGTACATCTGATGAGGATAATAAAGACTGGAGAAGTCAGGAAAGTGGAGAAGAATACCTAGGAAGCTGTAATCACTTATCAGACATGTGGCTAGCGGACACACCTGGAAAACGCAAGGTGATGGTTAAAGAAGACTGGATAAGGAAAATAGGCTGGGGAATACCTGAAGGTTACCTGATAGATGATGTTTTCGGGAGTCAACGCCCCCGCGGCCCGCTCCCAGACCTGTGGATCAAGGTCTGATAAACCAGCCTGTTACTGCTGGCCGCACGCAGTCTAACGTACGAGCCACAGCCCGACTGTCTAGGAACTGACTTTAGGAACATGTCAATTTCTCTTTTGAAGACAACCAGAGGTTCGCTGGTAATTTTCCTTATACACGGAGGAAAGGTCTTGAAAAGACCTCTGACTCTTATTGGGTTCCCTCTACACTGACACGGGAAGCAGCTTTCGGACTAGTCCCTCCAGGATTTTGTAGGTGTAAATTATATTGTACCTTTCTTGCTTACGTTCCAAGGAATATAGTTCATGGGACCTGGAGCGTTCCCAGTAGTTTTTCCAGTTTAGCTGTCTCGTCTGCCTTGAAGAAGGTCGTCAGTATACAGCAATATTCTAACCTGGAGAGAATAAGTAATTTGAAGAGTGTCATCATTGGCTCAGCATCTCCTGCCTTGAGGCCCGAGACTACAAACCTCAGACTAGGAAAGGAGCCAGGGATTTGCATAACAACAAGTACAGTATATCACTGATGGCCCGCATCTCCTGAATAACCGTGGTAGCTTATGCGTGTCTGGTGAACTTTAAGAAAGGCATTCATGTAACTCGACAAAGAGTCTTTTAGGACCTTGTATATGACGTATGTCAGACCAGTCATAGCGTACGTGAACCAATGTGTCTATACTCTGAGTTGTACTCACCTTGGGGCGTTTGTGGGGGTGGACATTCAGTTTCTGGCTCCGCCATCTAGACTACTATGATCAGCATCACTGATTTCTGACCTCTTGGGACTTATCAAATCTACTCTTGAAACTGTATACTGAGTTTGGATCCAAGTGTGTCTTCAACTTCCACCTGTGTCTCCTTTATCCTGGTCTCTTAATTCAAAGTTTATCCTTATCTGCAAATCCATTAAGATTTTGTAAATTGTAATCATGTCTCTCCTTGCGCTTCTCTCCTCGAAGATCGTCAGGTTCAGTTTCTTCAGCTTCTCCTCAAAGTGTATTCCTTTCAGTTCCAATACTAACCCAGCTACAAACCATTTCACTTTTTTTAATTTTCTCACATGCAGTTGGTGCTAACCGTAGTATGGTGGTTGGCCATATCACGTTGAATACACCGCTTCTTGTTTGATCAGTAAAGTTAAGTAACGTTGAGTTTAGTTAGTAGTTGGATGGGTGACCGCCTTGGGTCACGTAATGATGGGTGTAACATGTGTCATATATAAGGTTCTGAAGGATTCTTTATTGAAGATCCTGAATCTTATTCTGAGGTTTGCTAACATTGCAAATGTTGTTGCTGTCGTTATATGCTTTATACTCGTATGTACTTCTGGCATTATACTTGATGTTGTATTTACCTCCAGGTCCTTTTCAGACTCTGATATTTGCAACATCTCTCTGGCCATATTGTTCTGTGTCCAGTCTGACTTCTCCAAAACGTATGACCTTGCGTTTGTATGTGCAGTCTCTTGACGTCTCTCTCAAGCTAATCACTGTTCTCTTTTATTCGTATTTTTCTCATTAGTTGTACATCATCCGCGAACTATGACACATAGGACTCAGTCCCCTGTGGTAGGTCGTTCATGTGTATTAAGATCATCAGTGGTCTTAACACTGAGTCTTGTGGGACCCGACTATTTGCTGTATCCCATTCCCTATATGTGGTTGCAAGAGTTGAGTCACAGGTCATAGCCCCAACTCTTCGCTGGTCGCTACTAGGCTCTCGCTCTCCTGTCTTCGAGAGCCTTATCGTTCCTATTTTTAAAGCTATGTATGGCTCCTGCCTCTACCACTTCACTCTCCAGTTCGTTCCACTCCTTGACTAATATAAGGCTAAAGAAATACTTCCTAACATCCCTGTGACTCATCTGAGTCTTCAACTTCCAGCTGTGCCCCCGTGTTCCTGTGTACCATTTCTCAAACAATCTGTTCCTATTCACCTTGTCATTTCCTCGCAGTATTTTGTACGTCATTATTGTATCTTCCCTAGTCCTTCTGTCCTCCAGTGTCGTCAGGCTGAGGTCCTTTAACCTCTCCTCGTATGACATACCCCTCAGCTCCAGGACTAGTCTTGTTGCAAACCTCTGCACTTTCTGTAATTTTTTGACATATTTGACCAGGTGAGGAGTTCCATAATGGTGCTTCATAGTCCAATGCGCATGTATGTGTGGGTGTGTGTGAATGAGAGAGAGAGAGAAAAAAGAGAAAATGAGGGAGAGAGAGGAAGGGGGAGGAAAGAGGATGAAGGGTAAAAATGAGGGAGGGTAAGAGAGAGGAGGGGAAAAAGAGGTGGAGGAACCCTGGGTGTGGGTGCTTGTGTACTGGGTGGAGGAACCCTGGGTGTGAGTGCTCGTGTACTGGGTGGAGGAACCCTGGGTGTGGGTGCTCGTGTACTGGGTGGAGGAACCCTGGGTGTGGGTGCTCGTGTACTGGGTGGAGGAACCCTGGGTGTGGGTGCTCGTGTACTGGGTGGAGGAACCCTGGGTGTGGGTGCTCGTGTACTGGGTGGAGGAACCCTGGGTGTGGGTGCTCGTGTACTGGGTGGAGGAACCCTGGGTGTGGGTGCTCGTGTACTGGGTGGAGGAACCCTGGGTGTGGGTGCTCGTGTACTGGGTGGAGGAACCCTGGGTGTGGGTGCTCGTGTACTGGGTGGAGGAACCCTGGGTGTGGGTGCTCGTGTACTGGGTGGAGGAACCCTGGGTGTGGGTGCTCGTGTACTGGGTGGAGGAACCCTGGGTGTGGGTGCTCGTGTACTGGGTGGAGGAACCCTGGGTGTGGGTGCTCGTGTACTGGGTGGAGGAACCCTGGGTGTGGGTGCTCGTGTACTGGGTGGAGGAACCCTGGGTGTGGGTGCTCGTGTACTGGGTGGAGGAACCCTGGGTGTGGGTGCTCGTGTACTGGGTGGAGGAACCCTGGGTGTGGGTGCTCGTGTACTGGGTGGAGGAACCCTGGGTGTGGGTGCTCGTGTACTGGGTGGAGGAACCCTGGGTGTGGGTGCTCGTGTACTGGGTGGAGGAACCCTGGGTGTGGGTGCTCGTGTACTGGGTGGAGGAACCCTGGGTGTGGGTGCTCGTGTACTGGGTGGAGGAACCCTGGGTGTGGGTGCTCGTGTACTGGGTGGAGGAACCCTGGGTGTGGGTGCTCGTGTACTGGGTGGAGGAACCCTGGGTGTGGGTGCTCGTGTACTGGGTGGAGGAACCCTGGGTGTGGGTGCTCGTGTACTGGGTGGAGGAACCCTGGGTGTGGGTGCTCGTGTACTGGGTGGAGGAACCCTGGGTGTGGGTGCTCGTGTACTGGGTGGAGGAACCCTGGGTGTGGGTGCTCGTGTACTGGGTGGAGGAACCCTGGGTGTGGGTGCTCGTGTACTGGGTGGAGGAACCCTGGGTGTGGGTGCTCGTGTACTGGGTGGAGGAACCCTGGGTGTGGGTGCTCGTGTACTGGGGGGAGGAACCCTGGGTGTGGGTGCTCGTGTACTGGGTGGAGGTTGTGATACAACTGGACATAGGTTGTGAGGACGAGGGGCGAGCCAAGTTTAAACACATCACATGAGTTACACAGCTGCACCGTTACACAGCTGCACAGTTACACAGCTGCACAGTTACACAGCTGCACAGTTACACAGCTGCACAGTTACACAGCTGCACAGTTACACAGCTGCCAGAGACACACAGCAAGTGAACGTGACACAAGTATAAGCCACACCTACCAGCTGCTGCCATCAACCTCTCCACAGGTGAACACACACCAAGAATGAGTAAGGGTGTGACCACCTCAAACTTCTCCAGGATCAGGGACTGACCATCTCATGTTTAAATCACTACTGCTGTCTTCTCTGTATTTCAACTGAAGAAGCCAGCTTAGCAGACGAAACGTATTGTCAATAAAAATACCAAATATCAAGAGGAAACTGGACAAGTATCTGCACCAGGTGCCAGATCAACCAGGCTGTGATGAATATATAGGGCTGGGGGCCCTATATATCCATCTGCGAGTATACGACCTTTGAGAGACACCTCCATGCAAACTTCACAGGATAAGATCTCAGAAATCTTGAGGTTGTATCCACATTTTGCAGCGACTAAATGAATGAACTGTTTCTATACAGATTAAAACCCAGTTATGACCATTGTTTTTTTAAATTGATAACAAAATGTAATTTTTTTCTGGGATTGTATTCCATATTGTATTGTGTACATTAACTATATGAAGTAATTTTAAATTATGAAATGACTAATATTTCTTTCTTGTGATGTAACAATGTACAGTGGTGTCTGACAATGACCCATTGTGACCTCTGTAAATCTGATTTTTGCTGCACCGTTCACAGGATGAGCTGCAGTGCACAGTTAACTAATGCTTCAACACTGGCATTATGACTTTTTTTCCTTTGAATGTGATATACCTTTGATGGGTTTTGAGAGTTTTTCTACTCCTGAAGCCCGGCCTTGGGTCAGGCTTGCCTGGTTCTTGTCTGGTCAACCAGGCTACTGTTGCTGGCGGGCCGCTGGAACACATCCATCACCTGATGAAGATACTTATCCAGTTTCCTCTTGAAGACTTCTACACTTGTTCCAGTCGTGTTTCTGATATATTCTGGTAAGATGTTGAATAATCTGGGGCCCCGGACTTTCATATAGTGTCCCCTTATTGTGTCCACTGCGCCCCTACTTTCCATTGGGTTTATTTTACACTTCCTCCCATATCTCTCACGCCAGTATGTTGTTATGGCAGTGTGCAGGTATGTGACCAGGTCCTCAACCACCTTCCATGTATATATTATAATATATTTCTTTAGGACCTTCAGGTGTTTCCACATAATTAAATACTTTATTGGCTCTTACCTTGACAACTACTGGACCACTATGAATGATATGGTCTTAGATGCACTGGAGGACAAACAGAATGCAGATGTACTATATATAGACTTTACAAAAGCCTTTAACAAGTACAATCATGGTGTAATAGAGCACAAAATGTGCGTTAAGGCAGTAACTGAAAAAGTGGACAGATGGATCTTCGACTTTCTAACCAATAGACCACAAAGAGTATTTATTGGTCAACATAGTGAAAAGCTGTGTTCTACAAGGCACAGTACTCGCCCCCATCCTGTTCCTCATCTTCATGTCTGACATAGACAGAGATTAACCACGGAACGGGTGGGGTTTGAACTCATGACAAGTGAGTCTTAAAACTCACTAACATGGGTTCAGACCCCACACATTCCCTGACCTGTTTGCAATCCCGTTATTACGATTTCATGAGTCATAATAGACGGAGATGTAAACCATCACACAGTGTCATCTTTTGCTGACGATACTAAAATCTGCATGAGAAAGTCGTCCATTGAGGACATAAATCTCCAAGCAGATATAAACCAATACTCTGTTATGGAATACTTCAGGAAATAATAGCTAGATCGGAGTATATAACAAATTCTAACCAAACAATAAAGCGAAAAACTAATCTGAAGGACTTGGCAGTGATAATGTCAGAGAATCTCACCTTCAAGGATCACAACAATGTCGTAATCACATCTGCAAGGAAAGTGATAGGACGGATAATGAGAACTTTTAAAACAAGGGATGCCATGCCAATGATGAACCTCTTTAAGTCACTTGTTCTCTCTAGGCTGGACTACTGCTATACACTAACAGCCCCATTCAAAGCAGGTGAAATTGCAGATCTAGAGAATATACAGAGAACCTTCTCTGCATGTATTAGTTCAGTTAAGCACCAAGACTGTTCAACAGCCTCCCATCATGCATAAGGGGAGTTACCAATAGACTACTGGCTGTCTTCAAGAGGGAACTGGATAGATAGTCACTTCTCGATCGGCCAGGCTGTGGTTCATAAGGTGGATTACGTGCGGCCAGCAGTATGAGCCTGGTTGATCAGGCCCTGATCTACCTGGAGGCCTGGTCAAGAACCGGGCCGCGGGGACGTTGACCCCCGGAACACCCTCCAGGTAGACTCCAGGTATGCAGGCTGTAAATGAACCCACTTAACAACAGTCATCATGGCACTGTTATAAAAACAGTCAAAGAGGTGACTGTTGAAGACGCCTTGAACAGTGTAAATATGACTGATACGCTCAGTCTGCGCTCAGCCGACTTCTTTTTTTTATCACCTTTTATCACATGTAGCTTTTTCACTGTGGTATGTTATATATTTTTTAATTGTTATGGATACAGGACAACATAACCTAACTTTGAAATGTGCAATATACTACATTGTTCTGGCATCACTCCAGCCCTGAACCGGACTCTCAACACTGAAAAATATTCTTAAACAAGAGAGCACAAATCATTTGAATGGTCACCATTGGCACTGTTTCCTTGTTTTGAAAGTCCTCATTATCTTCCCCTCATCATCCTGGCTATAGTGACATTTGCTTTTTTGTGTTCTTTGAAAGAAAAGTCACCCGACATTATTACACCAAGAGCTTTCACATGTTCCTTACCTTTGTTTGGTAATACTCTTGTGTTTTGTACACAGTGTTCTTGTTAGTTGTTCATTCTTTCCATATCTAAGCAGTTGGAACTTCACCACAAAAAAGTCGTAATATTTTCCACTGCCCACTCTAAGACTTTGCTTATGTCTTCTCGCAGTTTTTTCGTGTCTTCTACGGAGGTAATTTTCATGTTTTTTTGTGTGTGTTATTTGAAAATGATGATACGAAGCTTTGGCGAAAGTTTTTGTCTATGTTACCAGGATGAGAAACATAGATCAGTAGACCTGTAGCAGTGTTAGTGTAGTGTGTAAGGTGAGTGTAGCAGTGTTAGTGTAGTGTGTGAGGTGAGTGTAGCAGTGTTAGTGTAGTGTGTGAGGTGAGTGTAGCAGTGTTAGTGTAGTGTGTGAGGTGAGTGTGGCAGTGTTAGTGTAATGTGTGTGGTGAGTGTAGCAGTGTTAGTGTAGTGTGTGTGGTGAGTGTGGCAGTGTTAGTGTAGTGTGTGAGGTGAGTGTAGCAGTGTTAGTGTAGTGTGTGTGGTGAGTGTGGCAGTGTTAGTGTAGTGTGTGAGGTGAGTGTGGCAGTGTTAATGTAGTGTGTGAGGTGAGTGTAGCAGTGTTAGTGTAGTGTGTGAGGTGAGTGTGGCAGTGTTAATGTAGTGTGTGAGGTGAGTGTAGCAGTGTTAGTGTAGTGTGTGAGGTGAGTGTGGCAGTGTTAGTGTAGTATGTGAGGTGAGTGTAGCAGTGTTAGTGTAGTATGTGAGGTGAGTGTAGCAGTGTTAGTGTAGTGTGTGAGGTGAGTGTAGCAGTGTTAGTGTAGTGTGTGAGGTGAGTGTGGCAGTGTTAGTGTAGTGTGTGAGGTGAGTGTGGCAGTGTTAATGTAGTGTGTGAGGTGAGTGTAGCAGTGTTAGTGTAGTGTGTGAGGTGAGTGTGGCAGTGTTTGTGTAGTATGTGAGGTGAGTGTAGCAGTGTTAGTGTAGTATGTGAGGTGAGTGTAGCAGTGTTAGTGTATGTGTGAGGTGAGTGTAGCAGTGTTAGTGTAGTGTGTGTGGTGAGTGTGCAGTGTGAGTGAGAGTAGCAGTGTGAGGTGAGTGTGCAGTGTGAGTGAGTGTAGCAGTGTGAGGTGAGTGTTGCAATGTGAGGTGAGTGTAGCAGTGTGAGGTGAGTATGCAGTGTGAGGTGAGTGTAGCAGTGTGGGTGAGGTGCAGTGTGGTGAGTGTTGCAGTGTGGTGAGGTAGCAGGTGAGGTGAGTGTAGCAGTGTGAGGTGAGGTAGCAGTGTGAGGTGAGTGTAAGGTGAGGTAAGTGTAGCAGTGTGAGGTGAGTGTAGCAGTGTGAGGTGAGTGTAGCAGTGTGAGGTGAGTGTTGCAGTGGAGGGGTGTAGCAGTGTGAGGTGAGTGTTGCAATGTGAGGTGAGTGGCAGTGGAGGTGAGTGTTGCAGTGTGAGGTGAGTGTGCAGTGTGAGGTGAGTGTAGCAGTGTGAGGTGAGTGTAGCAGTGTGGGTGAGTGTTGCAGTGTGAGGTGAGTGTGCAGTGTGAGGTGAGGTAGCAGTGTGAGGTGAGTGTAGCAGTGTGAGGTGAGGTAGCAGTGTGAGGTGAGTGTTGCAGTGTGAGTGAGTGTAGCAGTGTGAGGTGAGTGTTGCAATGTGAGGTGAGTGTAGCAGTGTGAGGTGAGTGTAGCAGTGTGAGGGTAGGGAGTAGCAGTGTGAGGTGAGTAGCAGTGTGAGTGAGTGTAGCAGTGTGAGGGTGTTGCAGTGTGAGGTGAGAGTAGCAGGTGAGGTGAGTGTAGCAGTGTGGTGAGTGTAGCAGTGTGAGTGAGTATAGCAGTGTAGAGTGAGTGTTGCAGTGTGAGTGAGTGTTGCAGTTGAGGTGAGTAGCAGTGGAGGTGAGGTAGCGTGGAGTGAGTGTGCAGTGGAGGTGAGTGTGCAGTGTGAGGTGGTGTTGCAGTGTGAGTGAGTGAGCAGTGTGAGGTGAGTGTAGCAGTGTGGGTGAGTGTTGCAGTGTGGTGAATGAGGTGAGTAGGAGCAGTGTGAGGTGAGTGTGCAGTGTGAGGAAGGGAGCAGTGTGAGGTGAGTGTTGCAGTGTGAGGTGAGGTGCAGTGAGGTAGTGTTGCAGTGTGGTGAGTGTAGCAGTGTGAGTGAGTGTTGCAGGTGAGTAGGTTAGTGGGTGGCAGGTGAGGGAGTGTTGCAGTGTGGGTGGTGTACAGTGTGGGGTAGAGTGAGGTGAGTTAGCAGTGTGAGTGATGTTGCAGTGTGAGGTGTGTAGGTGTGGTGGTGTTGCAGTGTAGGTGGGGCAGTGTGAGGTGAGGTGCAGGGGTTGGGTGTGCAGTGTGAGGTGAGGGCAGTGTGAGGTAGTGTTGCAGGGGTGGGTAGTGGGAGTGCAGTGGTGAGTGTAGCAGTGTGAGGTGAGTGTTGCAGTGAGGTGAGTGTAGCAGTGTGAGGTGAGGTAGCAGTGTGGTGAGGTGAGTGTGAGGTGAGTGTTGCAGTGTGTGAGTGTGCAGATGTGAGGGTGAGTGTAGCAGTGTGTGAGTGAGGTGTGTGTGAGGTGAGTGTAGCAGTGTGAGTGAGTGTGCAGTGTGAGGTGGTGTGCAGTGTGAGGTGGTGTTGCAGTGTGAGGTGAGTGTGCAGTGTAGGTGAGTGTCAGTGTGAGGTGAGTGTAGCAGTGTAGGTGAGTGTGCAGTGTGAGGTGAGTGTAGCAGTGTGGTGAGTGTGCAGTGTGAGGTGAGTGTGCAGTGTGGGTGAGTGTAGCAGTGTGAGGTGAGTAGCAGTGTGTGAGTGTGCAGTGTGAGTGAGTGTAGCAGTGTGGTGAGTGTAGCAGTGTGAGGTGAGTGTGCAGTGTGGTAGTGTGCAGTGTGAGGTGAGTGTAGCAGTGTGGTGAGTGTAGCAGTGTAGGTGAGTGTAGCAGTGTGGGTGAGTGTGCAGTGTGTGAGGTGAGTGTTGCAGTGTGAGGTGAGTGTAGCAGTGTGAGGTGAGTGTAGCAGTGTGGTGAGTGTCAGTGTGAGGTGAGTGTAGCAGTTGAGGTGAGTGTAGCAGTGTGAGGTGAGTGTGCAGTGTAGGTGAGTGTAGTGTGAGGTGAGTGTAGCAGTGTAGTGAGTGTAGCGTGTGAGGTGAGTGTAGCAGTGTTAGTGTAGTGTGAGGTGAGTGTAGCAGTGTTAGTGTAGGTGTGAGGTGAGTGTAGCAGTGTTAGTGTGAGTGTGTGGAGGTGAGTGTGGCAGTGTGGTAGTGTAGGTGTGAGGTGAGTGTAGCAGTGTGAGGTGAGAGTAGCAGTGTGAGGTGAGTGTAGCAGTGTGAGGTGAGTGTAGCAGTGTGAGGTGAGTGTTGCAGTGTGAGGTGAGTGTAGCAGTGTGAGGTGAGTGTAGCAGTGTGAGGTGAGTGTAGCAGTGTGAGGTGAGTGTAGCAGTGTGAGGTGAGTGTAGCAGTGTGAGGTGAGTGTAGCAGTGTGAGGTGAGTGTTGCAGTGTGAGGTGAGTGTAGCAGTGTGAGGTGAGTGTAGCAGTGTGAGGTGAGTGTGCAGTGTGAGGTGAGTGTAGCAGTGTGAGGTGAGTGTAGCAGTGTGAGGTGAGTGTTGCAGTGTGAGGTGAGTGTGCAGTGTGAGGTGAGTGTTGCATGTGGGTGAGTGTAGCAGTGTGAGGTGAGTGTGCATGTGAGGTGAGTGGCAGTGTGGTGAGTGTAGCAGTGTGAGGTGAGTGTAGCAGTGTGAGTGAGTGTTGCAGGTGAGGTGAGTGTAGCAGTGTGAGGTGAGTGTAGCAGTGTGAGGTGAGTGTAGCAGTGTGGGTGAGTGTAGCAGTGTGAGGTGAGTGTTGCAGTGTGAGTGAGTGTAGCAGTTTGAGGTGAGTGTTGCATGTGAGTGAGTGTAGCAGTGTGAGTGAGTGTAGCAGTGTGAGGTGAGGTAGCAGTGTGAGGTGGAGTAGCAGTGAGGTGAGTGTTGCAGTGTGAGGTGAGTGTAGCAGTGTGAGGTGAAGTAGCAGTGTGAGGTGAGTGTGCAGTGTGAGGTGAGTGTAGCAGTGTGAGGTGAGTGTAGCAGTGTGAGGTGAGTGTTGCAGTGTGAGGTGAGTGTTGCAGTGTGAGGTGAGAGTAGCAGTGTGAGGTGAGTGTAGCAGTGTGAGGTGAGTGTAGCAGTGTGAGGTGAGTGTAGCAGTGTGAGGTGAGTGTTGCAGTGTGAGGTGAGTGTAGCAGTGTGAGGTGAGTGTAGCAGTGTGAGGTGAGTGTTGCAGTGTGAGGTGAGAGTAGCAGTGTGAGGTGAGTGTTCAGTGTGAGGTGAGGTGTAGCAGTGTGAGGTGAGTGTAGCAGTGTGAGGTGAGTGTTGCAGTGTGAGGTGAGTGTAGCAGTGTGAGGTGAGTGTTGCAGTGTGAGGTGAGTGTAGCAGTGTGAGGTGAGTGTAGCAGTGTGAGGTGAGTGTAGCAGTGTGAGGTGAGTGTAGCAGTGTGAGGTGAGTGTAGCAGTGTGAGGTGAGTGTTGCAGTGTGAGGTGAGTGTAGCAGTGTGAGGTGAGTGTTGCAGTGTGGTGAGGCTGACATAACGGAAGCCTGGGACTCACCGTCATTACACTGACCATGATATACTCCTGCATGAGTTCACGGGAAAATATTCACCGTTTTTGTTTCTTGTCTTTTTGTATACTTCCACAGTGTGGCTGGCTGGCTGGTTGGCTGGCTGGCTGGCTGGCTGGCTGGCTGGCTGGCTGGCCTGCTGGCTGGCTGGCTGGCTGGCTGGCTGGCTGGCTTATCGTTGGTTGCGTGGTTATCGCTGGTTGTTTGATTGGCTGTGTCTGTCGTTGGTTGTGTGGCTGCCTCCTGCGGTATTGCTTTCGAGGCTTGTGTTGTTGTCTGGGTGGGTGGCTGAGTGGCTGGTGGGTGGCTGAGTGGCTGGCTGTGTGGCTGAGTGGCTGGCTGGGTGGCTGGTAGTGGACCCTGGCAGTAATTTAACAGATTCCAACAAACAGGAAGCGGAAGTTTCAACGTTGCTATGCACTGATTTGTAGGATACCTGTGTACTATCGTGGCACCACTTCACTGGCACTTGTGTAGTGAGCCTCTGATGCGGCACCCCTACTCACCTTGGCATCCTGGCATTATCAGCGGTACTGCCATGTATCTTCATTGGCACTCCTTCAGGAGCACTTCCATGGTTGTTGACCATGTTGTGCCCGCTGATAACTTGTGTATTAAACTGCTTCAACGTTGATGTTCCAGCGAAGATTTACCAGGCTGTGGTTCGAACGTTGGACTGCGTGCGGCCAGCAGTAACAGCCTCGTTGATCAGGCCCTGATCCACCGGGAGGCCTGGTCGTGGACCGGGCCGTGGGGGCGTTGATCCCCGGAATACCCTCTAGGTAGGTAGGGTAGTGTTTAGTGTGAAGTTTGTGTGAGTGCCAGTGCCAGTGTTTCTGAGTGGGAATGAGTCGGTGTGAGTACTACCTGCCAAGTATGTTGAGGAGGCTTATGGCAGTCATTCATTTTGCTCATGTTATTGCCAGTGTAGCCAAGACGCCTGTTGAAGGCGTGTTTCAGTACGCTAAACAGAAGACTAAAACCATCAACACAAGGGATGCCAAGCCAGTAATGATACACTTCAAGTCAATTATTATTTTTAGGCTGCAGTTCTGCTGTACTGTAGTTTCACCGCCTTGAACGGCAGGCAAAATTGCAGACCTGGAGAATTACCTAGCGTCACTTCCGGAGGTCATCGCCCCCCCCTTCTGGTTGCTGGCCTGATCAATCAAGCTGTTAGTGCCCATCGCCTGCAGTCCTTTTAAAGACAATTAGGGTCTGTTGGTAATCCCTCCATTATAATTGAAAGGAAGATGTTGAAGAGTCGTGGTCACTTTACGCTTTTTGAGTTCTCTCTCTCGGTGTACTCATCGGTCTCCTGCATTTCATTGGGGGTATTCTGCACCGTCTGCCAAATCAGCAATTTCGCCTGCTTAGAAGGGGGCCGTTAGTGTATATATATATATATATATATATGACCTGAAGAGTATCATTTTTGTAGTTATCCAACCTATCATATTTCTTGCATCTGCGATAACATTGTTGGGCTCCTTGAACATGAGATCTTTTGACATTATCACTCCCAGGTCTCTCACATTTGACTTACGTTTTAGTGAGTGGTTTGAGTTTATCTTTTGCTCTGATCTTGTTTTTATTTCCTCCATGACGTAGTGGCGAAACGTTTCCTCAATAAAGATACCCAAGTGTTGCATATGTGTCTATTTTAACAACTCGTCGGTTCTCTGAACCATTCATTTACAGCCTCTGTAATTCTGTCAAAGCGGGTTAGGATAGACAAGCATAAACCCAGTGAAGAACAAGGACACCATGAGCACTATGAGAGAACACTGTATCACCATCCGTGATCCCAGAGTGTTTAACACTCTGCCTCAAGATATTAGAAAAAGGAATACATCTGGATTTATATCTACAGTTGACGTATTTGTTGCAAACAAATTTAGGAAATTTCCTGGGCTGCTTAAGAAAACTCTTGAAGTCTTCAAAAAGTATATCAAAGGTACACTAGTTTAAGTCATCTTTTATTGTCTTCCTAGCATATTAACTCCCAGTTGATGTTCTTATTGTTCAAATTAAGTTTGGTGAACCTAACCTCATGGTTGAGTGTGTTGCTGACTATGACCAGTGGGTATACATGTCTCAACTATGACCAGTGGGTATACATGTCTCAACTATGACCAGTGGGTATACATGTCTCAACTATGACCAGTGGGTATACATGTCTCAATTATGACCAGTGGGTATACATGTCTCAACTATGACCAGTGGGTATACATGTCTCAACTATGACCAGTGGGTATACATGTCTCAACTATGACCAGTGGGTATACATGTCTCAACTATGACCAGTGGGTATACATGTCTCAACTATGACCAGTGGGTATACATGTCTCAACTATGACCAGTGGGTATACATGTCTCAACTATGACCAGTGGGTATACATGTCTCAACTTCTGAGTTTACTTTCTTCCACACTATAATGTTCTGAACCAGGTCTTAATTATTAGTGAATATATGGTCTAAGGTATTTCCTACTCTGGTTGGTTCTGTTATTTGCTGTCACAAGGGGACTTAAAAACATAAGAAAGAAGGAACACTGCAGTAGGCCTACTGGCCCATACCAGGCAAGTTCTTCTCAAACCCAAAACCACTAACAAAAGTATTTGCCTAACCCATTTTCAATGCTACACAAACAATAAGCTTTGTTAACCTTGTCATAAGCTTTGATAACCTTGTCATAAGCTTTGATAACCTTGTCATAAGCTTTGATAACCTTGTCATAAGCTTTGATAACCTTGTCATAAGCTTTGATAACCTTGTCATAAGCTTTGATAACCTTGTCATAAGCTTTGATAACCTTGTCATAAGCTTTGATAACCTTGTCATAAGCTTTGATAACCTTGTCATAATCTTTGATAACCTTGTCACAAGCTTTGATAACCTTGTCACAAGCTTTGATAACCTTGTCACAAGCTTTGATAACCTTGTCACAAGCTTTGATAACCTTGTCATAAGCTTTGATAACCTTGTCACAAGCTTTGATAACCTTGTCACAAGCTTTGATAACCTTGTCATAAGCTTTGATAACCTTGTCACAAGCTTTGTTAACCTTGTCACAAGCTTTGATAACCTTGTCACAAGCTTTGATAACCTTGTCACAAGCTTTGATAACCTTGTCACAAGCTTTGATAACCTTGTCACAAGCTTTGTTAACCTTGTCATAAGCTTTGTTAACCTTGTCACAAGCTTTGATAACCTTGTCACAAGCTTTGATAACCTTGTCACAAGCTTTGATAACCTTGTCACAAGCTTTGATAACCTTGTCACAAGCTTTGATAACCTTGTCACAAGCTTTGATAACCTTGTCACAAGCTTTGATAACCTTGTCACAAGCTATGTTAACCTTGTCACAAGCTTTGATAACCTTGTCACAAGCTTTGTTAACCCAGGTTCAGTTGTCACGTGTGACTGTTCATCTATCGTAATTCCTGGGATTATTTCTACTATTACAGTCTCTGCTTCACTCTTCCATTTTTTAAGTATCCTAAATTAAAGTCTACAAGTAATAGTATATTTGGGGCTGGGTATGATAGTTCTTCATGACAGTACTTGATTCTCAGTCGGTCTTTGAACTGCTGTCATAAATTCAGTCAAGAACCTAAATTATTGGGAACGTTTGAAGTCCCTTGACCTGTACTCCTTGGAACGCAAAAACAAATCATTCCCATGAAAGTAAGAGGCTTGGCAGACAGTGCAAGTGCCTCAAAATGAAAGTAGCCTCAGAAAGTAGAGCTTGGGCAGACAGTGGCCAAAAGTAGCCTCCATGAAAGTAAGAGGCTTGGCAGACAGTGCAAAGTAGCCTCCATGAAAGTAAGAGGCTTGGCAGACAGTGCAAAGTAGCCTCCATGAAAGTAAGAGGCTTGGCAGACAGTGCAAAGTAGCCTCCATGAAAGTAAGAGGCTTGGCAGACAGTGCAAAGTAGCCTCCATGAAAGCAAGAGGCTTGGCAGACAGTGCAAAGTAGCCTTCATGAAAGTAAGAGGCTTGGCAGACAGTGTCAAAGTAGCCTCCATGAAGTAAGAGCTTGGCAGACAGTCAAAGTAGCCTCCATGAGTAAGAGGCTTGGCAGACAGTGCAAAGTAGCCTCCATGAAAGTAAGAGGGACATCAGTAGCCTCATGAAAGTGCGAGACAGTAGTCCTCCATGAAGGGGCAAGCAAGAAACTCAATAATTGTGAAGGTACCAAGATTTTTCAATGGCCTCCTTTCATACATAAGCCGAGATTACCAACAGACCCCTGGATGTCTTCAAGAGAGAACTTGATAAGTTCGTCATGTCAGTTCTTGATCAGCCAGGCTGTGGTGCATACGTTGGACTGCCTGTGACTAGGTTATCCACCTGGACGACTAGTCAGGGGACCGAGCCGCCGGGGGAGGGGGGCTCTGACCTCTCAGTACACCCTCCAGGTTGGAAGATGATTTCAGGGGGTCAGCGCCCCCATGGCCTGCTGGCAGACCAAGCCTACTAGTGGATATTCAGATCAACCAGACTGTTACTACTAGCCTCATGCAGTCCCACATAGGCGCCATAGCATGGCTGATCAGGTTAGGTTAGTTAGGCTTACCTAGGAGAAACAAGGAGAAGAACAAAGAAGAGAAGAATCAAGCAGACAGAGGGTGCTGTAGGACTTACTGTGCTATAATTACTACCGGGTAGAAGTGAGGGTCACCCCCCTCCTGGCAACTCCCCCCGTGCCACCCATCAGTCCCCAGCCCCCCGCCACTCCCCGGGGCCACACTAACCCTCCGGGCCTCACTCTTGTAAGTCGCACCTTGGGGTACACCGTGTGTGGGGAAGTGTTGTCATAGTAATTGTTTATTATTAACATATTGATATACCCGTAGTGTGCTGCTGCTGCTGCTGCTGCTACTGCTGCTGCTACTGCTGCTACTGCTGCTGCTGCTGCACTATTTTTGTATGATAGTTACACAGTGTGAGCATATACTATCACAGTGGATAGTACACTTAAGTGAGGTAGCGAAATGTGTCATCCTGAACTAAGAGACGTCTGTGGTCGATGACCTCTGTATGTCAAGTATTCCACTAGACCTTTGTAGGTCCATGAGAATGTCATCAAGTATTCCACTAGACCTTTGTAGGTCCATGAGGATGTCATCAAGTATTCCACTAGACCTTTGTAGGTCCATGAGAATGTCATCAAGTATTCCACTAGACCTTTGTAGGTCCATGAGGATGTCATCAAGTATTCCACTAGACCTTTGTAGGTCCATGAGGATGTCATCAAGTATTCCACTAGACCGTTGTAGGTCCATGAGGATGTCATCAAGTATTCCACTAGACCTTTGTAGGTCCATGAGGATGTCATCAAGTATTCCACTAGACCGTTGTAGGTCCATGAGGATGTCATCAAGTATTCCACTAGACCTTTGTAGGTCCATGAGGATGTCATCAAGTATTCCACTAGACCTTTGTAGGTCCATGAGGATGTCATCAAGTATTCCACTAGACCTTTGTAGGTCCATGAGGATGTCATCAAGTATTCCACTAGACCTTTGTAGGTCCATGAGGATGTCATCAAGTATTCCACTAGACCTTTGTAGGTCCATGTGGATGTCTACAAGTATTCTACTAGACCTTTGTAGGTCCATGAGGATGTCTACAAGTATTCTACTAGACCTTTGTAGGTCCGTGTGGATGTCTACAAGTATTTCACAAGAGTGTCAGGGGTCGGCAAAGTTTGTGTAGTCTGGCCAGAATGTAAAATATTTTAATGCTTCAGAAGCCGAGACAATGTGGTAAGATTAAGAATATGTTTAAAATATTAGATAACAACATTGTCAAATGTATTTATTATCATAAAACCAAAGTAAATATTGTAAAATGTGATTATGTGTCATCAGATTTTTCTCCAAATTGGTGAGAAACATGGAATCGTAATTTTTTTTTTCGACAAAATTGTTTAATTAATTGGGGTCAGTTTTTCTTTTATTCCTCGTGGTGAGATTATGGGTCCTGAAAATTATGTTGAAGATTAGTTACTTTTTAGCAAAAAAAAAATTGTTGTGTGTTTTTATGCGGTGACTTCAGAAATGAGATTGTTTTCCTCGGAAAATTAGTAGTTTTCAAGAAATTAGCCTTTGAAATTATACTCCTGTTTACATTGAGTTTTTATGGCTTGTCTGTCGAGCGCCATGTAAACCAAAATTACGGCAGCCTTAATCAACCAAATTCTCCCAAGAAACTAAAGTAATTTCTGACGCCACCGCATAAAGTTACGTAAGAAAATTGTTTTTATTGAAAAATAGCGGTGATGCATAGAATGAATCTTAAAATTATTATTTTGAATATAAGCAAATATCGGAATTCACAACTCGGATGGACTTCCAACACAACTGAAGAACGAGAAGCGTCACAGACACGATTAGATTTTTGCCGCTAGAGTGGCTAGTTTATTGTGCACCCCGTGTCCATCCTGTGGACGGTAGTGGCTAGTTTATTGTGCACCCCGTGTCCATCCTGTGGACGGTAGTGGCTAGTTTATTGTGCACCCCGTGTCCATCCTGTGGACGGTAGTGGCTAGTTTACCGTGCACCCCGTGTCCATCCTGTGGACGGTAGTGGCTAGTTTACTGTGCACCCCGTGTCCATCCTGTGGACGGTAGTGGCTAGTTTACTGTGCACCCCGTGTCCATCCTGTGGACGGTAGTGGCTAGTTTATGTGCACCCGTGTCCATCCTGTGGACGGTATTGGCTAGTTTATTGTGCACCCTGTGTCCATCCTGTGGACGGTAGTGGCTAGTTTATTGTGCACCCTGTGTCCATCCTGTGGACGGTAGTGGCTAGTTTATGTGCACCCCGTGTCCATCCTGTGGACGGTAGTGGCTAGTTTATTGTGCACCCCGTGTCCATCCTGTGGACGGTAGTGGCTAGTTTATTGTGCACCCTGTGTCCATCCTGTGGACGGTAGTGGCTAGTTTATTGTGCACCCCGTGTCCATCCTGTGGACGGTAGTGGCTAGTTTATTGTGCACCCCGTGTCCATCCTGTGGACGGTAGTGGCTAGTTTATTGTGCACCCCGTGTCCATCCTGTGGCTGGTAGTGGCTAGTTTATTGTGCACCCCGTGTCCATCCTGTGGACGGTAGTGGCTAGTTTATTGTGCACCCCGTGTCCATCCTGTGGACGGTAGTGGCTATTTTACCGTGCACCCGTGTCCATCCTGTGGACGGTAGTGGCTAGTTTATTGTGCACCCCGTGTCCATCCTGTGGACGGTAGTGGCTAGTTTATGTGCACCCCGTGTCCATCCTGTGGACGGTAGTGGCTAGTTTATGTGCACCCCGTGTCCATCCTGTGGACGGTAGTGGCTAGTTTATGTGCACCCCGTGTCCATCCTGTGGACGGTAGTGGCTAGTTACCGTGCACCCGTGTCCATCCTGTGGACGGTAGGGCTAGTTTACTGTGCACCCGTGTCCATCCTGTGGACGGTAGTGGCTGTTTACTGTGCACCGTGTCCATCCTGTGGACGTAGTGGCTATTTACTGTGACCGTGTCCATCCTGTGGACGGTAGTGGCTAGTTTACTGTGCACCCCGTGTCCATCCTGTGGACGGTAGCACAACAGCATATAGATACAGGAGTACATCTGGATTTATATTTACAGTTCACTTATCAGTTACAAGCAAATTTAGGAAATTTGCTTAATATGTCTAGTATCTTATTTTCATTAATAAGATAGGTTGACATATCACATATATTATTATACTATCTCTGTATTCCTCAATAAGTGGACAATTAAGCACATAGTGACCATAGGGCTGGCCACAGACTTTGTATTTGGTGTGATCATCATCTGTGTCTGCCAGAAGCACTTGTAACCAAGACTAAGGCTGACTGCTGCAACGTCAGTCTGATTACATTGCAAGTTGCTTCATAGACATGCTTATGTACGTTCATATTATCATATGAGGAATAGATCTACTCAGGCTTCTAACTGCATTTGTTTAACAATCAGTTTCATTATTTATTTTGTCTTTAAATATTATTCCTAATGCTAGACACAGATACACCAAAGGTATATTCTACATTTTCCTAACATATCAACTTTATTATGAAGGAGTAATCCAATATGTAATGGAATCATAACAATTGTACATTAATTTCTTTTTCCGGATTTTTGAGTATCTGTGTCTGGCTTCCCTAATGAGCATGTTGTTAGTCATTATGTGAATCAAGAGCCTTCAGTGATGACACAGAATCAGTAATGATGATAGAGTCAAGCTCAGTGTCATAAGTTAGCTTTAGTGCCATTTGGATTGCAAACAATTCAGTTTGCAGTGTAGACGCCCAGTTGTTAATTCTTAAGCCTAACTCAACATAGTTGCTATAGTTGTTATCTAGGAAGGTGGCAACAAGAGCAGATGCAGCCCTGCCAGTAGACTCCTACTGGAGGTGGCAACAAGAGCAGATGCAACCCTGCCAGTAGACTCCTACTGGAGGTGGCAACAAGAGCAGATGCAGCCCTGCCAGTAGACTCCTACTGGAGGTGGCAACAAGAGCAGATGCAGCCCTGCCAGTAGACTCCTACTGGAGGTGGCAACAAGAGCAGATGCAACCCTGCCAGTAGACTCCTACTGGAGGTGGCAACAAGAGCAGATGCAGCCCTGCCAGTAGACTCCTACTGGAGGTGGCAACAAGAGCAGATGCAGCCCTGCCAGTAGACTCCTACTGGAGGTGGCAACAAGAGCAGATGCAACCCTGCCAGTAGACTCCTACTGGAGGTGGCAACAAGAGCAGATGCAACCCTGCCAGTAGACTCCTACTGGAGGTGGCAACAAGAGCAGATGCAACCCTGCCAGTAGACTCCTACTGGAGGTGGCAACAAGAGCAGATGCAACCTGCCAGTAGACTCCTACTGGAGGTGGCAACAAGAACAGATGCAACCCTGCCAGTAGACTCCTACTGGAGGTGGCAACAAGAGCAGATGCAACCCTGCCAGTAGACTCCTACTGGAGGTGGCAACAAGAGCAGATGCAGCCCTGCCAGTAGACCCCACTGGAGGTGGCAACAAGAGCAGATGCAACCCTGCCAGTAGACTCCTACTGGAGGTGGCAACAAGAGCAGATGCAACCCTGCCAGTAGACTCCTACTGGAGGTGGCAACAAGAACAGATGCAGCCCTGCCAGTAGACCCTACTGAGGTGGCAACAAGAGCAGATGCAGCCTGCCAGGACTCCTACTGGAGGTGGCAACAAGAGCAGATGCAACCCTGCCAGTAGACTCCTACTGGAGGTGGCAACAAGAGCAGATGCAGCCCTGCCAATAGACTCCTACTGGAGGTGGCAACAAGAGCAGATGCAGCCCTGCCAGTAGACTCCTACTGGAGGTGGCAACAAGAGCAGATGCAGCCCTGCCAGTAGACTCCTACTTAGATCCATCACTGTATATAACGGACATGAACTACTTAAACGTTTAGTGCGTGTGTTATGTGGCCTGGTGGCTAAAGCTCTCGCTTCACACGGCGAGGGTCAGGGTTCGATTCCCGGCGAGGGTAGAAACATTGGACGTGTTTCCTTACACCGGTTATCTATGTTCACCCATCAGTAAAATGGGTACCTGGGTGTTAGTCGACTGGTGTGGGTCGCATCCTGGGACAAAACTGACCTAATTTGCCCGAAATGCTCAGCATAACAAGCAGCTTTCTATATAGTAGTTGATGTCAGCTAGGCCTGTATACCTTGTGCATGTACTTGTAGAAATAAAGATATTATTATTATTATTATTATTATTATTATTATTATTATTATGGCACTATAAATGTGCTATGCTGGTCACAGGCAATACACAATTAACCAGGAACACAACATGTTCTATGGAATAAATATGAGTGCGTTACTTTGACACTATTTTTCATGAAAATAAAATTTAAATTAATTTTACAAAATTTATTAAAAACACTATTCCCGGCTGGCGGGTCGCATAATAATGAGCGGTGGACCATATCCGGCCCGCGGGCCGTAATTTGCTGACGCCTGCGACTAGACCTGTGTTGGTCGATGTGATTCTCATCCTGTATTGTACCCTGGGTTCAGTAGCTGCGGCAGCCTCCCTGGTTAGTTAGTTAGTTATATTAGGAAGCCAGCCAAACTAATTTGTGGTTTGCGTAATTTTCTCTTACTTTCACAAGTCTGTTGGTGATTAGTTGTGATAGTGGTTGTTAGTTGTGAGATTATGGTAGTGGTTGTTAGTGTGAGATTGTGGTAGTGGTTGTTAGTTGTGAGATTGTGATAGTTGTTGTTAGTTGTGAGATTGTGGTAGTGGTTGTTAGTTGTGAGATTGTGATAGTTGTTGTTAGTTGTGAGATTGTGGTAGTGGTTGTTAGTTGTGAGATTGTGATAGTGGTTGTTAGTTGTGAGAGTGTGGTAGTTGTTGTTAGTTATGAGATTGTGATAGTGGTTGTTAGTTGTGAGAGTGTGGTAGTGGTTGTTAGTTGTGAGAGTGTGGTAGTGGTTGTTAGTTGTGAGAGTGTGGTAGTGGTTGTTAGTTGTGAGAGTGTGGTAGTGGTTGTTAGTTGTGAGAGTGTGGTAGTGGGTGTTAGTTGTGAGAGTGTGGTAGTGGTTGTTAGTTGTGAGAGTGTGGTAGTGGTTGTTAGTTGTGAGAGTGTGGTAGTGGTTGTTAGTTGTGAGATTGTGGCAGTACAAACAGAGGATGTTAATATGTTTGATAATTATTTATTAATAAAGGTATAATGAACTTGGTTTGTATATTTTGACCCCCGGCTGAGGGTAGGTCATGAGTGGTCATGGATGGAGGTAAGTCATGGATGGTCATAGGTGAAGGTTTGTCATGGGTGCGGGCAGACCAGTGAAAAATAGAGGCGTCGTGGGCACAATAAGAGAACACTGTGTCAATATCCGTCAGCCCAAACTATTCAGCCTTTTACCAACATATATCAGAAATATTGCTGGAACAAATGTAGAACTTTTCACTAGGACGCTGGCCCACTACCTCCAGGCTGTGATGTGTATGTGGGCCAGGGGGCCACCAACAACAACAGCCTAGTTGGCCAGACAAAGAACAGAGGCCAGACTGGGAGAGTGAAGAAATCCTCTCGAAACAGATCACAGGTAAATCACAGGTGGGGTGGGTATAGTTGTGGAGGTGAGAGTAAGGATAGTGGTGGTAAGTGGATGGGCGGCAGAGATGGTGGTAGGTGGGTGGTGCTCGTGTGGGTGATGGGTGGGGCGGAGGGTAGCAGCAATGGGCGGTGTTTGGTTGGTGAAGCTCTTTTATGTTTTATTTAGCAAAACTGGATACACGAGCAGTGTGCTAGTGCTCTGTCCACCATGATAGTTACACAGTAGGAACACAGAACACAGGTACTTGTGTCCACCATGATAGTTACACAGTAGGAACACAGAACACAGGTACTTGTGTCCACCATGATAGTTACACAGTAGGAACACAGAACACAGGTACTTGTGTCCACCATGATAGTTACACAGTAGGAACACAGAACACAGGCACTTGTGTCCACCATGATAGTTACACAGTAGGAACACAGAACACAGGTACTTGTGTCCACCATGATAGTTACACAGTAGGAACACAGAACACAGGTACTTGTGTCCACCATGATAGTTACACAGTAGGAACACAGAACACAGGTACTTGTGTCCACCATGATAGTTACACAGTAGGAACACAGAACACAGGTACTTGTGTCCACCATGATAGTTACACAGTAGGAACACAGAACACAGGTACTTGTGTCCACCATGATAGTTACACAGTAGGAACACAGAACACAGGTACTTTGTCCACCATGATAGTTACACAGTAGGAACACAGAACACAGGCACTTGTGTCCACCATGATAGTTACACAGTAGGAACACAGAACACAGGCACTTGTGTCCACCATGATAGTTACACAGTAGGAACACAGAACACAGGCACTTGTGTCCACCATGATAGTTACACAGTAGGAACACAGAACACAGGTACTTGTGTCCACCATGATAGTTACACAGTAGGAACACAGAACACAGGTACTTGTGTCCACCATGATAGTTACACAGTAGGAACACAGAACACAGGTACTTGTGTCCACCATGATAGTTACACAGTAGGAACACAGAACACAGGTACTTGTGTCCATTATGATAGTTACACAGTAGGAACACAGAACACAGGTTCTTGTGTCCACCATGATAGTTACACAGTAGGAACACAGAACACAGGTACTTGTGTCCACCATGATAGTTACACAGTAGGAACACAGAACACAGGTACTTGTGTCCACCATGATAGTTACACAGTAGGAACACAGAACACAGGTACTTGTGTCCACCATGATAGTTACACAGTAGGAACACAGAACACAGGTACTTGTGTCCACCATGATAGTTACACAGTAGGAACACATAACACAGGTACTTGTGTCCACCATGATAGTTACACAGTAGGAACACAGAACACAGGTACTTGTGTCCACCATGATAGTTACACAGTAGGAACACAGAACACAGGTACTTGTGTCCACCATGATAGTTACACAGTAGGAACACAGAACACAGGTACTTGTGTCCACCATGATAGTTACACAGTAGGAACACAGAACACAGGTACTTGTGTCCACCATGATAGTTACACAGTAGGAACACAGAACACAGGTACTTGTGTCCACCATGATAGTTACACAGTAGGAACACAGAACACAGGTACTTGTGTCCACCATGATAGTTACACAGTAGGAACACAGGTACTTGTGTCCACCATGATAGTTACACAGTAGGAACACAGAACACAGGTACTTGTGTCCACCATGATAGTTACACAGTAGGAACACAGAACACAGGTACTTGTGTCCACCATGATAGTTACACAGTAGGAACACAGAACACAGGTACTTGTGTCCACCATGATAGTTACACAGTAGGAACACAGAACACAGGTACTTGTGTCCACCATGATAGTTACACAGTAGGAACACAGAACACAGGTACTTGTGTCCACCATGATAGTTACACAGTAGGAACACAGAACACAGGCACTTGTGTCCACCATGATAGTTACACAGTAGGAACACAGAACACAGGTACTTGTGTCCACCATGATAGTTACACAGTAGGAACACAGAACACAGGCACTTGTGTCCACCATGATAGTTACAGTAGGAACACAGAACACAGGTACTTGTGTCCACCATGATAGTTACACAGTAGGAACACAGAACACAGGTACTTGTGTCCACCATGATAGTTACACAGTAGGAACACATAACACAGGTACTTGTGTCACCATGATAGTTACACAGTAGGAACACAGAACACAGGACTTGTGTCAATGTACACAGTAGGAACACAGAACAAGGTACTTGTGTCACCATGATAGTTACAGTAGAACAAGAACACAGGTCTTGTGTCACCATGATATTACACAGTAAAACAGAACACAGGACTGTGTCACCATGATAGTTACAGTGAAAAGAACACAGGTACTTGTGTCCCTGATAGTTACACAGTAGGAACACAGAGTGTCACCATGATAGTTACACAGTAGGAACACAGAACACAGTGCTTGTGTGTCCACCATGATAGTTACACAGTAGGAACACAGAACACAGGTACTTGTGTCCACCATGATAGTTACACAGTAGGAACACAGAACACAGGTACTTGTGTCCACCATGATAGTTACACAGTAGGAACACAGAACACAGGTACTTGTGTCCACCATGATAGTTACACAGTAGGAACACAGAACACAGGTACTTGTGTCCACCATGATAGTTACACAGTAGGAACACAGAACACAGGTACTTGTGTCCACCATGATAGTTACACAGTAGGAACACAGAACACAGGTACTTGTGTCCACCATGATAGTTACACAGTAGGAACACAGAACACAGGTACTTGTGTCCTACCATGATAGTTACACAGTAGGAACAGAACACAGGTACTGTGTCACCATGATAGTTAACAGTGGAACACAGACACAGGTACTTGTGTCCACCATGATAGTTACACAGTAGGAACACAGAACACAGGTACTTGTGTCCACCATGATAGTTACACAGTAGGAACACAGAACACAGGTACTTGTGTCCACCATGATAGTTACACAGTAGGAACACAGAACACAGGTACTTGTGTCCACCATGATAGTTACACAGTAGGAACACAGAACACAGGTACTTGTGTCCACCATGATAGTTACACAGTAGGAACACAGAACACAGGTACTTGTGTCACCATGATAGTTACACAGTAGGAACACAGAACACAGGTACTTGTGTCACCATGATAGTTACACAGTAGGAACACAGAACACAGGTACTTGTGTCCACCATGATAGTTACACAGTAGGAACACAGAACACAGGTACTTGTGTCTCCATGATAGTTACACAGTAGGAACACAGAACACAGGTACTTGTGTCACCATGATAGTTACACAGTAGGAACACAGAACACAGGTACTTGTGTCCACCATGATAGTTACACAGTAGGAACACAGAACACAGTACTTGTGTCACCATGATGGAGATTCACAGTAGTAGAACACAGAACACAGGTACTTGTAGTACTAAAAAACCTACTCATGATAGTTACACAGTAGGAACACAGAACACAGGTACTTGTGTCACCATGATAGTTACACAGTAGGAACACAGAACACAGGTACTTGTGTCCACCATGATAGTTACACAGTAGGAACACAGAACACAGGTACTTGTGTCACCAGTGTCAGTAGGAGTCACAGTATTCACCAGTAGTGTAGACACAGAACACAGGTACTGTGTCCACCATGATAGTTACACAGTAGGACACAGAACACATGGTACGTTGTGGTACTCACCATGATAGTTACACAGTAGGAACACAGAACACAGGTGACTTGTGTCACCATGATAGTTCACAGTAGGAACACAGACATGGACTTGTGTTCCAGCCAGTGGGAGCTTGACTTAGTTAGCACCAGTAGGAGAACACAGGTACTTGTGTCACCTGATGAGTTCCAGTAGGACACAGGTGTACTGTAGTCACCTGATAACTCAGTAGTGTCACCATATTCCAACGAAACAGGTACTGTGTGACCATGTGTCAGCCTGAGTGGGAGACTTCAGTAGTGTCAGCCTGAGTAGGAGACTCCAGTAGTGTCAGCCTGAGCGTGGGAGACTTCAGTAGTGTCAGCCTGAGGTGGGAGACTTCAGTGTGTCAGCCTGAGTGGAGACTTCAGTAGTGTCAGCCTGAGGTGAGACTTAGATGTCAGCCTGATGTGGGAGACTTCAGTAGTGTCAGCCTGAGTGGAGTTCAGTAGTGTCAGCCTAGGTACTTAGTGTCAGCCTGAGGTGAGACTTCAGTAGGTCAGCCTGAGGTGGGAGACTTCAGTAGTGTCAGCCTGAGGTGGGAGACTTCAGTAGTGTCAGCCTGAGGTGGGAGACTTCAGTAGTGTCAGCCTGAGTGGGAGATTCAGTAGTGTCAGCCTGAGGTGGGAGACTTCAGTAGTGTCAGCCTGAGGTGGGAGACTTCAGTAGTGTCAGCCTGAGGTGGGAGACTTCAGTAGTGTCAGCCTGAGGTGGGATGACTTCAGTAGTGTCAGCCTGAGGTGGGAGACTTCAGTAGTGTCAGCCTGAGGTGGGAGACTTCGTAGTGTCAGCCTGAGGTGAGGAGACTTCAGGTAGTGTCAGCCTGAGGTGGAGACTTCGTAGTGTCAGCCTGAGGTGGGAGACTCAGTAGTGTCAGCCTGAGGTGGGAGAGTTCAGTAAGTGTCAGCCTGAGGTGGGAGACTCAGTAGGTCAGCCTGAGGTGGAGACTTCAGTAGTGTCAGCCTGAGGTGGGAGACTTCAGTAGGTCAGCCTGAGGTGGAGACTCAGTAGTGTCAGCCTGAGGGGGAGACTCGAGTAGTGTGAGCCTGAGCTGGGAGACTCGTAGTGTCAGCCTGAGGTGGGAGACTTCGAGTGTCAGCCTGAGGTGGGAGACTTCAGTAGTGTCAGCCTGGAGATCAGCAGAGTAGTTGAGCAATTGAGTGCATGATGAGATAAGTGACACCGTGGCAGTGGGAACTGGTTGTCGTGAGCGAGATGTTTCGCCTCGAGGCACCGAGGTGACTGTAGTGTCAGGTCATGAGTATACAGAGGTGACTATTGACTAGTGACTTCCAGAGACAGTGGAAGGTGTGGAGAGGTAATTCTAGGGTGATCAGTCCCTCAGCCCTGATAGCGGGTGATCAGTCCCTTAGCCCTGATAGCGGGTGATCAGTCTAATAGCCTCGGTCTAAGTAAAGCTGATGGATGATGGAAGAGGAGAGGTGCAGCAGAGGTGAGGCAGAGGTGCGGTAGAGGTGCGGTAGAGGTGCGGTAGAGGTGAGGTAGAGGTGCAGCAGAGGTGCGGTAGAGGTGCAGTAGAGGTGCAGCAGAGGTGCGGTAGAGGTGAGGTAGAGGTGCAGCAGAGGTGCGGTAGAGGTGCAGTAGAGGTGCAGCAGAGGTGCGGTAGAGGTGAGGCAGAGGTGCGGTAGAGGTGCGGTAGAGGTGCGGCAGAGGTGCGGTAGAGGTGAGGTAGAGGTGCAGCAGAGGTGCGGTAGAGGTGCAGTAGAGGTGCAGCAGAGGTGCGGTAGAGGTGAGGCAGAGGTGCGGTAGAGGTGCGGTAGAGGTGCGGCAGAGGTGCGGTAGAGGTGAGGTAGAGGTGCAGCAGAGGTGCGGTAGAGGTGAGGCAGAGGTGCGGTAGAGGTGAGGCAGAGGTGCGGTAGAGGTGCGGTAGAGGTGAGGCAGAGGTGCGGTAGAGGTGAGGTAGAGGTGCAGCAGAGGTGAGGTAGAGGTGCAGCAGAGGTGCAGTAGAGTGCAGCAGAGGTGCGGCAGAGGTGCAGCAGAGGTGCAGCAGAGGTGCGGCAGAGGTGCAGCAGAGGTGCAGCAGAGTTGCGGCTGATAAAGGATCATCAACTACGGCAGTTTCAATAGTTTCCTTCCAGCAGCGCTGGAGTCACTATTACTTGGAAGAAATTCAATTTTGATGACTATCACATACCTACGAGTCCCTCCCAAGAAGTTCCTCACTAGAAATTCCTTCCATAAATCACTTACAAAAGCAACTGCTCAAGAAGAAATTTCTGGCTCAACTGTTAGCAAGAATTTACCAAAAGTTATATAAACTGAAAGATCTAAGAATGATGCAGGGCTGCATCTGCTCATGTTGCATCTGCTCATGTTGCATCTGCTCATGTTGCCACCCCCCTTGATGAGAGAGGTGTAGTGGTGTAGTGGGTGGTGGAGACATGTAGTGGCTGGAAAGGTGTAGTGGGCAGGTGGGTGAAGAGGTGTAGCTTCTTATTTCTACCTGAAGTCTACCTGGAGAGAGTTCCAGGGGTCAACGCCAAATAGGCCTAGTCAGAGACCAGGCCTCATTGTGGATCATGGTCTGATCAATCAAGCTGTTACTGCTGTCCACACACAATCCAACATATGAAACACAGACAGGCTGGTCAGGTACTAACTTTAGGTATCTGTCCAGTTCTCTCTTGAAGACAGCTAGGGATCGTCTGGTAATTTCTTTTATGTATGCTGGGAGGCTGTTGAACAGTCATGGGCCCGTGACCATTATTCTGTTTTTTCTCAGGGTTCTCATGGCTTTCATTGGAGGGATGTTGCACCATCTGACAGTGATTTCTGTGTGCAGATTTGATACCAGTCTCTCTAGGATTTTCCAGGTGTAAATTATAATGTACCTTTCTCTCCTGTGTCCCAAGCAGTGCGTGTCTATGGTCTTCAAACATTCCCAGTTATTAAGGTCTTCTGTACATTCTCTAGATCTGCAGTTTCGCCAATCTTGAAAGGGGCTATTAATGTACAGCAGTATCTCAGCCTAGAGAGAAAAAGTGACTTAAAGAGGATCATCATTGGCTTGGCATACCTTGCTTTGAAGGTTCTCATTATCCATCCTATCATTTTCTTACATTATCACTCCCAAGTCCTTCACGTTAGTTTTTCGTTATATGGTTAAAATTCGTTTGATACCCCATTCTAGCTTTTAATTCCTCAAGTTTTCCATAACGGAGTAACTGGTCACCTTGTGCCCGGTTTTCACCTCTCTCTTGTTATACAGCTGAAGGGTATGTATGGTGTTCCTCTTGGTGATCAGCACCAGGGCTGCCCTACCATGGTGTTCCTCTCAGTGGTCAGCACCAGGGCTGCCCTACCATGGTGTTCCTCTCAGTGGTCAGCACCAGGGCTGCCCTACCATGGTGTTCCTCTCAGTGGTCAGCACCAGGGCTGCCCTACCATGGTGTTCCTCTCAGTGGTCAGTACCAGGGCTACCCTACCATGGTGTTCCTTTTAGTGATCAGCACCAGGGCTGCCCTACCATGGTGTTCCTCTCAGTGGTCAGTACCAGGGCTACCCTACCATGGTGTTCCTCTCAGTGGTCAGTACCAGGGCTACCCTACCATGGTGTTCCTCTTAGTGATCAGCACCAAGGCTGCCCTACCATGGTGTTCCTCTCAGTGGTCAGTACCAGGGCTACCCTACCATGGTGTTCCTTTTAGTGATCAGCACCAGGGCTGCCCTACCATGGTGTTCCTCTCAGTGGTCAGTACCAGGGCTACCCTACCATGGTGTTCCTCTCAGTGATCAGTACCAGGGCTGCCCTACCATGGTGTTCCTCTCAGTGGTCAGTACCAGGGCTACCCTACCATGGTGTTCCTCTCAGTGATCAGTACCAGGGCTGCCCTACCATGGTGTTCCTCTCAGTGGTCAGTACCAGGGCTACCCTACCATGGTGTTCCTCTCAGTGGTCAGTACCAGGGCTACCCTACCATGGTGTTCCTCTCAGTGGTCAGCACCAGGGCTACCCTACCATGGTGTTCCTCTCAGTGGTCAGCACCAGGGCTGCCCTACCATGGTGTTCCTCTCAGTGGTCAGTACCAGGGCTGCCCTACCATGGTGTTCCTCTTAGTGATCAGCACCAGGGCTTGCCCTACCATGGTGTTCCTCTCAGTGGTCAGTACCAGGGCTACCCTACCATGGTGTTCCTCTTAGTGGTCAGACCAGGGCTCCCTACCATGGTGTTCCTCTTAGTGGTCAGTACCAGGGCTGCCCTACCATGGTGTTCCTCTTAGTGATCAGTACCAGGGCTCCCTACCATGGTGTTCCTCTCAGTGGTCAGTACCAGGGCTGCCCTACCATGGTGTTCCTCTTAGTGGTCAGTACCAGGGCTTCCCTACCATGATGTTCCTCTTAGTGGTCAGTACCAGGGCTGCCCTACCATGGTGTTCCTCTTAGTGATCAGTACCAGGGCTGCCCTACCATTGCCCGCTGTGACATACCAGGCTCCCTACATGGGTCCAAGAGAGCAGCTTCCTACCATGTGTTCCCTTGTGGTCAGACCAGGGCTGCCCTCATGGTGTTACCCTTATGCACAACCACTGCTGGGGACCAGCAACACCACTTGCTGGGCGGACGCAGCACCACCTGGGGACCGACCACCTGCTGGGCGGACACAGCAGCACCACCTGCTGGGCTGGACACAGCACACCACCTTGCTGGACGAACAGCAGCACACCTTGCTGGTGGACACAGCACACCACCTTGCTGGGTCGGACTCAGCAGCACCATGCTTGCTGACCCGTGACACAGCAACACCACCTTGCTGGGCGGACACAGCAACACCACCTTGCTGGGCGGACACAGCAGCACCACCTTGCTGGGCGGACACAGCAACACCACCTTGCTGGGCGGACACAGCAGCACCACCTTGCTGGGCGGACACAGCAACACCACCTTGCTGGGCGGACACAGCAGCACCACCTTGCTGGGTGGACACAGCAGCACCACCTTGCTGGGCGGACACAGCAGCACCACCTTGCTGGGTGGACACAGCAGCACCACCTTGCTGGGCGGACACAGCAGCACCACCTTGCTGGGCGGACACAGCAACACCACCTTGCTGGGTGGACACAGCAGCACCACCTTGCTGGGTGGACACAGCAACACCACCTTGCTGGGCGGACACAGCAGCACCACCTTGCTGGGCGGACACAGCAGCACCACCTTGCTGGGGGACACAGCAGCACCACCTTGCTGGGCGGACACAGCAGCACCACCTTGCTGGGTGGACACAGCAGCACCACCTTGCTGGGTGGACACAGCAGCACCACCTTGCTGGGTGGACACAGCAGCACCACCTTGCTGGGCTGGACACAGCAGCACCACCTTGCTGGGTGGACACAGCAGCACCACCTTGCTGGGCGGACACAGCAGCACCACCTTGCTGGGCGGACACAGCAGCACCACCTTGCTGGGCGGACACAGCAGCACCACCTTGCTGGGCGGACACAGCAGCACCACCTTGCTGTGTGGACACAGCAGCACCACCTTGCTGGGCGGACACAGCAGCACCACCTTGCTGTGTGGACACAGCAGCACCACCTTGCTGGGCGGACACAGCAGCACCACCTTGCTGGGTGGACACAGCAGCACCACCTTGCTGGGTGGACACAGCAGCACCACCTTGCTGGGCGGACACAGCAGCACCACCTTGCTGGGGGACACACAGCACCACCTTGCTGGGTGGACACAGCAGCACCACCTTGCTGGGTGGACACAGCACACCACCTTGCTGGGTGGACACAGCAGCACCACCTTGCTGTGTGGACACAGCAGCACCACCTTGCTGGGCGGACACAGCAGCACCACCTTGCTGGGCGGACACAGCAGCACCACCTTGCTGGGTGGACACATCAACACCACCTTGCTGGGTGGACACAGCAGCACCACCTTGCTGGGTGGACACAGCAGCACCACCTTGCTGGGTGGACACAGCAGCACCACCTTGCTGGGTGGACACAGCAACACCACCTTGCTGGGTGGACACAGCAGCACCACCTTGCTGGGTGGACACAGCAGCACCACCTTGCTGGGTGGACACAGCAGCACCACCTTGCTGGGTGGACACAGCAGCACCACCTTGCTGGGTGGACACATCAACACCACCTTGCTGGGTGGACACATCAACACCACCTTGCTGGGTGGACACATCAACACCACCTTGCTGGGTGGACACATCAACACCACCTTGCTGGGTGGACACATCAACACCACCTTGCTGGGTGGACACAGCACTCAGTAGATCACTGATCATCACTCAACAATGTCTTGTACACCCTGCAGTCTCTTGCTATGTTTCGTGTACGTCATCCCGGACTGCTCTCTGTCCACATTCTCCTGTACAATAAGCGGCACAGCTCTCAAGAGGAAACTGGACAAGTATCTTCACCAGGTGCCGGATCAACCAGGCTGTGATGAATATGTGGGGCAGCGGGCCTCCAACATCAACAGCCTGGTTGATCAGGCAAGCACCAGACGAGACTGGCCTATGGCCGGGCTCCAAGAGTAGTGAGACTCTCGAAACTCATCAGAGGTAGTGTGTGTATCTCTAGTGATGCCAGGGAAGCTCTGGCATTATTCACGATGTCCTTCCTTTACCTTACGTGTCTTTATGCTTTTGTTCCTGTGCTCTCGTGTACTGTAAATTATTAATTATTGCTACAAGAGACTGTCATCAGTTGTGTTAAGTTAAGCAAGGTCATCAAATGATACATGATAAGGGTTACTTTATTTTTCACCAGAAATTTGAAAATTTCTGCTGACGCTGCTCTTGTATGAAGACTCCGTCACCTCTGTGCTGACGCTGCTCTTGTATGAAGACTCCGTCACCTCTGTGCTGACGCTGCTCTCAGCTTGGCTGACCTGTCCACCTGTTGAAAACATAAATAATATCACGTGCTAAGATGATAATGTTGCCAGCCAAGTGGTGTTCGGTGGTGTGTTGCAAGTGTCTGTACACGAGTAGACTTTAGGTTTAAGTCTGGGAGGCTTTATAGGTCTCATGACGAGTTTCTGCTCGCTGCAGGAGTCTTGTAATCCTTGGCCAGTGGTGTCCAGGAGTCCCATACATTTCCATCAGTCACATGGTGAGTAGACCCAGTCTGTTTCCTTCAACACAACAAGCAGTTGCACACAGCGTGATCCAGTGTGTGGTAGTGTCGTGGTGAACACTGCTCCTCCAGTGATCTAGTGTGTGGTAGTGTCGTGGTGAACACTGCTCCTCCAGTGATCTACTGTGTGGTAGTGTCATGGTGAACACTGCTCCTCCAGTGATCTAGTGTGTGGTAGTGTCGTGGTGAACACTACTCCTCCAGTGATCTAGTGTATGGTAGTGTCGTGGTGAACACTGCTCCTCCAGTGATCCATTGTGTGGTAGTGTCGTGGTGAACACTGCTCCTCCAGTGATCCAGTGTGTGGTAGTGTCGTGGTGAACACTGCTCCTCCAGTGATTCTTTGTGTGGTAGTGTCGTGGTGAACACTGCTCCTCCAGTGATCTGTTCACTGTGATGTTCAGTTTGTAGTTTCTTTCCTCCCAGTTTGTGCTCGGTCTCCAGACTACATAACCATGCACTCAGTCACACTGAACTCCAGAACCACTTGTCTGGTTCACCCTGTAACCAGTCTTTCACATTCTATAATTATACTGTATTCACGGGGAAAACTAAACCAGTAGGGGTTATATAGCGCCTTCGCTCTGTTCAGGGCAGGAGAAATATCAGAGATAGAGCAGATACAGAGATTATTTACGGCCCACATAGAGCCAATAAAGCAAGTACATACCTAAGTATGTACTTGATGGAGCGGAGGAGAGAGATACTTGATAATATATACCTGGAAAGTACTCGAGGACTTGGTCTCAAATCTGCACACTAATATAACATCATACTCGAGTGAGAGATATGTGAGGAAGTGTAAAATAAACCAAATGAAAAGCAGGGCCGCAATGGGCACAATAAAATAACATAGTATCAATATCCGTGGTGTCATAGTGTTCACCATCTTACTAGAAGATGTCGGAAACACTGCTGGGATATGTGTAAAAATCTGGAAGAGGAAACTAGACAAGTATCTCCACCAAGTTCAAGATCAACCAGGCTGTGATGTATATGTGGGTCAGCGAGCTGCCAATAACAACAGCCTGGTTGACCAGGCAAGTACCAGACAAGCCTGGACCACGACCGGGCTCCGGGAGTAGAAAAACTCTCCAAATTCATCAAAGACATGTATGTCCTTCACTAGCGTCTCGACACTATTCCCATCATCCCGACTGATCGTAAACACACATTAGCTACTCTTCGTCTTAGCACATCATCATTTACATATATGAGGGAGTGTCGACCCCACTGCTGTTCCTGGGGAACACCACTTGTTACCCTCCACAACGTCAAACACTTCTTCCCATACTCTCAATACCTTTCAGGTGTTCCTTGATCCACTAGAGCACCTTCCTGTACAGCCATGCTGACTCCCCTAGCTGTGAAACACTCTCCTGGGAACAGAGTTCAAACCTTCCTTGTTGTCTAGAAAGACGCAAGTCACCCATCGGTATCACTTACCCTCACCTAGGTGTAGTCTGTTCTGTTCTCAGATACCCTCACCTAGGTGTAATCTATCATGCTCTCAGGTACCCTGACCTAGGTGTAGTCTGTCCTGTTCTAGGAACCCTGACCTAGGTGTAGTCTGTCCTGCTCTTAGGTACCCTAACCTAGGTGTAGTCTGTCCTGTTCGAGGTACTCTGACCTAAGTGTAGTCTGTCCTGTTCTTAGGTACCTTAACCTAGGTGTAGTCTGTCCTGTTCTAGGAACCCTGACCTAGGTGTAGTCTGTCTTGCTCTCAGATATCCTGACCTAGGTCCAGCAAGAGTGCTGCCGGAGACGATGGTTCATTAAACATTGCCGTGCACTCCAGGACTCTCAGTGTGTCACTTGAACATTGCCGTGCACTCCAGGACTCTCAGTGTGTCGCTTAAACATTGTCGTGCACTCCAGGACTCTCAGTGTGTCGCTTAAACATTGTCGTGCACTCCAGGACTCTCAGTGTGTCGCTTGAACATTGCCGTGCACTCCAGGACTCTCAGTGTGTCGCTTGAACATTGTCGTGCACTCCAGGACTCTCAGTGTGTCGCTTAAACATTGTCGTGCACTCCAGGACTCTCAGTGTGTCGCTTGAACATTGCCGTGCACTCCAGGACTCTCAGTGTGTCGCTTAAACATTGTCGTGCACTCCAGGACTCTCAGTGTGTCGCTTAAACATTGTTGTGCACGCCAGGACTCTCAATGTGTCGCTTAAACATTGTTGTGCACGCCAGGGACGCTGTGTGTTGCTTGAACATTGTTGTGCACGCCAGGGACGCTGTGTGTTGCTTGAACATTGTTGTGCACGCCAGGGACGCTGTGTGTTACTTGAACATTGTTGTGCACGCCAGGGACGCTGTGTGTTGCTTGAACATTGTTGTGCACGCTAGGGACGCTGTGTGTTGCTTGAACATTGTTGTGCACCCCAGCGACGCTGTGTGTTACTTGTCGTGCACTCCAGGGATACTCAGGGTGTGGTAGAGTCATTATATGTCACGTTGTTTGTGTGACCTCATTGTGTAATGACTTGAGGTCACGGTTTAGTGTCAACAGTTGTGAGGGGAGGTGTTGATGGGGGGAGGGGAAGTGTTGGTGGGGTGAAGGGAGGCCGTAGTGGGGTGAGGGGAGGTCGTAGTTGGGTGAGGGGAGGTCGTGGTGGGGTGAGGGGGGAGGAGATACCTGAAGGATGCTTCCGGGGGGGTCAACGTCCCCGCATCCCAGCTCCAAACTAGGCCTCCCAACTGTATCAAGTCGCTATCAAGCAGGCTGTTACTCTTGGCCGCACGCAGTCCAACGTACGAATCACAGACCTTCATGTCAGGCACTGATTTGAGGAACTTGAAGACAGCCAGAGGTTTGTTGGTAATTCCCCTTATGCACGGAGGGAAGGCGTTGAAGAGTCGGGGACCTCTGACACTCAACTAACTCTCTCTTATTGTGCTCGTCACGCCCCTGCTTTTTATTGAAGGTACAGTACTTTGCACCGTCTGTCAAATCTCTTTAACACGGAGTGATTCCATTGTGCAGGTTTGGAACCAATCCATCCAGGATGTCCAGGTGTAAATTATGCTGTATCATTCTTGCCTATGTTCAAAGGAATATAGTTAAAGGAGCCTCAAACATCCCCAGTAGTTTAGATGTTTGAGTGTATAGAGGTAATGTAAGTTTTCTGTACGTGTTCTAACTCCTCAACCTCGCCTGCCTTGAAGGGAGCTGTTAGTATACCCCAGTATTCCAGTCTGGAGAGAACAAGTGACTTGAAGAATATCATCACTAGCTCAGCATCTCATTTTTTGAAAGTTCTAGTTATCCAGCCCATTATTTTCATTTCGGTAACAATGGCGACAGTATTGTGATCCTTGAATATGAGATATTCTGACATCATTACTTGTAAATCTCGCACATGGAACTTTCGCTGTATTGAATGATTTGAGTTAGTCCTATACTCCGTTACATTCTTTATTTCCTCCATTCTTCCATAGGAAAACAATTGGAATTTTTCCCTCATTAAACATTACATTGTTGTCTGAGGTTCACTGGAAGACTTGATTCATATCTTCTTGAAGATTCACTGTGTCTTCGACGGTCGTCACTCTCATTGAGATTCTGGTGTCATCAGCAAAGAACGTTACAGCGTTGTGATTTATGTCCTTGTCTGTGTTGGTTATAACAATGAGAAACAGAAGCGAGGCCAGTATTGTGCCTTGAGGAACTGAGCTTTTGACTGTGCAGCCTCTGCCTTTACTGTTTACTCCTATCTGGGTTCTGTTTGTTAAGAAGTTAAATATCTATCTGTCCACTTTACCAGTTGCTCCTCTTGCATGTACTTTGTGTGCTAACACTTTGCATGTACTTTGTGTGCTAACACTCTCCTGGCAGGTATCACACTATGGTCGCACTTGGTGAAGCTTATGCGATATCAGTATACACATCAGCATTTATCTTGTCTTCCAGTGCGTCCTAAACGATGGTCTAGCAGCTGTGAAAGGCAGGAGCGCCCTGCTCTAAACTCATGCTGCCCTCGATTGTGTAATTGTAATATTTTTGGTAGAAATAATGACAATATTTTAAGTAAAGGGACACAAACAATACATAGACATAAAACAATTCCATGCAACTGACAATCTTGCTTTAGGGATCCATTGAAAGATTTCAGTCTGTTTTGATGCCACTTTCGTGAAGTGTGGCAGTATTAATGGTTTTTAATGACTGTGGGATTATACATACCTGTGTCCTGGCTGCTTCTCTGTAGGACCGAGACAGTGCTTTCTTGCAATTTTTCAAGAGTTTGATGTTCGATAAATTTGGGCTTGGGGCAGAATGTTTGGGTATTCTGTCAATGGAGACGCTGGCGGTGTCTGAGTCTCATTTATGAAAATCTCATTAGTATCGTCAGTTTGTAGACTGATGATCGTTCATTCTACACAGTCACATTTTGACTTTAATATGGCGTTCATTTTCTTGTTGACATCAGTGTATGTTCTATCACTTTTAATTAAAGGTCTGGAATTTCCTCTAACTTATTTATGGCTCTTTTTTTCCGTTTGTCTCTCCTGGACTCTGGTGTAGCTGTCTATATCTTCTTCATCTCCATTTCTCCAGTCAATATTCTTTCACACTTGAGAGACTCTGCTGCCTTTGAGAAGTTTTGTTATCAGTAGTCTTCGCCAGAACACAGAGGCCTCCCTCTCTCTCTCTCTCTAGTTTGCATCTTCTCCTTTGCCATAGAGGTGAGGGGAGGTGGCAGGGGAATTGGTGAGGGGAGGTGGGAGTTATGTAGTGAGGGGAAACAACGGTGTGTTGTGAGGATGGTGAGGGGTGAGGAAGACTTCGTACAATGTGTAGCTATTGACTGATGGTTGACATGTAAAGGAGGGGATTGAGGGAGTTAAGGAAGGAGAGTAAGAACATTATTGGTGGGAGAGCAGTACCAGGTAGTGTGAGGAGATAGTAATGAAGGTCCTGCTTGTAGTGGCGGGGATAGTGGTGGAGGTGGAGGTAGTAGTGGTACTGGTGATAGTGGGGTTGTTGTGGGTAGTGATGGTGGTTTTTGGGGTAGTGGTGGTGGGTAATATTGATGGTTGGGATAGATGTGGTGGATGTAGTAAGGTTGGTGTTAGTGGTGGTAGCCAACGTTAGTGTGGTAGTGGTGATGAGAGTAGTAGTGGTAGTGGAGGTGTTAGTAACAGTAGTAGTGGTAATAAGGGTCGCAGTAGTGGTAACGAGGGTAGTAGTAGCGGTAGAGGTGAGGGTAGTAGTAGTGATAGCGAGGGTAGTAGTAGTAGTGGTGGTGGTAGTAGTAGTACTAGCAGCAGCAGTGGTGGTGATGAGGGTAGTAGTAGTAGCAATAGTGGTGGTGAGGCTAGTAGTCGTGGCAGTGGTGAGCATAGTAATGGTAGTAGTAGTAGTACTGGTGGTGGCGGTGGTGGTAGCGAGAGTGGTAGCAGAGTGTGTGAGTGAAAGACAAAGATGTGTCACAGTTCAGATAGTTGTTGAGTGTGTCATCATGTCACAACTGCTTCAGCATCACCCAGAGTGTTAACCTCACTCTAAGATAAACACAGTGAATAATATATACACGCACTCTCTCTCACACACACACACACACACACACATACACACACACACACACACACAATACACACACACAACACACACACACACACACACACACACACACACACACACACACACAGATTGAAAGTATCATGAAAGCAATAGAAGAGGATGATGTGACCTATTCTTTGAATAGAGGAAAAAAATGGCCAGTCAAAGTAATTTTCAAGGCAGAATCGGCTCGAAACAGGATCCTGCAGGATAAAGCACAACTAAGGGACACATTAGCATATCAGAGAGTGTACCTCGACCATGACAGAACACAAGAAGAAAGACAGAAACTGAAAGAGCGGGTACAAAGATGCAAGGAGGAAAGAGAGGCAAAGACGGAGATGGGCATCAGAACCCAGACTCAGGAGGAAGAGCAAATACAACCTCCCTCAGAACCACCTACAGAAGACTCAACCACAACAACCAAAATGCAACCAAACAATCTAACCCAAAATCCACACACCGTACCCACTGCCCCCACCCCATTACAAACTCCACTCTCACAGCAACCCCCTATAGTTCCCCGCCAGGTGTCCCACTCCCTCAACCCCAATGTACTCCCCAGACCACAGTTTTAGAAAAGTTGAAGGTTTGGTATACAAATGCAGATGGAATAACAGATAAATGTGAGGAGTGGCATGAAAGAATCAAGGAGACAGAAACAAAACTCACCGGGATAACAGACGCAATCTTTCCACCCGGATATCAGATCCTGAGGACAGATAAAGGGAGCAGAGGGGGAGGAGGAGTTGCACTGCTCATTAAAAACCCATGAGGATTTGAGAAAATGGAAGGAATGGATGGAAGGGACTACATAGTAGGAACAATTAAGTCTGGAGAACCTAAGGTGGTAATTGCAGTGATGTACAACCCACCACAGAACTGGAGGAGGTCAAGAGAAGAATATGAAGAGAGCAACAGAGCAATGGTAGACACACTAGCCGAGGTGGCCAGAAGAGCTCACACAGGTAGAGCAAAGTTACTAGTTATGGGTGATTTCAATCACAAGGAGATTGATTGTGAAAACCTAGAGCCACATAGGGGTCCCAGAACATGGAGAGCCAAGATGATGGATGTGGTACTGGAAAACCTCTTGCATTAACATGTTAGGGACACTATCAGAGAGAGAGATGGGAGGATGAACAAGCAAGACTGGACCTCGTATTCACCTTGAGTACCTCAGACATTGAGGACATCACATATGAAAGGCCCCTTGGAGTTAGTGATCACATGGTTCTGAGCTTTGAATACATAGTAGAGTTAGAGGTGGAGAGGGTAACAGGAGCAGGATGGGAAAAATCCAAACTACAACAGGCGGGACTACACAGGCATGAGGAACTTCCTGCAAGAGGTTCAGTGGTAAAGAGACTTGATAGGAAATTCAGTAAATGAAATGATGGACTACGTGACAAAATGCTAGGAGGCAGAGAAGAGGTTTGTTCCCAAGGGCAACAGAAATAATGGGAAGACCAGAACGAGCCCTTGGTTCACTTAAAGGTGTAGGAAAGCAAAAACTAAGTGCGTTAGAGAATGGAAATAGTACAGAAGACAAAGGACCCAGGAAAATTAAGAGATTAGTCAAAGAGCCAGAAGGAGGGAGGCCAGGCGACAGTACGAAAACGACATAGCATCGAAAGTCAAGTCTGACTTGAATTTGTTGTATAGCCACATCAGGAGGAAAACAACAGTCAAGGACCAGGTAATCAGGTTGAGGAAGGTAAGTGGGGAGCTCACAAAAAAACGACCAAAAAGTATGTGAGGAGCTCAACATGAGATTTAAAGAAGTATTTACAGTGGATACAGAAAGAACTCCTGCGAGCCAGAATAGAGGGGTACACCAACAAGGGATATGCCAACAAGTGTTGGATGAAATACACACAACCGAGGAGGAGGTGAAGAAGCTGCTATGTGAGCATGATACCTCAAATGCGGTGGGACTGGACATCTCTCCATGGGTCCTTAGAGAGGGAGCAGAGATGCTGTGTGTACCACTAACAACAATCTTCAACACATCCATTGAAACTGGCAACTTCCTGAGGTATGGAAGACGGCAAATGTAGTCCCAATTTTTAAGAAAGGAGACAGACACGAGGCATTAAACTACAGACCAGTGTCACTGATGTGTATACTATGCAGAGTCATGGAGATTATCAGGAGAGTGGTGAGCACCTAGAAAGGAACAAGCTTATACACGACAACCAGCACAGTTTCAGGGAAGGGAAATCCTGTGTCACAAACCTACTGGAGTTTTATGTCAAGATAACGGAAGTACAACACAAGAGAGAGAGGGTGGGTTAAACTTCGTACTAAGTGTCCCATCCTTTATATACCTGTGGAGTGCACAGTAGTAGGTGTGAATGTTTTAATGGGCGGGGGAGGGGTGTTGTCTGAGAGATGATGGGTTGATTATTCTAATAGCTGATATCTGTGGGTAACAAAGTTTTAGTTTCAGCAGCAAGATGTTGAGTCAAAAGTGTCAAAAACATTTCTTTCATCAATAAAGACGCCCATTGGATATTCATCATTTTCTAGAGCTGAACAGGCAGACTCTTTAGGATAACATCATTAGTGCTTTTTCCTGTCCTGAAGCCAAACTGGCAAGGTTGCAAATATTTTGTTTAGTGATAAGTGAGATAATAAAGACAAGCTAGAGAGTTGCCTGGCTTCAGGCCGCATTACGTGTACAACCAGTGTGCAACCTTGTCAGCGTTGTGAGAGTGGACGGACGGTGTATACACCACCGATCTGAATGAAGGAAGGAAGGATGGAGAGAGATAGGGTGGGAGAATAGAAAGTAATAGTGGCGTGTGTGGTCCAAGTGTGGTGGTAATCGTAGCAGGTGTGGCCCAGGTGTTCAAGGTAACCTTGAGGAGCAGGTGAGACTAAGCTAGACACGTGGTCATGTGTTGTGGCTGAGGCTCTTACTGCTTGTTATTACTACGAGCCATGCTGCACTCTGTGTGTGTACTCACCTGTATGTATTCATCTATTTTTGGTTGCAGGGGTCGAGTCATAGCTCCTGGCTCTGCCTCTTCACTGGTCGCTACTAGGTCCTCTCTGTCCCTGCTCCATGAGCTTTATCATACCTCTTCTTAAAATTCACTGGTCAACAATTTTTGAAAAATTGTATGCTTCTTAAATGAGATTAGTTAATTCTTATGTATTTTCATGTACTGAATCCAAATATCACCTTGAAAATTGTTTATTGTCTATTGGTTTAAAGATACGAGACATGTAATGTTTGATTATTTATTATAACATACAATATGTGTCAGTATGTTTAAAACTCTAATCCGTACCTACTCTCTGCCTTTGTGCTTGACGCTTATAGTGGACTGAAGAATCATCTCTTGCCAATGTCCAGCAATAGTCTGCAAGCATTCTTGTGCCCCATTTGCCCTGGTACCATTTTTTCATGGTTGAAATATCTTGGTGAAACCTTTCACCATGTTCGTCACTAACTGACCAACAGTTCTCTGGAAAAAAGTCTAAATGTGAGTCCAAAAAGTGGATTTTAAGTGACATTTTACATCCCATGTTCTTGTAAGCCTTGATGAGGTTTTCCACCAATTCTTCATAGTTGCCTTCCCTTCTGTTTCCCAGAAATCCCTTTACCACTAACTTGAATACTTCCCAAGCAGCTTTCTTCTCCCATTAGAAATCGTTGAACTGCTGCTGGCGGTCACGAAATTTTGAAACCTTCACATCAGATGCTGGGAGATTCCACTGATAAAGACGAGAGCCCAGCAGCTCTGCCTTATTTTTGGGTAGTTTCAGATCCTTGACAAGGTCATGGAGTTCCCCTTTTGTTAAGAGATGTGTCCTAGAGGAGTGTGCTTCATCAAAGTTTCAGTCACTGTGATCCAGCAGTGTCATCCTTCTCTTCTTCCTCCTCACCACTTTCTTCATCTGACTCAAAGGACACCCAAGTTGGTGCATCAGCAACTGGTAGACCTCTGTGTGGAACTGGGCGAATAGCTGATGGAATGTTTGGATATTCAATGGACCCCTTTTTTTCTTTGACAAGCCCTTTTGTACTGGAGGTACCATGCAGAAATGACAATTGTTGATATAGTAGCACAATTGTTGCAGTATATGTGTGGAGCCCAGTTCTTATCCTGGTCACCAATCTTGCATCCAAAATATAGGTGATATGCCTTTCTAACCATAGCAGTTATACGGCGCTTCTGTGATGCAAAGATCACCTCACCACAAATGCAGCAGAAGTTGTCTGCAATATTCACACAAGTACGAGGCATCTGAAAGAAGAAAACAACAAAAGTTAGAAGATAAACAGAAAATTAATTCATTAATTCATCATTATAATACAGATCATGACAGCTAAGCGGAAGTATTTATATCATTCAGTAGGAAAATAAAATTAATATAATATGCCTCACATGCATATCAATAGCTTGCTCAGTGAATATTTATTATAAGTTTAAAAAGTGTTTGGCTAAGACAATCACCAACCTTTCACCTCAAAATATAAACATGGACATCACAACCACCTTGTATGACTGCTGGAACAATAATGAAGGTCAGTGAGACTGTGAGTGTGGTAAGAAACACACTGCCGCAAGCCTGTTGCAACCTGTTGTGACACGTAGCTCTATATTGAAAAGTACACCTAACAAACAATTTTAACCATGATATTCATTATCAGTGACCTAAAATTAGTTGGAAATTGCTACTCTGGTCTCGGAAGCATTTTGGTTGTTGGCCAGTGTTATGTATGGATCCTGCCTCCACTACGTCACTTTCCAGACTATTCCACTATTCTGACTCTTTAACTTCCAATTGTGACCCCTGGGACATAGCCCTTTGCATAAGGGAGGTAGTAGAGCACTAGCTAAAAATTACAGACCAGTAGCCCTAACTTCTCACATCATAAAAGTCTTTGAAAGAGTGATGAGACGGCAGATTACAAAGTTCATGGACCAGCACAACCAACATAACCCGAACCAGCATGGCTTTAGAGAGGGACGATCATGCCTGTCACAGCTGCTGAACCATTATGGCAGAATTACGGAGGCATTGGAGGACGACCAAAACGCAGATGTGATTTACACAGATTTTGCAAAGGCGTTTGACAAATATGATCATGGAGTGATAGCGCACAAAATGAGCGCCATGGGCATTACGGGGAAGGTAGGCAGATGGATTTTCGGGTTCCTAACACACAGAACACAAAAAGTAGTAGTGAACAGGGCAAGGTCCAGCATCAGCGAGGTCAAAAGCTCAGTAACCCAAGGTACTGTCCTGGCACCTCTGCTGTTTCTCATCCTCATAGCAGACATAGAAAAAACACCCGGCACACTTTTGTATCATCATTTGCAGATGACACTAAAATATGCATGAAAGTCACTACTGTTGAGAACACTGAAAAATTACAGGAAGACATATGCAGGATTTTCCAGAGGGCAGTGGAGAGCAACATGACGTTCAATGGTGATAAGTTCCAGCTGCTGAGGTATGGAAAGAATGAAGAACTCAAAAGGAACACTATACAAAACTCAAGAGGGTCACCAAATAGAACGAAAGGAAAACGTAAAAGACTTGGGAATAATTATGTCAGCTGACCTTTCTTTTAAAGTCCATAACAAGACAAAGATCACGACAGCCAGAAGGATGACGAAGTGGGTATTGAGAACTTTCAAAACAAGGGAAATAATGCCGATGGTGACACTCTTCAAATCGCTAGTGCTCCCTCACTTAGAATATTGCTCAGTGCTGACGGCCCCGTTCAAAGCAGGAGAAATATCAGAGCTGGAACAAATACAGAGATCGTTTACGGCTCACATTGAGCCAGTAAAGCACCTAAATTACTGGGAACGCCTTCAAGTCTTGAACATGTACCCATTGGAGCGGAGGAGAGAGATACATGATAATATATACCTAGAAAGTACTCGAGGGCCTGGTCCCAAATCTGCACACTGCCATAACAACATACTGGAGTGAGAGATATGGGAGGAAGTGTAAAATAAACCCAGTGAGGAGCAGGGGTGCGGTGGGGACAATAAGGGAACACTGTATCAACACCCATAGATAAATATCAGAAACACGGCTGGGACAAGTGTAGAAGCCTTCAAGAGGAAACTGGACAAGTATCTTCACAAGGTGCCAGATCAACCAGGTTGTGATGGATATGTGGGGAAGCGGGCCTCCAGCAGCAACAGCCTGGTTGACTAGGCGAGCAACAGACGAGCCTGGCCCATGACCGGGCTCAGAGAGTAGAGAAACTCTCGAAACTTCTTAGGTATATCAGGTAATTGCCCAGTTTCAATGGATGCGTTGAAGATTGTTAGTGGCACACACAGCATCTCTGCTCCCACCGCATTTGAGGTATCATGTTCACATAGCAGCTTCTTCACCTCCTCCTCGGTTGTGTGTATTTCATCCAACACTTGTTGGTATATTCCTTGTTGGTGTACCCCCATATTCTGACTTCCTGGAGTCCTTTCTGTCTCCACTGTAAATACTTCTTTAAATCTCATGTTGAGCTCCTCACATTTTTCTTGGTCGTTTCTTGTGAGCTTCCCACCTTCCTTCCTCAACCTGATTACCTGGTCCTTGACTGTTATTTTCCTCCTGATGTGGCTATACAACAGCTTTGGGTCAGACTTGACTTTCGATGCTATGTTGTTTTCGTATTGTCGCTGGGCCTCCCTCCGTATTTGTGCATACTTGTTTCTGGCTCTTCGACTAATCTCTTTATTTTCCTGAGTCCTTTGTCTTCTGTACGTTTTTTCCTACACCTTTGGGTGAGCCAAGGGCTTGTTCTGGTCTTTCCATTATTTCTGTTGCCCTTGTATGTGTACTCACCTATATGTGGTTGCAGGGGTCTAGTCACAGCTCCTGGCCCCTCCTCTTCGCTGGTTGCTACTAGGTCACTCCTGGCTCCAAGAGCCTTATCGTACCTCTTCTTAAATCTATGCATGGATTCTGTCTCCACTACATCACTCTCAAAACTATTTCACTTCCTGACAACTCTATGACTGAAGAAATACTTCTCAACATCAATATGACTCATCTGTGTCTTCATCTTCCAATTGTGACCCCTTGTTGCTGTGTCCCATCTCTAGAACATCCTGTCTGTCCACCAGGTCGATTTCTCTCAGTATTTTATGTCATTATCATATCCCCCCCTGTTCTTCCTGTCCTCCAGTGTCGTCAGGTTGAGTTCCCTTAATCTCTCCTTGTAGGGCAAACCCCTCAGCTCCGGGACTAGTCTTGTTGCAAACCTTTCCACTTTCTCTAATTTTTTTATGTGTTTGACCAGGTGTGGGTCCCATACTGGTGCTACATATGGGCCTGACGTACACGGTGTACAGTGTAGTGAATGACTCCTTACTTAAATGTTAAAACACTATTCTCTGGTTTGCCAGGCGCCCATATGCTGCAGCAGTTATTTGGTTGATGTACGTCTCAGGAGATGTGCTCGGTATGATGCTCACCCCAAGATCTTTTTCCTTGAGTGAGTTTTGCAGTCTTTGACCTCTTCGGCTGTACTCCATCTGCGGTCTTCTTTGTCCTTCCCCAAGCTCTCCTCCTTCCTTCCTCAACCTGATTACCTGGTCTTTGACTATTGTTTTCCTCCTGATGTGACTGAATAGCAACTTTGGGGCAGATTTGGCTTTTGATGCTATGTCATTCTCATATTGATGCAGTGTTTCTCTTCTTAACCAGGCATATTCATTTCTGGCTCTGTGGCTCAACTCCCTGTTTTCTTGGGTCCTTTGCCTTCTATACTTTCTCCATACTCCAGCACACTTGGCTTTGGCCTCTCCACACTTCTGGGTAAACCATGGGCTCTGGTCTTCCTGTTGTTTCTGTTGCCCCTGTGTACTCACCTAATTGTTGTTGCAGGGGTCGGTTCATAGCTCCTTGCCCCACCTCTTCACTGGTTGCTACTGTGTATGTGTGCTCACCTACTTGTGGTTGCAGGGGTCGAGTCACAGTTCTTGGCCCCACTTCACTTGTCGCTACTAGATCACTCTCCTCTTCTTAAAGCTATGTATAGATCCTGCCTCCATTACATCACTTTCCAAACTATTCCACTTCCTGACAACTCTGTGACTGAAGAAATACTTCCTAACATCCCTGTGATTCATCTGAGTCTTCAATTTCCAATTGTTACCCCTTGTTGCTGTGTCCCATCTCTGGAACATCCTGTCTCTGTCCACCTTGTCGATTCCTCTCAGTATTTTATATGTAATTATCATATATCCCCTATCTTTCCTGTCCTCCAGTGTCGTCAGGTCGATTTCCCTTAACCTCTCCTCGTAAGACATGCCCCTTAGCTCTGGGACTAGTCTTGTTGCAAACCTTTGCACTTTCTCTAATTTCTTGACGTGCTTGGCTAGGTGTGGGTTCCAAACTGATGCTGCATACTCCAGTATGGGCCTGACGTACACAGTGTACAGGGTCCTGAACGATTCCTTATTGAGATATCGGAATGCTGTTCTTAGGTTTGCTAGGCGCCCGTATGCTGCAGCAGTTATTTGGTTGATGTGCGCCTCAGGAGATGTGCCTGGTGTTATACTCACCAAAAGATCCTTTTCGTTGAGTGAGGTTTGTAGTCTCTGGCCCCCTAGACTGTACTCCATCTGCGGTCTCCTTTGCCCTTCCCCAATCTTTATGACATTGCACTTGATGGGGGTTGAACTCCAGGAGCCAGTTTCTGGACCAGGCCTGCGGCCTGTCCAGATCCCTTTGTAGTTCTACCTGATCCTCATTCGATTGAATTCTTCTCATTAACTTCACATCATCTGCAAACAGGGACACTTCTGAGTCTATTCCTTCCGTCATGTCATTCACATAAACCAGAAACAGCACCGGTCCTAGGACTGACCTCTGTGGAACCCCGCTTGTCACAGGCGCCTACTGTGTGTGTGTGTGAGCCAAGCTGGTAACCAGAGGGACCAGCAGATAGTGATCCAGAGTTGTTTTGTTTGTTGTGTTTGTAGCGGCCTGACTACGGTGGGTCGACTCACCGCTGGTTGCCAGCCATCCCTGGAAAGATGCTGCCCTCATCTACACATTATCGATCATAACTTACGGTTATTAGTTACGAAGGATTCCCACACATGATTAACTTTCTTGGTAAGGTGTACTATGATACATATATATGTTTTCATAATTATTAATACTCCTTCATTTTATATGCCTGAGCTTTGTCGAATAAGCAGCTTGCCCGTTATAATTTAGGAGTGAGCGAGACTGATCGACCGAACGAACTGCGAATGAAACGAAGTTGTGTGAAGTAACAGGATGAACGTCAAGAAGCCACCAGCTGTACTAACACCAGAAGGAAGAAGTGAATTTTGTGGTGGTGGTGATGCAGTGGTGGTAGTGGTGGTGGTGGTGGTGATGCAGTGGTGGTAGTGGTGGTGGTGATGCAGTGGTGGTGATGATGCAGTGTTGGTAGTGGTGATGGTGGTGGTGATGCAGTGGTGGTAGTGGTGGTGGTGATGCAGTGGTGGTGATGATGCAGTGTTGGTAGTGGTGATGGTGGTGGTGATGCAATGGTAGTGGTGATGATGCAGTGGTTGTAGTGGTGATGGTGGTGGTGGTGGTGATGCAGTGGGGTGGTGGTGATGCAGTGGTGGTGGTGATGCAGTGGTGGTGGTGGTAGTGATGCAGTGGTGGTGGTGATGCAGTGGTGGTGATGATGCAGGTTGGTAGTGGTGATGGTGGTGGTGGTGGTGGTGATGCAGTGGTGGTGGTGATGATGCAGTGGTGGTAGTGGTGATGGTGGTGGGGGTGATGCAGTGGGGGTGGTGGTGATGCAGTGGTGGTGGTGGTGATGCAGTGGTGGTAGTGGTGGTGGTGATGCAGTGGTGGTAGTGGTGGTGATGCAGTGGTGGTAGTGGTGGTGATGCAGTGGTGGTGGTGGTGGTGATGCAGTGGTGGTAGTGGTGGTGATGATGCAGTGGTGGTGGTGGTGGTGATGCAGTGGTGGTGGTGGTGGTGATGCAGTGGTGGTGATGATGCAGTGTTGGTAGTGGTGATGGTGGTGGTGATGCAGTGGTGGTGGTGATGATGCAGTGGTTGTAGTGGTGATGGTGGTGGTGGTGGTGATGCAGTGGGGGTGGTGGTGATGCAGTGGTGGTAGTGGTGGTGGTGATGCAGTGGTGGTGGTGGTAGTGATGCAGTGGTGGTGGTGGTGGTGATGCAGTGGTGGTGATGATGCAGTGTTGGTAGTGGTGATGGTGGTGGTGGTGGTGGTGATGCAGTGGTGGTGGTGATGATGCAGTGGTGGTAGTGGTGATGGTGGTGGTGGTGATGCAGTGGGGGGGTGGTGATGCAGTGGTGGTAGTGGTGGTGGTGATGCAGTGGTGGTAGTGGTGGTGGTGATGCATTGGTTGTGGTGGTGATGCAGTGGTGGTGGTGGTGGTGATGCAGTGTTGGTAGTGGTGATGGTGGTGGTGGTGGTGATGCAGTGGTGGTGGTGATGATGCAGTGGTGGTAGTGGTGATGGTGGTGGTGATGCAGTGGGGGTGGTGGTGATGCAGTGGTGGTGGTGGTGGTGGTGGTGATGGTGATGCAGTGGTGGTGATGCAGTGTTGGTAGTGGTGATGGTGGTGGTGGTGGTGATGCAGTGGTGGTGGTGATGCAATGGTGGTGGTGCAGTGGTGGTGATGGTGGTGGTGCAGTGGTGGTGGTGGTGCAGTGGTGGTGATGGTGGTGCAGTGGTGGTGATGGTGGTGGTGTAGTGGTGTTGGTGGTGGTGCAGTGGTGGTGGTGGTTGTGCAGTGGTGGTGGTGTAGTGGTGGTGCTGCAGTGGTGGTGGTGGTGATGGTGGTGGTGCAGTGGTGGTGATGGTGGTGGTGCAGTGGTGGTGATGGTGGTGGTGCAGTGGTGGTGGTGGTGATGGTGGTGCAGTGGTAGTGATGGTGGTGGTGCAGTGGTGGTGGTGGTGTAGTGGTGGTGGTGCACGTGGACAGCCACCTGGTCAGAGAGACTGTACTGGTACTGGAGAAGCATAACTACCAGTAACTGATGAGTGCCGCCCGTGCTGTGCCGAGAAATGTTTTCCAGTAACATTTCTGCACTGAATGGTATCTGGTTTATAATTATTATGCTCTGGTTTGTTAGGTTTGAAGCCTGTAAGTTCTTAACACACTTAAACATACACACTTGCCACAAAATACACCAGAATAGTGTGTGGAAAGGAACACTTGTGTACAGTTTACCTGGATTCGCTTCTGGAAGTGACCGCCACCTATGCCAGGCTCGGTTATTGCCTGATTGATCAAGCTGTTAGTATCCGCCGCCCAGTCCAACGTATGCTCCACAACCCTGCAGGTATTGTTTTAGGGAATCTGTCGAGTTCCCCTTGAAGACATCCAGGGGTTTGTTGATGATCCCCTTTATGCGTGAAGGGTGTGAAAAGTCGTGGTCTCTTAACACTTATTGAATTCTCTCTCATTGTACTCGTTGCTCACTTCTTTTTCACTGGAAGTATCCTGCACCGTCTGTCAAGTCTCAAGCATGAAGGTTTGGTATCAATCCCTACAATATCTTCCAATTGTAGATTATGATGTATCTTTCTCGCCTACGTTCTAAGGAGTACAGTTCAAGCACTCCCAGTAATTTAGGTGCCTGAGTTTTTACGAGCCATTAAGGTTCTCTATACGTTTTCCAGCTCAGCAGTTTCGCCTCCCGTGAAGGTGGCCGTTAGTACACAGCAATATTCCAGACCTGAAGAGTATCATCGCTGGATTGACATCTCTTGTTCTTAAGGTTCTAGTTATCCAGCTTGGCATTGCTTTGCAATTATGATAATAATATTGTTTGCTCCTTGATCGTGAGATCTCACATTATCACTCCAGGTCTCTCACATTTGACTTACGTTCTGTTGAGTGGCTCGAGTTTGTCTTGTGCTCCGATCCAGTTTTTATTTCCTCCATTCTTCCGTGACGTAGGAAGTGAAGATCATATTGTTGTCAGTGGCCCACTGGAAGACTTGATTTATATCAGCTTGGAGATTCACTGTTTCTTCTATGGATGACACTTTCATGCAGATTCTAGTATCGTCTGCAGAGGATGATGCAGAGCTATGATTTCTCTGTCTATGTCAGATGTAAGAATGAGAAAGAGAAATGGGGCGAGTACCGTGCCTTGGTGGACACAGTACCGTGCCTTGGTGGATACAGTACTGTACCTTGGTGGATACAGTACCGTGCCTTGGTGGACACAGTACCGTGCCTTGGTGGATACAGTACCGTACCTTGGTGGATACAGTACCGTACCTTGGTGGACACAGTACCGTGCCTTGGTGGATACAGTACCGTGCCTTGGTGGACACAGTACCGTACCTTGGTGGACACAGTACCGTGCCTTGGTGGACAGAACTTGTCACCGTTCAGGACATTCAATTCAGGACAGTTATTAAGAGAAACATTTCTTCAAGAGTGTCTTCATCAGTGTTGACTCTGTCTTGATAATCTTGGTGTTAATGCATAAAGATTTTCATTGTTAGACTGGGTTAAGTCTCGGCTTTTGCGACTCTCGACGGTGTTGATCTATAACTCCTTTATTTCTTTGGAGCTCTTCTGCCACTTCAGGGTGTCTTGAGAGGATCAACTATTTGGCAGCTGAAGTATGCTGAGGGCACATTTACCTAAGGGAAAAGGAGAGAAGATGTAAATTGGAAAAAAATAAACACTTCCTCAAAAGGTGAAGGCGAAGAGTCACTGAGCTTCTCAAGGAGCTAGATTATGTATATGTGGAAGCAAACACTAACTAGGAAAGTAAAAAATATTGAACATAAATGATTCATACAGGATCTAGGAGAGACAGAAGAAAGTAAAAGAAAAAAGGGGGGGGGGGCAAAAAACGACATCCAGTATCGGGTCTTTGCTAGGGCAAGATGGGACTTACACTGATGACACCAAAGAAATGAGTGAGATACTGAAGTCTCAGCATGATTCTGTATTTAGTGATCGCTGTAATCCTGTTCTCTTACGCTACTAATCACAGAATGAACATGGGTAGTACAGTACGCTCGCTAGCCGCTCAGGCGGCATGAAATACAGGATACGTCTTTTGTATCACGCAGGAACCGAAACTAGGCTTCATGTATCATCGAAATATATCTGATTTTTTTATATATATATATATATATATATATATATATATATATATATATATATATATATATATATAATATGAGACATACACCTCTTGGTGTGTGAGTGTGTGTGCGCGCGAGTGTGTACATGAGCGTGGTGTGGTTGAACATGATGGAGCAGTGAGGGTAACTCCCGCAGTCGCTGGTCAGAGCCCACGCCACCAGCACCTCTTCACTGATCGTGTGACCCGCCACAGTAACACTATTCACTGTGACCCTCGATCTTCTTGAATAATAAACACTGCTAGATGCTCTGGCATCCAGTGATAACATGTGTGTACTATCTAGTGTCGTAATAGTAACGTAGTGATCTATGTTTATAGTGTCTTATAATGTGGAAAACGTTTAGTGAACCATGAGGTGACCAGTGCATGCAGACGTTTGTGTTTGGAGAGTCATGGTTGTTGCTTGAGTGTTTGTGTTTGCTTGTAGCGTGTGTGGCAGCCAGTGTTGTAGGGTGGAGTACCTGCCCTACACGCTTAGTGAAAGGTAACACCCAGGAATTTCCTCGGCTGTCATTGTAGCTCTCTCAGTGCTGCGGGATGCCTCCACCACCTGCTGCTGCTTCTGCTGTGTCTGCTGCGGTACTGCTGGCACCTGCATGCTGCTGGGCCTGCCCAGGTCTAGCCACGGCTGTGAATGGCTCTGCTGGCCTCTTGTCTCCTCTCACAAATGTCTACCTAACATTTGCGAGGCTGTGTTTTGATTCTTCGTGTTTTTTGGTGATGGTAATGAGGTACACCTGGCCTAGCCTAGTCGTGTACACATTGTCAGCAGCTAGAATGGTGCACACGGTGTGACTAGGTGTCAAGAGCTAGAACACAAGGTGTGTTCAGGTGTAGAATTACACGTGGTCTGTGATACTGTCTTTCATTTTACAGCTAGTTCTAGCAGCAATACTAGTACAGGTGAGTTGTCAAATCAAATTTTTATATAAAAAAAAATATTTCAGGTACGGGGCAGTGTGAACATTAAGTATAATAATGATACTTGACAAAGTCTATATTATTCTTGAATTTTATCATGTAATGAATTATACACATGTTCAACATCTGGGTGTCTTGTAGACGTTTCGCCATCCAGTGTCTTTATCAGTATATTACTTGGACATAGTATAACTAGGCTGAGGGACTGATTACCTCATCTACTGTGTTGTATATATAGTTCCCCTCCAGTGAGGTGCCTTGACGCTGGTGAGGGGCTCTGGATCTAGGGAATTGGATCTGTGCTTCAGTTCCCTGAATACTTTCCATCCCCCCCCCACATGCATGTAATGTATTGATAAAACACTGGATGGCGAACAAGATATCCAGATGTTACACATGTGTCTAATTCGTCATGTTGTCGGCATAGAATACCACTGATTTATATTTTATCATGTGGTTTGCGCATTGAACAAAGGAATGATGGAAAGTGTGGAAAGTATATTGTAAACGCGGGACGCTGTGTCACTTTGTACCCAACTGTTATCACTTTGTGTCAACCTAAACTTGAACCTTTCTAGTGTTTGTGTGTGTGTAATTATATAATTGTTGTTGCAAGTTGTGTGTGTGAGTTGTTTGATGCTAAGTTTAATCATTCGTAATTTATTATACAAAACTGTTGTAAAAGTTTTCAATTATCTCTTTAGGCTTGATAAAGACCTCCCCTCTGTCTGTCTGTCTCTCTATCCCTCTCTTTCTCCCTCTCTGTTGCTGCCTGGTAACTTCTAACACGGTGAGCAGTTAAACATGTGTGTGACACCTGGGTTTCTCGCCAAACAGCGGCTTTATCGATTCAGTACAGACCTGCTTGGCGATGCGTCTTCAATTAAAGTTACCCAGGTGCTGCGCCTCTTAATTCCTCATCTCGTCAGTATCGTTCACCATTACCGCAAGAAAACATCTCCCGCACATCTGTACTTCCTAACCATTCTTCAGCACTATCACTCACAACGACAGCAGTAATACTTAGGCAAAGATCTGGTACGCCAGTTAATCTTACCTTCCATCAAGGCTAACCTAGCAAAGTAAGCTAGCAGAAATTTACGACGCGTGAAACTGGTTAATATTCTCTGCTGTCTTAAGAATTGTTGTAACTGCGTCAGCGTTTTCTTTGGGAGAAGAAACTTACGTGATCCAGTGTATAGTTTTTTTGTGTGTGTGTAAATATCTTCCCGTTTGCAAGGTAACTTTAACGTTTCCTGGTGAACTTGTGGTCACCGTGACCTTGCTGACCTTGTGATCACCATGACCTTGTCGACCGGGGTTCAGGCCACTGTGGGTCACAACATCAAAGAGGTGCTCGCTTTGCTGATGCGTTGTTCATTGTTATACTGGCGAACAAAGATTGAACAAGAGAGTGTTGAAATTGCTTTTTCATACCCCGACACCTGGAATGTAAGAGTCACTGTGAGAGTACACGAGCAAGAGCCAGCCAGACGCTCTTTCCACTCTAGCTGTGTGAGAGTACTAATGTGGTGGGTGTTGTGATGGTTGTAGTGGGGGATTGTTGTGATGGTTGTAGTGGTTCGGGTGGTCTTATGGTTGTGGTAGTGGGGGATTGTTGTGATGGGTGAAGTGGTTCCGGTGGTCTTATAATAGTTGATTGTAGTGGTTTGGTAGTCTTATGGTTGTTTGTGGTGGTTGTAGTCGTTCGGGTAGTCTGATGGTTGTAGACCCCTGGCTGCCTTCAAGAGGGAGCTGGACAGATATTTAAAGTCAGTGCCGGATCAGCCGGGTTGTGGTTCGTACGTTGGACTACGGTTGGCCAGCAGTAACAGCCTGGTTGATCATGCCCTGATCCACCTGGAGACCTGGTCGTGGACCGGGCAGCGGGGGCGTTGATCCCCGGAATACCCTCCAGGTAGTAGAGATTGTGATGGTTGTAGTCGTTCGTGTAGTCTGATGGTTATGTTGTGGTTGTAGAGGGGGTTGTAATGATTGTAGTTGTTCGTTTTTTTATTTGTCTGTTGTGGTGGTTTTATGTTTCTGGTAATTGTAGTTTTGTGTTGTGATGCCCTTATGGTTATTATGGTTGTATATTGTGGTTGTTGTAGTGGTGGGTGTTGCAGTGATGGGTGTAGCAATGGTGGGTGTTCCAGTGATGGGTGTAGCAATGATGGGTGTTGCAGTGATGGGTGTTGTGTTAGTGGGTGTTGCAGAGGTGGGTGTTTTAGTGATGGGTGTTGTAGAGGTGGGTGTTGCAGTGATAGGTGTTGTAGCGGTGGGTGTTGCAGTGATAGGTGTTGTGGTTGGTGTAGTGGAGGCTCTTGGGGTAACCCCCCCCCCTCTGCTGGTAATTAGTGTGACCACCGAAGTCGGGAAAGATTAATTAAAGGAGAGTTGTAGGAGTGGAGTGCTATGAACAGGCACGCCCACGCCTTCCCTCCATGCCCACGCTTTCCCTCCACTCCCACGCCTTCCCTCCACGCCCACGCCTTCCCTCCACGCCCACGCCTTCCCTCCACGCCCACGCCTTCCCTCCACGCCCACGCCTTCCCTCCACGCCCACGCCTTCCCTCCACAAACCCTGGATGTGTGGGGAGCCAAATTAATGACCAGCAGAAATATCTAACTTGAGGAAGCAGCATTATTAATGTAATGTGACGGATGAGGATTACTGTGCCAGCAAGACAAGACCTGATATACTGAGCAGTGATCATGTACTGAGCAGTGATCACGTCCTGAGCAGTGATCATGTACAGAGCAGTGATCATGTACTGAGCAGTGATCATGTACTGAGCAGTGATCATGTACTGAGCAGTGATCATGTACTGAGCAGTGATCATGTACTGAGCACAGGTCATGTACTGAGCAGTGATCATGTACTGAGCAGTGATCATGTACTGAGCAGTGATCATGTACTGAGCAGTGATTATGTACTGAGCAGTGATCATGTACTGAGCAGTGATCATGTACTGAGCAGTGATCATGTACTGAGCAGTGATCATGTACTGAGCAGTGATCATGTACTGACCAGTGATCATGTACTGAGCAGTGACCATGTACTGAGCAGTGACCATGTACTGAGCAGTGACCATGTACTGAGCAGTGACCATGTACTGAGCAGTGATCACGTCCTGAGCAGTGATCACGTACTGACCAGTGATCATGTATTGACCAGTAATCATGTACTGACCAGTGATCATATGCTGAGCAGTGATCATTTACTGAGAAGTGATCATGTACTGAGCAGTGATAATGTACTGACCAGTGATCATGTACTGACCAGTGATCATATGCTGAGCAGTGATCATTTACTGAGAAGTGATCATGTACTGAGCAGTGATAATGTACTGAACAGTGATCATGTACTAAACAGTGATCATGGACTGAGCAGTGATCATGTTCTACTGAGCAGTGATCATGTTCTACTGAGCGGTGATCATGTTCTACTGAGCAGTGATCATGTTCTACTGAACAGTGATCATGTTCTACTGAGCAGTGATCATGTTCTACTGAGCAGTGATCATGTTCTACTGAACAGTGATCATGTTCTACTGAGCAGTGATCATGTTCTACTGAACAGTGATCATGTTCTACTGAACAGTGATCATGTTCTACTGAACAGTGATCATGTTCTACTGAACAGTGATCATGTTCTACTGAGCAGTGATCATGTACTGAGCAGTGATCGTGTTGTACTCCTATGGAAACTTGAGAAAATAAAAGCTAGATCGGCGTATACAACAAATTCTGACCACACAGTAGAGCGAAAAATATAATATGAAGGACTTAGGGGAGAAAATGTCAGAGGATCTCACCTTCAAGGATCACAACAATGTCATTATAACAACTGCTAGGGAAATGATAGGATGGATAATGAGAACTTTCAAAACAAGGGATGCCATGTCAATTATGATCCTTACGAGTCGGGCCTAGGGCAGACATCATGGGCATGTCGTTAATTGCTTTTTCGAAGTCCAGTTGTGTTAAGATTATATCAGAAATTCTCGAAGTAGTGTTAAGACTGAAGGTACTAGTGAAAGTGTTAAGACTGAAGGAACTAGTGAAAGTGTTAAGACTGAAGGTACTAGTTAAAGACTGTTAAGACTGAAGGTACTAGTGAAAGTGTTAAGACTGAAGGTACTAGTGAAAGTGTTAAGACTGAAGGAACTAGTGAAAGTGTTAAGACTGAAGGTACTAGTTAAAGACAGTGTTAAGACTGAAGGTACTAGTGAAAGTGTTAAGACTGAAGGTACTAGTGAAAGACAGTGTTAAGACTGAAGGAACTAGTGAAAGTGTTAAGACTGAAGGTACTAGTTAAAGACAGTGTTAAGACTGAAGGTACTAGTGAAAGTGTTAAGACTGAAGGTACTAGTGAAAGTGTTAAGACTGAAGGTACTAGTGAAAGACAGTGTTAAGACTGAAGGAACTAGTGGTAGTGCTAAGACTGAAGTACTCACGAAAGATGACTGGTAAGTTCTGGAGGACAACTGTGAGAAGCTTCAAGGGCTCTTCTACCCTCGCAGCCCCGCCTTGAAGCCAGGCTTCCATGATGACCACCTGGTCAGCTAGGCTGTTGGTGCTACCGGCACATAAGTTGGTGGCTTAGTTTCACCTTTGAAAACTTCTAACTTCCTCCAGTTCGGTATTTCTTATATCCGGTGGCAGAAAGTTGAAGAATCTTGGGCCTCGGATGGAAAGGGAAGGCGGTAGACGAGAGCTTGGAAAGGAGGAAATAGAATGGCACGTTTAAGATAATTAAAGTTGATGATGATGGAGCTGGGCATGTATACCTGGGCACTAAGACAACGAATCTATTACAAAGAACCTCATCTAAAAGTTGACGAGTATGACAGAAACGTTTCGCCTGCATACAAGTCTTCTTCAGTGGAATACTTGTCAGTTACCGAAGAAGCCTGTTCTACAAGCGAAACTTTTCGTCAGTAAAGAAGCCCAAGTGTTGTGCATGTGTCTTATTCATCAACTTGATGATTCATAATAATAATACCAGAAATCTTAGGGATATGTCAGTATAGTACCATGTTCAAGCACAGGGTTGAGCAGCAGACGCTGAACAATAGTCTATTATTTTGTGATAGGTTTGATTTTTCGAATTTCTGGACCACATGTAAAAGAGAGACTTCGTGAGGAAAAAAAACGGCATTGTCTGGGACGTGACCGCGGGGCCAGTGACCTCCAGCATCGTCTACAGGTATGGTGATAGAGAGGAACTCCTGTTGTGGAAGCCTACTGAAGTCCTGTTGCGGGAGCCTGCTAAAGTCCTCTTGTGGGAGCTTACTGAAGTCCTGTTGTGGAAGCCTACTGAAGTCCTGTTGTGGGAGCCTACTGAAGTCCTGTTGTGGGATCCTACTAAAGTCCTGTTGTGGGAGCCTACTCGAATCGAATCGAATACTCACAGGTAAGACCCATATTGGTGAAAGGGAGATTGGAAAGAGGAAGAATAGTGGGTGAGAGGAAAGTATAAAAGAATGAAGAAAAAAGAGCCGGGGCTAAACCCAGCTGCATAGCGTTGGTTGACATAGTAGAGGGAATAGTTGCTGAGCCGTGCTGACTGCAAGAACGTGTTTGCCGCAATGGAGCTACTGGACTTGGTTTGGGAGGCACAGGACATTCACACAGGTGGCGGCACAACGTCAAAGCTGGTTTGCTGTTGTCTGCTTCTCAAATGCAAATTGGGTTGGAGAGGGGAAGACATGAAAGTTGGCTTGGTAAAAGGACGTCTTTTAAGGTCCACCCCTGCAAAGGGCAGGGCAAGCCTACTGAACTCCTGTTGTGGGAGCCTACTGAAGTCCTCTTGTGGGAGCTTACTGCAACAGCTTACTGAAGTCCTGTTGTAGGAGCCTACTGAAGTCATGTTGTGGGAGCCCCTAAGTTTTGCGTCACTCACATGAAACAAAAGATAACGGTGATGATGGGACTGTATCATCCTGGAGTGCAAGAAAGAATTTAACAGTCCCCACAAGACGCTGATGTACTGATTGAGAAAGAGCAAGCCACAGTAACTGGAAAAACACATCTGAGATCACCTGCAGTACAAGAGAAGGAGAGTGAATTTACAAGAAGGGATATCAGGATGGGTGAGGGCTGTAAGTAGGATACCCCAAGGATCACGCCAGGACAAATAATGTTTCTGCTTAAGATAAAGCAGTATGTCACAAGGAATAGCTATATACGAGTCTGTTTGCCAGTGATGTAAAGATCTTGATAAATATACAAACTTATACAAAAGTGAATATATTAAAACGCTGATCGAAGTTAAATAAGTTTATGTAAATAAGGGAAGAAGAGGTGGACAAGAGTGGCATGAGGCTGAGGCCAGCCATCACTGACCTTAACACACAACCTTTTACGGCATTGTACTCTCCTGGAATTACACCTGATAACACATGTTTAAAAACTCGATAAGGTCCAGTGTGGGGTGGGCGTCGCCCACTACCTGTGTGGGATGGGCGTCGTCCCACTACCAGTGTGGGGTGGGCGTCGTCCCACTACCAGTGTGGGGTGGGCGTGGTCTCTGAGATTATGGGTGGCCACGCACTCTCCCGAGGCCTGCCTGCCCTGCCCGTCCTGCCTCCCCTGCCCACCCTACCTCCCCTGCCGGCCCTGCCTGCCTACCTCTACCATCACCAGCTGCTGCTGCCATCATCCTGCTCCACCAAGTGGTAGAGGGGGAGACTTCCTTGTGTTATCGTCTGATGGAACACCTGCGTTGACTACTCTAGATGTGACAACTTTTGCTTTGTATCGTGCAACAGCACAGTGTTCACGGGCATCGAGTGATCCATGATGAACTGGGTTGTGGTGCATACTTTGGACTGCGAGCGGCGGGCACTAACAGCTTGATCAATCAGGCTAGCAACCAGGAGGCCTCGGAGGCGGTGACCTCCGGAAGCGCCTACAGGTATCAATGAATATCTGGAGAAGACTTGCACTCAATGTGGATTATAACATCGTTTACCTGAGGTTTACCTGGAGTCTCTTGCAGAGGACCATTACCACCATTGCATGGTCTTGGATGCACTAGCAAAATGAAGATGTAATATACACCGACTTTGGAAAAGCCTTTGCCAAGTGCGTCCATGGGGTAATCGCACACAAAATGCATGCAAAAGGAATACCTGGGAGATGGACAGAAGGATATTTAACTTCCTAACAAACAGAACCCAAAGAGCAATAGTAAACAGAGAGAAACCAGTTCTGCCCAATAAGACATGGTACTCGCCCATAAGGAGTGGTACTCGCCTCACTTCTTTTCCTTATTCTCATTTCTGACATAGGGACTGTATCATCCTTCTCAGACGATATCAGATCCGTATAAAAGTGTCATCCACAGAAGACACAGTGAGCCTCCAAGCTGTTATAAATGAAGTCTTCCAGTGGGTCACTGACAACAATATGATGTTCGATTAGGACCAATTTCAGTTACTACGTCACGGAATGAGGAAATAAAAACAAGATAAACTCAAGATAAATTACTCAGTAAAGAAAAATGATAGGATAACCAGAGCTTTAAAAACAAGAGATGCCAAGTCAGCGATGATACTCTTCAGATCACTCGTTCTCTTTGGGCTGGAATATTGCCATGTACTAACGGCCTCCTTCAAGGCAGGCGAAATTGCAGAACTCGAAAATGTACTGAAAACCTTCACGGTTAGTATAAACTCAAAGCCCTGAATTACCGGAAGAGCTTGAAGTCCCTAGAATTGTACTCCTTAGAACGTAGGCGAGAAAGATACATCGTAAGCTACACCTGGAAGATACTGGAAGGAATGATACCAAACCTGCACACCGAAATTACAACTTTTAAACACGAGGTTTGGCAGACGGTGCAGGATACCTCCAATGAAAAGCAGGGAGCGATGAGCACACTGAGAGAGAACTTAGCAAGTGTAAAAGGGACCATAACTCTTCAACACCCTCCCTTCACGCATAAGGGCACTAAAAGCTTCATTTATCAGGCCAGCAACTGGGAGTCCTGGTCTGGGACCTGGTCGCGGGGCGATAACCTCCGGAAGTGATTCCAGGCAACATTATCACTGTAATATGCAAAAACTACTCATTTTGACCATAAAATTCAGATTCAGTTGATTAGCGATGGTGATTCACAAATAACTGGGATCTGGCAGAGAAAATTTTTTATTTACTGCGGATGCTGTGGTGGATATTTCATAGATGAGGATCATCACTGGATAATGAAAGTAATTATTGCTGAAGGTTTCCTGTTAGTCTTACTGAATGGTGCTGAGTTGTGGCAGATTGAGGAGAGAGCGAGGAAGGAAGGAAGGAGAAGGAAGGGGAGAGGATGGTAATCTTGGCTGCCGTGAGAGTCATATAACTCCACGCTGAGGCGTGAGAAATACCACAGCCAGCAGTGTAAATCCAGGTGTAGTGGTGACTTGTGTTGTTGCTGGGATGTGTGATGCTTCACTACTCTCCTGTACAACCTCTCCACTACCCCGGGCTGCCGCTCTGCTGGGGTCATAACCTTGACTCTCTGCCCTTCCTACCCCCACCTCCTACTACATCCCCCCCACACCGCCTCTGCCACTACCACCACCACTACTACCACACCTTCCCTGGTACAACTACCACTACCACCACCACTGCTACTACCACACATCCCCTGGTACCACATCTCCCCTGGTACAGCTACCACTACTACCACCACCACCACCACCATTACTACCACTACCACCAGTACTATTACTACCACACGTCCCCAGGCACAACCACCACCACCGCTACTATCACATCGTCCTTACCACTACCACTACCACCACTACTACCACACCTCCCCTGGTACAACTACCACCACCACGTAAACCATTCACCACTGTCACCATCGTGTTAACTATTCAGATGAAGGTAATGTAGACCATACAGCGAACCACGGCTAGTGTCATACAGCGAACCACGGCTAGTGTCATACAGCGAACCACGGCTAGTGTCATACAGCGAACCACGGCTAGTGTCATACAGCGAACCACGGCTAGTGTCATACAGCGAACCACGGCTAGTGTCATACAGCGAACAACGGCTAGTGTCATACAGCGAACCACGGCTAGTGTCATACAGCGAACCACGGCTAGTGTCATACAGCGAACAACGGCTAGTGTCATACAGCGAACAACGGCTAGTGTCATACAGCGAACCACGGCTAGTGTCATACAGCGAACCACGGCTAGTGTCATATAGCGAACCACGGCTAGTGTCATACAGCGAACCACGGCTAGTGTCATACAGCGAACCACGGCTAGTGTCACCTCTGAGAAGAGAGAGAGCAACACCAGGAGTAGAGTGAGAAGTGTCTGTTAGCGGTAGAGGCGTGAGGTTGAGGCTGGTGAGGAGATAATAGAAAGTATTTTAAGGTGAAAGAAGGCAGCTGGGTACCTCCCTGTGAGCCCTGTGTGGTGGCAGTTAGCTGCCATCCCCTCCACTCCAGTTATAGTGGAGCACCACCCTAGTCCAGTAACCAGAAGGGGTGTGTAGGGGTAGTGATTTGGTGGGGTTGAGCGAGGTGGGGTTCTGTGGCTGCCAGAATGTGTGTGGAAAGGGTAGTGAGGTGGTGGGGGTGCCGGAAGTGGTGGAGCAGGCCTCCAGGGAGCTCCCTGCTGCTGCTGCTGCACCAGGGGAAATAATTCAGGCATTATGGCGGAGGGACAGAGAGCCTTCTGTGCTGCCATGCTCATTGCTTTCCCCCCACCCGCTACACCACCCTTACTTTCCCTACCTTTTCCCCTCCTCCCCGTCTCCTCCCCTACACCTTGATAACATTACCATCACCATAACCTTCTCCTACCAGTTACCTGGAGGGTGTTCCGGGGGTCAACCCCCTCACGAGGCCGGGTTCACGACCAGGCCTTGCGGTGGATCAGGGCCTGATCAACCAGACTGTTACTGCTGATTGCTCATATTCCAGCGTACGAATCACAGCCCGGCTGGTATAAGAACAGAAGAAAGAACACTGCAGCAGGCCTACTGGCCCATGCGAGGCAGGTCCAAGTCTCCCACCGGCTTCTGTCTGGTTCCCTCTTGAAGACAGGCAGAGGCCTATTAGTAATTCCCCTTATGTATGATAGGAGGCTGTTGAACAGTCTTGGAACCCTGACACCTATTATATTATCTTATTGTACTCATGCTGTATGTATCTTTTGCTTTCGTAGGAGTGATTTCTGTGTGAAGATTTGGGACCAGTCTCTCTAGGATTTTCCAGGTGTAGATTACGATGTATCTTTTTCGCGTGCGTTCCGGGGAGTACAGGTCAAGGGATTTCAAACATTCCCAGTAATTAAGGTGCTTGACCAAACTAATACGTGCAGTGAAGGTTCTCTGTACATTTTCTAGATCTGCGATTTCACCTGCCCTGAATGGAGGTGTTAGTGTACAGCAGTATTCCAGCTTAGAGAGAACAAGTGACTTATGAGGATCATCATTGGCATGTTATCCCTTATTTTGTAGGTTCTCATTATCCATTCTATCATTTTCCTCGCACATGTGATTATGACACTGTTGTGATCATTGAAGGTGAGATAATCTGACATTATCACTCCCAAGTCCTTCACATTAGTCTTTCGCTCTATTGTGTGGTTAGAATTTGTTGTATCGTACTCCGTTCTAGCTATTTCCTCAGGTTTTCTATTACTGAGTAACTGAAATTTGTCTTCATTAAACAGTGGAAAACTTTGTCTATATCCTCCTGGAGATCTGCTGTGTCCTCAGTGGATGACTCATGCAGATTCTAGTATTGTCTGAAAAGAAGACATGGTGATACTATGGTTTACATCTCTGTCTGTGTCAGATATGAGGATGAGGAACAGGATGGGGACTAGTACTGTACCTTGTGGAACAAAGCTTTTCACTGTAGCCGCCGCTGACTTTACTCTGTTTACCATTACTCTCTGTGTTCTATTACCTTTACCTTTATACCTTTGAAGAGTTTCGAGAGTTTATCTACTCACTGAGCCCGGCCATGGGCCAGGCTCGTCTGGTGCTTGCCTGGTCAACCAGGCTGTTGCTGCTGGAGGTCCGCTGCCCCAGCCTGGTTGATCTGGCACCTGGTGAAGATACTTGTCCAGTTTCCTCTTGAAGGCTTCTACACTGGTTCCAGCCGTGTTTCGGATATCTTCTGGTAAGATGTTGAATAGTCTGGTTAGAAAGTTGAGAATCAATCTGCCCACTTTTCCATTTATTCCCTTATCATGCATTTTGTGTGCTATTTCTCCATGATCTCATTTGTCGAAAGCTTTTGCAAATTCTGTTGATATTACATCTGCATTCTGTTTGTCCTCCAGTGCATCCAAGACCATGTTAAAGTGGTCCAGTAGTTGTGTGAGGCAGGAGCGACTTCCTCTAAGCCCATGTTGCCCTTGATTGTGAAATTGTTGGGTATCTAGAAAAATGATAGGATGGATAATGAGAACCTTCAAAACTAGGGGCGCCAAGCTCATGATGATTCTCTTCAGATCGCTTGTTCTCTCTAGGCTGGAATACTGCTGTACACTAACCGCTCCCTTCAAGGCAGGCGAAATTGCTGACCTGGAGAGTGTACAGAGAACTTTCACGGCACACCATGGTACGATAAAGCACCTAAATTACTGGGAACGGTTGAAATCTCTTGATTTGTATTCCCTGGAACGCAGGCGAGAAAGATATATAATAATATACACTTGAAAAATCCTAGAGGGATTAGTACCAAACCTACACGCAAAAATCACTCTCCACGAAAGTAAAAGATTCGGCAGGAGATGCAACATTTCCTCAATGAAAAGCAGGGGCGCCACGAGTACACTAAGAGACAACACAATAATTATCAGGGGCCCAAGACTGTTAAACCAATAGACCCCTGTGTGCCTTCAAGAAGGCGCTGGACAGACACCTAAAGTCAGTACCTGATCAGCCGGGCTATGGTTCGTACGTCGGTTTATTTGAGGGCAGCAGTAACAGCCTGGTTTATCAGGGCCTGATCCACCACGAGGTCTGTCACGGACCGGGCCGCGGGGGCACTGACCGCCGAAACCCCCTCCAGGTATACTCCAAGTAATGCTTTGCTACCTTCTTTTGGAGTGGGGCTATATCCGTTGTTTTTAGCAACTGTGAGATGACCCTCGTGTCCAGGCTCCCTCTCCATAGAATACTTAGTCACCTGAAAGGTGTTTGTTGAAGTTATTGAGTTCCACGAGTCTGGGTCTTGGGCAGAGTGCATGGGCATGTTGTCAGTGGCTTTTTCAAAGTCCAGTGGAGTTAGGGTTATGTCAGGAATTTGAAATGTAGTGACAGGATTTAGAGGCTCAATCATGAAAGATTAATTTGTATTATCGATATTTAGTTTGATTAATGACTCGCTGAACACTGATTCATACTGAGACTTCAGTATCTCACTCATTTCTTTATTGTCGTCTGTGTAGGTTCCATCTTGTTTAAACAATTGCCCGATACTGGATGTGGGTTTTGCCTTGTTTTTCGCATATGAAAAAATATTGTGGATTTCATTCACTTTCATTAATTGCTTTTAGCTCCTTCTGTCTCACCAGGATCCTGTATGAAGCCTCCTCCTCCTCCTCCCTGTTAACTTCACCACCATCATCTCCTCCTCTTCCTCCTCCTCCTCCCTGATAACTTCACCACCATCATCTCCTCCTCCTCTTCCTCGTCCTCCTCCTCCCTGATAACATCACCACCACCACCATCTCTTCACCAACAACCCAGCATTGTTGCATTCCACAGCTCAGACATATCTGAAGCTCTCACAACTCGGGTTTAAAATGCAAATAGCGTGCAAATTTTACAGTTGGGCGCGGGGATGCTGGTAGACTCTAGGATGCTGGTAGACTCTAGGATGCTGGTAGACTCTAGGATGCTGGTTGACTCGGGGATGCTGGTAGACTCTAGGATGCTGGTTGACTCTAGGATGCTGGTAGACTCTAGGATGCTGGTTGACTCGGGGATGTTGGTAGACTCGGGATGCTGGTAGACTCGGGGATGCTGGTAGACTCGGGATGCTGGTAGACTCGGGGATGCTGGTAGACTCGTAGCGTGTCTTCCAGTGCATTCAAGACCATGTCTTAATGATCTATCAATTGGGAAAGGCAGGAGTGACCTGCTCTAAACCCAGGATGCCCTGGACTGTGCACTTCCATATGATTAGTAGTTTGCTTCTTAAAATCCTTTTAAAAATTTTGATAATGTGTGAAGTTAGCACTATTGGCCTACAGCATTTTGCGATTGCTTTACTTCGTGGAGTGAGACTGTGTGTGTGGGTTTTAGTGACTGTGGGATGATACCGGTGACCAGGTTCTTGAAGACCACTGGTAAATGCTAATAGATTTCATAAACAAATGTATTTTAGTAGATTTGTGATGTTTTTAACTAACAAAAAACATGCCGGACTGTCTGGTAGGTATATGAACATAAGTTTTAGGATTCCTTAGATCAGCCTGGCTGTGGTGCATGCTTTGGACTGCGTGTGGCGGGCACCAACTCCCTGATTGATCAGGTCATCAACCAGCATGCCTGGCCTGGGACCGTGCCGCTGGGGCGATGACCTCCAGAAGCGGCTGCAAGTAACTTCCCGGTAAACATTGTTATCAGTGTCAAAGTCACATGTTTAGCTGCAGGGGACGTCGACCCCGGAATGCCCTTCAGGTAGGTTGGACCGAAATATTTGCCTGGAATTTACCTTGAGTTGATTCCGGAAGTCACCGCCCTCGCGGCCCGGCCTAAGACCAGGCTTCCTGGTTGATGGCCTAATCCATCAAGCTGTTAGTGCCTGCTGCTCTCAGTCCAACGTATGCACCACAGACCGTCTGATCATGAACTGTTTTGAGGAATGTGTCGAGCATAACTCTAGGGACTTCAAGTTCTCTCAGTAAGTTAGGTGTTTGAGTTTATACGAGCTGTGAAGGTTCTCTGTATATTTTCCAGTTCAGCAATTTCGCCTGCCTTGAAGGTGGCCGTTAGTACACAGCAATATTCCAGCGTAGAGAGAACGAGTGACCTGAAGAGTATTTTCAGTGGCTTGACATCTCTTGTTTTGAATGTTCTAGTTATCCAACCTATCATTTTCCTTTCACTTGTGATGATAACATTGTTGTGCTGCTTGAATCCGAGATCTTACATTATCACTCCCAGGTCTTGCACATTTGACTTACTTTCTATCGAGTTATCTTGTACTCTGATCTTGTTTTTATTTATTACATTCTTCCGTGACGTAGGAGACAGAAAATTGTCCTCATAGAACATCATATTGTTGTCAGTGACCCACTGGAAGACTTGGTTAATATCATCTTGAAGGCTTGTTGTGTCTTCTGTGGATGACACTCGTACGTGTCCTAGTATCTGCTGCAAAGAATGATGCTATGTTATGATTGATGTGTCTGTCTATGTCAGAAATGAGAGTGAGGAAGAGAAGAGGGGCGAGTACTGTCTTGGTGGACGGAACTCTACACCCCTTCTAACCCTCTACATCCCTTCTATCCCTTTGCATCCCTTCTAACCCTCTACATCCCTTCTATCCCTCTGCATCCCTTCTAACCCTCTACATCCCTTCTATCCCTCTGCATCCCTTCTATCCCTCTACATCCCTTCTATCCCTCTACATCCCTTCTATCCCTCTATATCTCTCCCAATCCCTCCGTATCCCTCTATATCCATTTATCCCTCTACATCTCTTCAAAATCTATCTTTATTATTCTAAGTTAATTTTCTTACTGGCTTCCCACGGCAGCTTATGTACACTGCTCATGTACACTGTACACTGCTCATGTACACTGTACACTGCTCATGTACACTGTTCTTTATTTTCAGATAAACTGGTGATGGATTTTGCTCTGTTGCTGTTACTAATCTTTGTGTTAGAAACCTGAAAATCCATATGCCTACTTTTTCCCCAGTGCTTATGGCCCTCACTGTGCTGCTCCATGAAGTTTGTAATTTGATATCTCGTCACATTTTCAAAGACTTTTATAATGTGGGATGTTAGTGCTTCTTGTCTGTAATTTTTAGCTAGTACCCTACTATCTCCCTTATGTAAATGAGCTATGTCTACACTCTTTAAGGTCTCTGGTATTTCATTCTCCAGAGAATACTGAGGGCTCGTGCTAGTGGTACTTTACACTTTTTTATAAATAAGGAATTCCATGAATCTAGTCCAGGTGCTGAGTGAGTGGCCATGTTTTCCATTTTTATTTTGAATTCTATGGGATTAGTACTGATATTAGCTTTTCTTAGCGGCCTTCATGTGGAATGAGAAAAGTTTCTCCATTCTCCACCCTGCTGTCATTTAGTGGGTTCCTGAACATCCAAAATTTTGCCCATTTTCTGTTCATCGTTCCTATATGAACCTCTTGTTATTAATGGTAAATTTCTACAGGTAGTTCTTAAATTAGATTTTGTGTCTGTATAGAAATATTTGATTTTTCTTTCAGTATCCTGATGGATGATTATATATATATATATATATATATATATATATATATATATATATATATATATATATATATATATATATATATATATATGAATTTGTTCCAGCTCTGATATTTCTCCTGCCCTGAACGGGGCCGTCAGCACTGAGCAGTATTCTAAGTGAGGGAGCACTAGCGATTTGAAGAGTGTCACCATCGGCATTATTTCCCTTGTTTTGAAAGTTCTCAATACCCACCCCGTCATCTTCCTGGCTGTTGTGATCTTTGTCTTGTTATGGTCTTTAAAAGACAGATCAGCAGACATAATTATTCCCAAGTCCTTTACGTGTTCCTTTCGTTCTATGTGGTGACCCTCTTGCGTTTTGTATATAGTGTTCCTTTTGAGTTCCTCATTTTTTCCATACCTAAGCAGCTGAAACTTATCACCATTGAACGTCATGTTGTTCTCCACTGCCCACTGGAAGACCCTGCTTATGTCTTCCTGTAATTTTTCAGTGTCCTCTACCGTAGTGACTTTTATGCTTATTTTAGTGTCATCTGCAAATGATACAAAAGTGTGCTGGGTGTTTTTATCTATGTCTGCTATGAGGATGAGAAACAGCAGAGGTGCCAGGACAGTGCTTTGGGGCACTGAGCTTTTGACCTCGCTGATGCTGGATCTTGCCCTGTTCACTACTACTTTTTGTGTTCTGTGTGTTAGGAACTCAAAAATCCATCTGCCTACCTTCCCCGTAATGCCCATGGCCCTCATTTTGTGCGCTATCACTCCATGATCGCATTTGTCAAACGCCTTTGCAAAATCTGTGTAAATCACATCTGTGTTTTGGTCGTCCTCCAATGCCTCCGTAATTCTGTCATAATGGTTCAGCAGTTGTGACAGGCATGATCGTCCTGCTCTAAAGCCATGCTGGTTCGGGTTATGTTGGTTGTGCTGGTCCATGAACTTTGTAATCTGCCGTCTCATCACTCTTTCAAAGATTTTTATGATGGGAGAAGTGAGGGCTACTGGTCTGTAATTTTTAGCTAGTGCTGTACTACCTCCCTTATGCAAAGGAGCTATGTCTGCACTCTTTAAGGCCTCCGGTATTTCACCTAGATCTAAGCTCTTTCTCCAAAGAACACTAAGGGCTCTTGCTAATGGTACTTTGCACTTCTTTATAAATAAAGCATTCCGTGAATCTGGTCCAGGTGCTGAGTGAGTGGGCATGTTGTCCATTTCTTTTTCGAAATCTATGGGATTTGTACTAATGTCAGTTAGGTGGTCTGCGCGGCCTTTTGCTGGAGTGAAAAATATTTCTGCATTTTCTACCTTGCTGTCATTTAGTGGGTTGCTAAACACTGACTCATACTGTTCTTTTAGAATTTCACTCATTTCCTGTTCATCGTCAGTATACGAATCTCCTCTCAATTTTGGTCCAATTCTACAGGTAGTTCTTAGCTTGGATTTTGCATAGGAATATAAATATTTTGGGTTTCTTGCAGGATAGGGGCGAGTACTGTGCCTTGCGGAACAGAGCTCTTCACTATGGCAGCTTCTGATTTTACTCTGTTTACCATTACTCTTTGTGTTCGATTGGTTAGAAAGTTGAAGATCCATCTGCCTACTTTGCCAGTTATCCCTTTAGCTATTACACAATGATCGCACTTGTCAAAGGCTTTTGCAAAATCTGTGTATACTACATGTGCATTCTGTTTGTTTTCCAGTGCATCCAAGACCACATCATAGGTCCATGGTTGCGAGAGGCAGGATCGACCTGCTCTGAACCCGTGTTGCCCTAGATTGTGCAACTGTTGGGAGTCCAAGTGGTTTGCAATCCTGCTTCTTAGAACTCGTTCAAAGATTTTATGATGTGGGACGTTAAAGCTGTTTGTCTATAGTTCTTAACTATTGCTTTGCTGCCACCTTTATAGAGTGTGGCTATATCTGTTGTTTTGGTGACTGTGGAATATCACCTGTGTCTGTGCTCCTTCACCATAGTATACTTAGTATAATGAACACAGATCTGCACGAGTCTGGACCTTTGGCTGCGTGCATGGGCATTTTGTCAATGGCTTTCCCAGAGTCAAGTGGATTTAGGGTTATGTCAGAAATTTGGCATACATTGACAGTGTTTTTTCATTAATGTTAATGTAAAAATTAATAATTTTGTACCAAAAGAACATTAGAAAACTTATCTAACCTTATTATAACAAACGCAATTTAATTTAGCCTAATCCAACTAAATATATTTAGATAAGTTTACGATAATTTATTAAACACAGTGAAATATATTTTTTTCGTTAGGTTCAGAATGATGTTTTGCAAAATTATTGCATACACAAATTTTCGCTTGCCTTATTCGGCAAGAAGAGCGTAGCTATTTAAGCCCAAATATAGCAAGTTTTACCTATTTGGCACGACATATATAATATATATGTATAGTTCCCTTTGTTCTTCTTGTGTCTGGTACGACAGTTTTAAGTTTTTGTTCTATCTGGGTGATCTCTGGGTTAATATTATCTTTGCTTCGTAGTGACATATTCGCGTTGTTAAACAACTAGGTACCCCCCCCTATTCTGTACAATCTTCTACATTCACTTTTTATATGTGATTTTCCTCCGCTTAATTTTAACTGTCGTAGTTCTCTGTTAAGCCTCACAATTTTTCGTCTGTAAAAATTATGTTTACCTGCAACTATTAGTGTTCACCTATTTGTGGTTGAAGGGGTTGAATCTGGTCTCCTGGTCCCGCCTCTTGTCACTTTCCAGATTCACTCATTCGTAGCCTCGTGGACTCTGTCGTACCTGCTTTTAAAACTGCGCATGGAACACACCGCCATTTCCTTATCGACGTTATCCCACTTCCCGGCTGAGACTGAACAAATACTGTATTAATATTGGTAGAATTACCCACAATATGTTAAGTAAAAGGACACAAATGCAACTAATGTGACATTTTATTGTGGCAACGTTTCGCTCTCCAGGAACTCCTGGAGAGCGAAACGTTGCCACAATAAAATGTCACATTAGTTGCATTTGTGTTCTTTTACTGAAGAAATACTTCCTGAATCCCTGTGGCTCATCTGTGTCATTAGCTATGCCCCTGAGTTCCTGTTTCTCACCTCCTAAACAATCTGTCTCAGCCAAGCTTATCATTTTTTCTGAGTATATTGTATATTACCACGTGTTCCTTGGTCCTGCCCTCCAGGCTCGCTACATGCAGTTCCGTTAACCTCGTATCATGCCCCTTACCTCACTAACATGCCTCGTGTGTGTTTGTAAGTGTGTGTGTACGCACCTCTTTGTACTCATCTGCTTGTGGTTGCAGGGGTCGATTCACAGCTCCTGGCACTGCCTCTTCGCTGTGTGGTTGCAGGGGTCGAGTGTGCGTGCATGCGTACGTCGTGTATTCGTGGAAAGTGAAACAGTGGCGGCAGTGACCAGGGGGGGTGAGGGTTGGGGGGGGGGAGTAGAGCCCTTCACACTGGGGTACTAGTGTTTACACTGGGTGGTTCACTGTTTGGCTCATTAGTGCAGACTCTTGAGTGAGTCTGGTGCCCTGCTCAAGGCTACCCATGGTGCCCAACACTACTGAGCCTTCCCTTCCTTCCTGCCCACTCTCTTTCTCAATGTTCCGTGTTCTCCATTTCTGCTCTCCTCTCTCTCCGTCTTCTGATTTGCCTTCCTGCCATCCTCTCCTTTCTCAATGCTACTAACACTGCTTTCCTGCATCCTTGACAGATCTTACATCCAGCTTCGTGAACTTCATCTTGCAGTGCTGATGTTCGCTCCTCTGTTCCATGTTCCTCTGTTCCATGTTCCTCTGTTCCATGTTCCTCTGTTCCATGTTCCTCTGTTCCATGTTCCTCTGTTCCATGTTCTTCTGTTCCATGTTCCTCTGTTCCATGTTCCATGTCATACTGTCCTCTAGCAAAACCTTACTTCACTCCGCTCTCTTTCTGTCCCATGGCTCCTTTCCTTCCTGCTTTGTTCACTACTTTTTTTTTTTTTCGCTTCAGAGATTGTACTCTGATCGACTTTACCCAAACAGCCTCATTTGTGCTTGTTCTTCGTCTTGTATAGTTGTTCTTCGTCTTGTATACTTGTTCTTCGTCTTGTATAGTTGTTCTTCGTCTTCTATAGTTGTTCTTCGTCTTGTATAGTTGTTCTTCGTCTTGTATAGTTGTTCTTCGTCTTGTATAGTTGTTCTTCGTATTGTAAGCTTAAAGAATCACTCTTTTATCTTAACAGCTTCATGTATGGTTGTTCTTCGTGTTGTGAGTGGCCACCCAGAGTCACTCACATTCTCGTCGAGTGAGATATCGCCCGAGTCTTGTAAGATATCTACGCCCGAGTCTGTAAGATCTACGTCGGAGTCTTGTAAGATATCTACGTCCCGAGTCTTGTAAGATATCTACGTCCCGAGTCTTGTAAGATATCTACGTCCCGAGTCTTGTAAGATATCTACGTCCCGAGTCTTGTAAGATATCTTCGTCCCGAGTCTTGTAAGATCTCTACGTCCCGAGTCTTGTAAGATATCTACGTCCCGAGTCTTGTAAGATATCTACGTCCCGAGTCTTGTAAGATCTCTACGTCCCGAGTCTTGTAAGATATCTACGTCCCGAGTCTTGTAAGATATCTACGTCCCGAGTCTTGTAAGATATCTACGTCCCGAGTCTTGTAAGATATCTACGTCCCGAGTCTTGTAAGATATCTACGTCCCGAGTCTTGTCTTTACTGGTGTTTTTACATCCCTTTCCAAATATTTTTTTTTCGTTAAGGTGACCCAGAACACAGAGCTTGATCACCTCAAGCACTCCAACGCGGTGCAGAAACACATCATTCCGTACACAGCTTCAAGAGAAAGTATGACAGGGCCCTAGAGCTCTGCAATCAGTAATGTCGGTCGATTGTGTTTTATAAGTCAGCCAGAGGATTAAACTCGACCCTCTGTAACACACACACCGACCAGCGAAGAGGCGGGGCCAGGAGCTGTGAATCATCTCTTGCAATCACAAATAGGTGAGTTCACACACATACGTACGTGTGTGTTGCAAGGCTGCGGGACTAGTCCCAGAGCTGTGGCCTATGAGAGGCTGGTGATATGTTAGAGGACAGAATAACCAGGTTAGATACTACATACAAAATACGTAGAGGCAAGAAACAGGAGAGGCGCCGGGCTGTTTGAGAAGACGAAAACACGTACACAAGGGCACAGTTGGAATTTATAAACACAGTTGAATCCTGAACATCGTAGCGGCCAGTTTAATAGGCAAGATCAGGCGCTGAGATTTGAACTTTGCACCCTGCGGCCCGGTCCCAGACCAAAGTCAGTGCCAGATCAGCCGGGCTGTGGTTCGTACGTTGGACTACGTGCGGCCATCAGTAACAGCCTCGTTGATCAGGCCCTGATCCACCAGGAGACATGGTCATGGACCGGGCCGCGGGGGCGTTGATCTCCGGAATGCCCTCCAGGTAGGTAGACCAGAAATTGTTTTCATGAATCTGTTGCACTCCCTCTTGAAGACAGCCAAGAGGTTTGTTGGTAACCCCTTCCGTTATGCATGAGAGGAGGGTGATGAAGAGTCTTGGCCTCTTTACATTTATTGAATTCTCTCTGTGTACTCATCGCTTCCCTGCTTTTCATTGGAGGTATCCATCACCGTCTGCCAAGCCTCTTGTGTTCATAAATAGTAATTTCGGTGTGCAGGTTTAGGATCAATCCCTCCAGTATCTTCCAGGTGTATATTATGATACATCTTTCTGCGTGTAGTACTGTACCAGTACTGGCAGTACTGGTACAGTACTGTACCAGTACTGCCAGTACTAGTACAGTACTGACAGTACTGTCAATACTATGCCCAGAAATTGTTTTCTGGAATCTGTTGCAGTCTCTCTTGAAGACAGCCAAGGGGTTTTTTGGTAACCCCTTCCCTTATGCATGAAGGGAAGGTGATGAAGAGTACTATGCCCAGTACTGTCAATACTGTGACCAGTACTGTCAATACTATGCCCAGTACTGTCAATACTGTGCCCAGTACTGTCAATACTATGCCTAGTACTGTCAATACTGTGCCCAGTACTGTCAATACTATGCCCAGTACTGTCAATACTGTGCCCAGTACTGTCAATACTGTGCCCAGTACTGTCAATACTATGCCCAGTACTGTCAATACTATGCCTAGTACTGTCAAAACTATGCCAAGTACAGTCAATACTATGCCCCGTACTGTCAATACTGTGCCCAGTACTGTCAATACTATGCCCAATACTGTCAATGCTGTGCCCAGTACTGTCAATAGTATGCCCAGTATTGTTAATACAATGCCCAGTACTGTCAAAACTGTGCCCAGTACTGTCAATACTGTGCCCAGTACTGTCAATACTGTGCCCAGTACTGTCAATACTGTGCCCAGTACTGTCAATACTGTGCCCAGTACTGTCAATACTGTGCCCAGTGCTGTCAGTAGTATGCCCAGTACTGTCAATGCTGTGCCCAGTACTGTCAGTACTGTACCCAGTACTGTCAGTACTATGCCCAGTACTGTCAAAGCTGTGCCCAGTACTGTCAATAGTATGCCCAGTACTGTCAATACTGTGCCCAATACTGTCAATACTATGCCCAATACTGTCAATGCTATGCCCAGTACTGTCAATGCTGTGCCCAGTACACTGTCAATAGTATGCCCAGTATTGTTAATACAATGCCCAGTACTGTCAAAACTGTGCCCTGTACTGTCAATACTGTGCCCAGTACTGTCAATAGTTTGCCCAGTACTGTCAATAGTTTGCCCAGTACTGTCAATACTGTGCCCAGTACTGTCAGTAGTATGCCTAGTACTGTCAATACTATGCCCAGTACTGTCAATGCTGTGCCCAGTACTGTCAGTACTGTGCCCAGTACTGTCAGTACTATGCCCAGTACTGTCAATGCTGTGCCCAGTACTGTCAATAGTATGCCCAGTACTGTCAATACTGTGCCCAGTACTGTCAATGCTATGCCCAGTACTGTCAATACTGTGCCCAGTACTGTCAATGCTGTGCCCAGTACTGTCAATACTGTGCCCAGTACTGTCAATACTGTGCCCAGTACTGTCAATACTGTGCACAGTGCTGTCAATGCTGTTCCCAGTACTGTCAATATTATGCCCAGTACTGTCAATGCTGTGCCCAGTACTGTCAATGCTGTGCCCAGTACTGTCAGTAATGTGCCCAGTATTGTCAATACTGTGCCCATTACTGTCAATACTGTGCCCAGTACTGTCAATACTGTGCCCAGTACTGTCAATAATGTGCCCAGTACTGTCAATACTGTGCCCAGTACTGTCAATACTGTGCCCAGTACTGTCAATACTGTGCCCAGTACTGTCAATACTGTTCCCAGTACTGTCAATACTGTGCCCAGTAGTCAATACTGTGCCCAGTACTGTCAATACTGTGCCCAGTACTGTCAATACTGTGCCCAGTACTGTCAGTACTGTGCCCAGTACTGTCAATACTGTGCCCAGTACTGTTCCTTCTACACTCTGTGTATTCCTTACATGGGATATAACTTTCACCATATACCTTTGAAGGGCTTCGAGAATTTTACTATTCCTAAAGCCCAGTCTTGGGCCAGACTTGTCTGGTGCTTGCGTAGTCAACGAGGCTGTTGTTGCTAGCGGCCCCCTTGTCTACATATCCATCACAGCCTGCTTGATCCGGTACTTGGTGGAGATACTTGGTCAGTTTCCTCCTGAAGACCTCTTTACGATATGTTAAAATCCTCCCTTAATACACTACACATTTGGGAAAATATTTTTTTTGCACTCCTTCCCTTTTGTGTCCTCTTCTCCCCCCCCTCCTTGCCCTTCTTCCCTCCACCTCTGCTCGCCCCTTCTGTTAATCCCCCCTTCCTTGCCCTTCTTCCCTCCACCTCTGCTCGCCCCTTCTGTTAATCCAGGTTTATCTGCTGGAGTACTTTATATATTATTGAGATAGTGTTGTGGTGCACTGCTCTTCTCTCCCTCCTTTGTAATGTAATAATTCTTCATGTCTCTCTTATTGCTGAGTTTTTCCTACCCTTATATACCGCTAACCTTCCTCCTCATTCCAGCTTACTCATTTTCCTATCTGCTGTCTCATTGCTTCTTTCTCACTATCTGTTCTTACCTCATATCCACCTCCCCTACACCATCTGTTATTCCCTCATGTCCCCCTCCCTTGCACCATCTGTTCTTCCCTCATATCCACCTCCCCTACACCATCTGTTATTCCCTCATGTCCCCCTCCCCTACACCATCTTTTATTCCCTCATGTCCCCCTCCCCTGCACCATCTGTTCTTCCCTCATGTCCCCCTCCCCTACACCATATCCCTCCTTATCACTCTCCCCGTGTCTGTTGCCTCCTCTTCCTCCCTACCACCCCTTCCCCTGGCCTTGCCTATTGTCTGCTCTCCCTCCTCAATCCCTAGCCTCTCCCTCCTTCCTAGGGGCTCCAATCCCTGTAGTCGCCGTGTGCTCGTCTCTACACCTCGCCCTCGTGTGCAGTAGGTTACCTTTACCTTTGATAAACCTGTGATGAGTTTTGAGAATTTTCTTCTCCCGGAGTACGGTCCTGGGCCAGCCAGGATGTTGCTGCTGGTAGCCATCTGACCCACATATCCATGACAGCCTGGTTGATCTAGCACTTATACCTATACCTGGAGGGGGTTTCGGGGGTCAACGCCTCCGCGGCCCGGTCCGTGACCAGGCCTCGTGATGGATCAAGTCCTGATCAACCAGGCTGTTACTGCTGGCCGCACGTAAACCGACGTACGAAACACAGCCCGGCTTTGATACCTTTGAAGAGTTTCGAGAGTATCTACTCTCTGAGCCCGGCCATGGGCCAGGCGTCTTCTTAAAGACAGGCAGGTGAAGATACTTGTCCACTTTCCTCTTGAAGACTTGTCGCAGCAGTGTTTCTGATATTTTCTGGTAAGATGTGGGCCATGGACGTTGATACAGTGTTCTCTTATTGTGCCCACTGCAACCCTACTTTTCACTGGGTTTATTTTGCACTTCCTCCCATATCTCTCACTCCAGTATGTTGTTATGGCAGTGTGCAGATTTGGGACAAGGCCCTCAAGTACTTTCCACGTATATATTACCATCTCTCTCTCTCTCTCTCTCTCTCTCTCTCTCTCTCTCTCTCTCTCTCTCCGACCCAGTGAGTACATATTTAGGACTATGAAACATGCGGACCGTAAATGATTTATGTATCTGTTCCAGCTGTGACATCTCCCTCGCTCTGAACAGAGCCCTCGGCACTGAACAGAGCCCTCGGCACTGAACAGAGACCTCGGCACTGAACAAACGACAGACCTCAAGCGATATCAAATAGTGTCACTAGTGGCACTATTTCCTTTGTTTTTAAAGTTCTCGTTATCTTCCCCCATCATTTTCCTGGCTGTCGTGACATTTGCCATAGTGTGTGTTTTGAAAGGTCAATTGGCATGATTACTCCCAGGTCTTTCAGGTGTTCCATTCGTTCTATCAGAACGAATGGAGCATGTGGTGACTGTCCACAAAATGAAAGTGATAGATATTACTGGGAAAGTAAGCAGGTGGATATTCAACTTTCCCTTCTGCCCTGCCCAGCCCTATTTTTCCTCTCTGCCCTCTGCTGCCCCTCCCGGCCGCCTCCCCCGACCAGTACACTCATGGCTAACAAGCAATCCCACTAACAGCCTGGTTGATCGAGCTATGATGCCCGCAGCTATCAGTAGGTAACAACCATGACCTTGTGCTGGTTTGTCAGACCTTGATGCCCTTACACGCTGACAGTATTCTTATACACTGACAGTATTCTTATACACTGACAGTATTCTTATACACTGGCATTCTTATACACTGACAATATTCTTATACGCAGACAGTATTCTTATACGCTGACAGTATTCTTACACGCTGACAGTATTCTTATACGCTGACAATATTCTTATACGCTGACAGTATTCTTATACGCTGACAGTATTCTTACACGCTGACAGTATTCTTATACGCTGACAATATTCTTATACGCTGACAGTATTCTTACACGCTGACAGTATTCTTATACGCTGACAGTATTCTTACACGCTGACAGTATTCTTATATACTGACAGTATTCTTACACGCTGACAGTAAGAATAGTGGTAGTAGTGTATTCTTATACACTGACAGTATAAGAATACTGTCAATAGTGTCAGTGTATTCTTTAAACACTGACAGTATTTTTACACACTGACAGCCCCCCTGTTGCTGTCTGGTCATTAGTGGCACCCATATGTGGTACTGTCAGTCCTGATCTTCTCTCACCCCCCTCCGTTGCTTATGTAGTCCCTCCTCCTCCCCCCTCCCTCCTCTTCCAGTCTTGCCGAGATACCTTCATAAAGACTCCTCGCTGGTGAGTAGACTCCTCGCTGGTGAGTAGACTCCTCGCTGGTGAGTAGACTCCTCGCTGATGAGTAGACTCCTCGCTGGTGAGTAGACTCCTCGCTGGTGAGTAGACTCCTCGCTGGTGAGTAGACTCCTCGCTGGTGAGTAGACTCCTCGCTGGTGAGTAGACTCCTCGCTGGTGAGTAGACTCCTCGCTGGTGAGTATAGTGTGGGTCCTCGTGGGACCTGGTGAGTATAGTGTGGGTCCTCGTGGGACCTGGTGAGTATAGTGTGGGTCCTCGTGGGACCTGGTGAGTATAGTGTGGGTCCTCGTGGGACCTGGTGAGTATAGTGTGGGTCCTCGTGGGACCTGGTGAGTATAGTGTGGGTCCTCGTGGGACCTGGTGAGTATAGTGTGGGTCCTCGTGGGACCTGGTGGTAACTGCAGGTCTGCTCGACAGTGATGCTGGCCTAGCTGATGAACCTTTAATGGAATACTTGACGATATCCTCTATGTCCTACTGAAGTCACCCAGCACTGCTGAAGTCTCCCAGCACTGCTGAAGTCTCCCAGCACTGCTGAAGTCTCCCAGCACTGCTGAAGTCTCCCAGCACTGCTGAAGTCTCCCAGCACTGCTGAAGTCTCCCAGCACTACTGAAGTCTCCCAGCACTGCTGAAGTCACCCAGCACTGCTGAAGTCTCCCAGCACTGCTGAAGTCTCCCAGCACTGCTGAAGTCACCCAGCACTGCTGAAGTCTTCCAGCACTGCTGAAGTCACCCAGCACTGCTGAAGTCTTCCACCACTGCTGAAGTCTCCCAGCACTATTGGAGTCTCCCAGCACTATTGGAGTCTCTCAGCACTATTGGAGTCTCTCAGCACTATTGGAGTCTCTCAGCACTATTGGAGTCTCTCAGCACTACTGAAGTCTCTCAGCACTATTGGAGTCTCCCAGCACTATTGGAGTCTCCCAGCACTATTGGAGTCTCCCAGCACTATTGGAGTCTCTCAGCACTATTGGAGTCTCTCAGCACTATTGGAGTCTCCCAGCACTATTGGAGTCTCCCAGCACTATTGGAGTCTCTCAGCACTATTGGAGTCTCTCAGCACTACTGAAGTCTCCCAGCACTATTGGAGTCTCTCAGCACTACTGAAGTCTCTCAGCACTATTGGAGTCTTCCAGCACTACTGAAGTCTCCCAGCACTATTGGAGTCTCTCAGCACTATTGGAGTCTATCAGCACTACTGAAGTCTCCCAGCACTATTGGAGTCTCTCAGCACTACTGAAGTCTCTCAGCACTATTGGAGTCTCTCAGCACTACTGAAGTCTCTCAGCACTATTGGAGTCTTCCATCACTACTGAAGTCTCCCAGCACTACTGAAGTCTTCCATCTCAGGCTGACACTTCTCTCTCTCTCTGGTTAGTCATCACTCAGGGAAGCCTCCAGTATATCTGTCCATTAAGACTAGGTAATGTATACCTGCAGTCTTATCTCTCCTTCCCCTCCCCTCCCTCCCCCTTCCCTCTCCCCCTCCCTCTCCCCCTCCCTCTTCTTCCTCTTTCCTCTCCGTCTGACTCAGTCGTCTTCTCTGAATCCCTGACTTTCTCTGAACACAGTTCTGGGACCCCTCACCTCTCCTTTGAAGCCTCCACCTCGCCCTTGAAGCCTCCACCTCGCCCTTGAAGCCTCCACCTCGTCCTTGAAGCCTCCACCTCGTCCTTGAAGCCTCCACCTCGTCCTTGAAGCCTCCACCTCGCCCTTGAAGCCTCCACCTCGCCCTTGAAGCCTCCACCTCGCCCTTGAAGCCTCCACCTCGTCCTTGAAGCCTCCACCTCGTCCTTGAAGCCTCCACCTCGCCCTTGAAGCCTCCACCTCGTCCTTGAAGCTGCTAACATGTCGTCCTTCAACCTTGAGTGCTGTATGTGAGTCTGGTATACAAAAAGTTACGCTCGAGCAGAACAAGGAAACATTGTTTATACTGGTAGTTGTGGTTGCTGGGTGGTGGTAGTTGTGGTTGCTGGGTGGTGGTAGTTGTTCCTCGGTGGTGGTAGTTGTGGTTCCTAGGTAGTGGTAGTTATGGTTCCTAGGTGGTGGTAGCTATGGTTCCTCGTGGAGGTAGTTGTGGTTGCTGGGTGCTGGTTTTAGTTGTGGTTGCTGAGTGGTGGTAGTTGTGGTTCCTCGGAGGTGGTAGTTGTGGTTGCTGAGTGGAGGTAGATGTGGTTCCTCGGTGGTGGTAGTTGTGGTTGCTAGGTGGTGGTAGTTGTGGTTGCTGGGTGTTGGTAGTTGTGGTTGCTGGGTGCTGGTAGGTGCAAGTTGGTGGTGGTGGTAGTTGTGGGTGCTAGGTGGTGGTAGTTGTGGTTGCTGGGTGGTGGTAGTTGTGGTTGCTGGGTGGTGGTAATTGTGGTTGCTGGGTGGTGGTAGTTGTGGTTTCTGGGTGGTGGTAGTTGTGGTTCCTCGGTGGTGGTAGTTGTGGTTCCTGGGTGCTGGTTTTAGTTGTGCTTGCTGAGTGGTGGTAGTTGTGGTTCCTAGGTGGTGGTAGTTGTGGTTGCTGAGTGGTGGTAGATGTGGTTCCTCGGTGGTGGTAGTTGTGGTTGCTAGGTGATGGTAGTTGTGGTTGCTTGGTGGTGGTAGTTGTGGTTGCTAGGTGGTGGGCAGTTGTAGTTACTGGGTGGTGGTAATTGTGGTTGCTGGGTGGTGGTAGTTGTGGTTGCTTGGTAATGATATTTGTGGTTGCTGGGTGGTGATAGTTGTGGTTGCTAGGTGGTGATAGTTGTGGTTGCTGGGTGGTGATGGTAGCTGTGGTTGCTGAGTGGTAGTAGTTGTGGTTGCTGGGTGGTAGTATTTGTGGTTACTGGGTGGTGGTAGTTGTGGTTGCTGGATGGTGGTAGTTGTGTTGCTGGATGGTGGTAGTTATTACTGGGTGATGGTAGTTGTGGTTGCTGGGTGGTGGTAGCTATATTTGCTGGGTGGTGGTAGGCTAGTTGGTGATGGTGATAGTTGTGGGTGCTAGGTGGTGGAAGTTGTGGTTGCTGGATAGTGATGGTAGCTGTGGGTGCTGGGTGGTGGTAGTTGTGGTTGCTTGGTGGTGGTAGTTGTGGTTGCTTTGTGGTGGTAGTTGTGGTTGCTGGGTGATGGTAGTTGTGGTTGCTGAGGGGTGGTAGTTGTGGTTCCTCGGTGGTGGTAGTTGTGATTGCTAGGTGGTGGTAGTTGTGGTTGCTGGGTGGTGGTAGTTGTGGTTGCTGGGTGGTGGTAGGTGCTAGTTGGTGGTGGTGATAGTTGTGGGTGCTATGTGGTGGTAGTTGTGGTTGCTGGGTGGTGGTAGTTTTGGTTGCTAGGTGGGGCAGTTGTGGTTGCTGGGTGGTGGTAATTGTGGTTGCTGGGTAATGGTAGTTGTGGTTGCTGGGTATTGCGACCCCAGAATGGGCCCCAATGTATATACATGTTTATATGAATTTTTGATGTATATTTTCCTTTTCTTATAATTTTATATTGCTGATATTTTCGATAATAGATAAATCGTTAATATCTTGCTTTATATTATTATTTGACTTATTTGAGTTAGCTATTTTAATTAGGTAGGATGTAACATTATATATTGTGCTCAAGTGTGTAGTAGCTGCCCGGGAGTTGGCAAACTACCGCTTATGACATTTCGCTTGTTATACTGCCGGCGTCTAGTTGCTGGTAGCCAGTCGGTGGCCTGACTACACCTGAGGTGGGTGACTGCTTCTCCTCCCTCCACCTCTCTACGTTGGAAAAATAAACACATAAGCAGTATAATGTGATCCTTTATTGACAACGTTTCGCCCACGCAGTGGGCTTTATCGAGTCACAGACAGATCTACCTGGAAAATGAGCAACATGGAGATATATATAGGGTACAGTCAGGTGGAGAATGCTGGGTCAGGTGGAGAAAGCTGCATGTGAGTCTTAAAAGTAGTGTGATAGTTAAAAACATAGTGTGACTTAAAGGACCTGCAGTGTACCATTCTTGAGTTCTAGGTGGGATAGCGTTGAAGAAGTTTCTTGGCAATAGGTTCAGCTATGTTGTAGAAGCCGTTGTTCTGGTTGAAGTTGTTGGATATACAGATGAGTGATGATTCTAGGATTCTTCGGTATTGCGTGTTGTCTTCTCTGGCGATGAGTCTTGCGTTTCTGTAGTTGATTAAATGGTTGTGTAAATTTCGGTGTTGAACACAGGCATTTCTTGAGTCGTCAGATCTGCCTGCGTACTGGTGTTCTGAAATGCGTGTTTGTAGGTCTCTGGATGTTTCGCCAACGTATAATTTGCTGCAGCCATTACAAGGGATTGTGTATACCCCTGCCGTGGATTGAAGCTTTTCCTGTCTGTTACTGGTAATGTCCTTAATGGTGGTGGATGTGGAGGTGGATACTCGGAATGAGGTCTTAGAAAAAATGTTGGAAACTTGTTTGGAAATGGAGTTGGTGGGAAGGACTATGTATCTCTTCTCAGCAGTGTCTTCTCTGGGTGTGTTGAAGATGTTTAATGCCCGCTGCCTGCAGTCTCTAATGAAGTGACGAGGATAGTGAAGTTTGGAAAACTTGTTCAATGAGGGAGCATTCTTCTTCAAGGAACTCACTGCTGCAGATTCTGAGTGCGCGCAGGAAAAAGCCTATAATTACACCACGTTTAATTTTGGTGTCGTGGTGAGAGTAGAAGTGGAGAAGATCGTGTTGATTGGTAGGTTTTCGATAGACTTTAAAACGAAGTTCATGGTCAGCTTTGCAGAGAAGAACATCAAGGAAAGGAAGAGTGTTGTCGACTTCTTCTTCTAGTGTAAACTGGATTGATGGCTCAACCTGGTTGAGTTCGTGTTGGAGAGCTTGAACGTTGAAGCGTCTGGGAGTTATGATGAGAATGTCGTCAACATAACGAAGCCAGGTGACAGAAGAGGGAATAATAGTGGAAAATCGCTCGGCTTCCAAATGTTCCATATATAGGTTCGCAAGGACGGCACTAAGTGGCGATCCCATGGGTAGTCCAAAAGTTTGCTGAAAGAGTTGGTTTTCGAAAGAGAAACATGTAAAGCCCACACATAGTTCAACAAGGTCGATGAAATCGCTGGCTGGAAGAGGAAGATCAAGCGAGTCGTCAATTTTCCTGCGCAAGAGATCGATAGCTTGTGTAGTAGGTACTTTGGTGAATAGGATGTTACATCAAGGCTAGAGAGTTTCTTGTTTCTGATGTTGATGTTGCGAATGCGATTGAGAAGGTCACCAGAGTGTTTGAGATGTGCTGGACTGATGGTGCCCAAAAGTTTGGAGAGGTGTTTAGCGAGAATTCCTGAGATTTGGTGGGGAGCACTGCCTATTCCCGAGGATATGGGCCTCAATGGGATACCTGGTTTGTGAGTTTTTGGCAGACCGTACATTCTGGCAGGTCTGGGGTTGCTGGGAATGGTGTGTAGAAGTTTCTTTCCTAGTTCTGATTCCCTCAGAATGCGGCGAGTCTTGTGAAGAAATGTTTTGGTGAGGTTGTCCACTTGATTAGTAGTGAGAGGTTTGTAGGTATCTGGGTCATTAAGTAGATTAAGCATTTTGTTCCTGTAATCGTCAGTGTTCAAGATTACGACACCACCTCCTTTATCAGCGGTGGTAACCCTGATGGTCGTGTCTTCTGCAAAGTTTTAAGTGCAATGATGTAACGTCGAGGTATGACTGGGGTACTGTGTGTTGAGATGGCTGCTGAGATGATGCCTTGAAGATAGCCTTTTGGAAATCGGAGTCATTGTGTCTGTAGTTTTTAGCGATGAAATTGAGGTCTTGTTTTGGTTTCGTGATTCCTGTTGCAAATTTGAGACCTAAGCTGAGGGCTTCAGTTTCTGTGGTTGACAGTGGACGAGTTGAAAGATTTTGAATAATTTCAGGTCTTCCTAAACTTTTCCACTGAGAATTACACTACTTTTAAGACTCACATGCAGCTTTCTCCACCTGACCCAGCATTCTCCACCTGACTGTACCCTATATATATCTCCATGTTGCTCATTTTCCAGGTAGATCTGTCTGTGACTCGATAAAGCCCACTGCGTGGGCGAAACGTTGTCAATAAAGGATCACATTATACTGCTTATGTGTTTATTTTTCCATTGTGTCGGTATTTTATACCATTTATTTCCACCTCTCTACGTTGCTGACCATCGTTGTGTCAACACCTCTCTCCTGTCTCTGCTTGTTTTCTCGCCATTTAGACTGTGTGGTAGAGTGTGTTCGGTGGTGAGACGAAACATACTTCTCAGGACTCTGTGTAACTCTGTTCACAGAGAATAGCCTAGACATAGTGATTTTTGACGTTTTTACTGGGTTGTGTCACATTGACACTCTGAGATAACTCAGGTCTCTAGCTACAGCTCCTGACCTAATTCGATAAGGCATCTGTGCACCGCCACAGTTTGGGATTGTTTATGCTGAACCTAGCTTCAGTAGAAAGGGAGTTTTGTGACTGTTTTGGAGGATCTATTGATGGTCCCCAGTTAGGGTCGATTTTCTATCTCCTGGTTCCTGACGCTGTGTTGCTGTTGCTTGTTATATTGCTGTTCTGCGAATTGGTCATTTTACTGTTCAATCAAGCTGTTCTGATTGTCAGTTTGTTAGAGAAGCTAGTTTATGAGAAGTTCAGTCGGACACTGGTTGAGTAGAGTCTTAGAGTTACCTGGAGCTCACTCATACACACATATATTCTTATTTGCATATATCTGCATTATTGTAATTACTGACATTGTACCTGATTGTACTTCAGAGTCATTTAGATATATGTGCCCTCAGCACAGTCTTATTGTATATGAGAGCAGAGTAGGAGCTAACCTCCTAATTAACCTCCTAATTCATAATTTGATGAACATCCTGATCATATGTACATTTGTTTACTACTATACCCTAGACGTTCTAACTTTGATAATAAACATTTTAAATATATTTCTTTAGTTAGTATTCTCTCAGTTGGGATCCCCATGGTTATATTGATAATATATCGGATAACTGGACCAGGATACTGACTTTGTTGCAAAAGCCCAGTAACAGGCTGGATGCTAGAAGGGCTTTCCTTTCTAGTGTTCACTTGAGATGTCTATTACTAATAGATATCGTGTCATTTTGTAACACTGGGTGGTGGTAATTGTGGTTGCTAGGTGGTGGTAGTTGTGGTTGCTGGGTGGTGGTAATTGTGGTTGCTGGGTGGTGGTAATTGTGGTTGCTGGGTAATGGTAGTTGTGGTTGCTGGGTGGTGGTAGTTGTGGTTGCTAGGTGGTGGTAGTTGTGGTTGCTGGGTGGTGGTGGTTGCTGGGTGGTGGTAGTTGTGGTTGCTGGGTGGTGGTAGTTGTGGTTGCTGGGTGGTGGTAGTTGTGGTTGCTTGATGGTTGTTGTGGTTGCTGGGTGGTGGTAGTTATGATTACTGGGTGATGGTAGTTGTGGTGGTAATTGTGGTTGCTGGGTGGTGATGGTAGCTGTGGTGGTAGTTGTGGTTGCTAGGTGGTGGTAGTTGTGGTTGCTGGGTGATGGTAGCTGTTGTTGCTGGGTGGTGGTAGTTGTGGTTGCTGGGTGGTGGTAGTTGTGGTTCCTCGGTGGTGGTAGTTGTGGTTGCTGCGTGGTAGTAGCTGTGGTTGCTGGGTGGTGGTAGTTGTGGTTGCAGCCACCTATCTTCAGGAGTAATTCAGTGAAACAATGAAAATGCAGTAGACACAAGCAGGTGTGTCTGCTCACACGGTCCAGTAGACACCTCTCCCTGCTCCCTGCTGGACAGTGTCAGCAGACACCTCTCCCTAATGGACAGTGTCAGCAGACACCTCTCCCTAATGGACAGTGTCAGCAGACACCTCTCCCTGCTGGACAGTGTCAGCAGACACCTCTCCCTGCTGGAGTGTCAGCAGACACCTCTCCCTGCTGGACAGTGTCAGCAGACACCTCTCCCTGCTGGACAGTGTCAGCAGACACCTCTCCCTGCTGGACAGTGTCAGCAGACACCTCTCCCTGCTAGACAGTGTCAGCAGACACCTCTCCCTGCTGGACAGTGTCAGCAGACACCTCTCCCTGCTGGACAGTGTCAGCAGACACCTCTCCCTGCTGGACAGTGTCAGCAGACACCTCTCCCTGCTGGACAGTGTCAGCAGACACCTCTCCCTGCTGGACAGTGTCAGCAGACACCTCTCCCTGCTGGACAGTGTCAGCAGACACCTCTCCTGCTGGACAGTGTCAGCAGACACCTCTCCCTGCTGGACAGTGTCAGCAGACACCTCTCCCTGCTGGACAGTGTCAGCAGACACCTCTCCCTGCTGGACAGTGTCAGCAGACACCTCTCCCTGCTGGACAGTGTCAGCAGACACCTCTCCCTGCTGGACAGTGTCAGCAGACACCTCTCCCTGCTGGACAGTGTCAGCAGACACCTCTCCCTGCTGGACAGTGTCAGCAGACACCTCTCCTGCTGGACAGTGTCAGCAGACACCTCTCCCTGCTGGACAGTGTCAGCAGACACCTCTCCCTGCTGGACAGTGTCAGCAGACACCTCTCCCTGCTGGACAGTGTCAGCAGACACCTCTCCCTGCTGGACAGTGTCAGCAGACACCTCTCCCTGCTGGACAGTGTCAGCAGACACCTCTCCCTGCTGGACAGTGTCAGCAGACACCTCTCCCTGCTGGACAGTGTCAGCAGACACCTCTCCCTGCTGGACAGTGTCAGCAGACACCTCTCTTTGCTGGACAGTGTCAGCAGACACCTCTCCCTGCTGGACAGTGTCAGCAGACACCTCTCCCTGCTGGACAGTGTCAGCAGACACCTCTCCCTGCTGGACAGTGTCATCAGACACCTCTCCCTGCTGGACAGTGTACAAAGTACAAAGGGAACAAAGAGCCATACAGGATATTGCAAGAAACCCAAAATATTTCTACTCCTATGCAAAATCCAAGCTAAGAACTACCTGTAGAATTGGACCATTATTGAGAGGAGATTCGTATACGGACGATGAACAGGAAATGAGTGAAATTCTAAAAGAACAGTATGAGTCAATGTTCAGCAACCCACTAAATGACAGCAAGGTAGAAAATGCAGAAATATTTTTCACTCCAGCAGAAGGCTGCGCAGACCACCTAACCGACATTAGTACAAATCCCATAGATTTCGAAAAAGAAATGGCCAACATGCCCACTCACTCAGCACCTGGACCAGATTCATGGAATGCTTTATTTATAAAGCAGTGCAAAGTACCATTAGCAAGAGCCCTTAGTATTCTGTGGAGAAAGAGCTTAGATCTAGGTGAAATTCCAGAGGCCTTAAAGAGTGCAGACATAGCTCCTTTGCATAAGGGAGGTAGTAGAGCACTAGCTAAAAATTACAGACCAGTAGCCTTCACTTCTCACATCATAAAAATCTTTGAAAGAGTGATGAGACGGCAGATTACAAAGTTCATGGACCAGCACAACCAACATAACCCGAACCAGCATGGCTTTAGAGCGGGTCGATCATGCCTGTCACAGCTGCTGAACCATTATGACAGAATTACGGAGGCATTGGAGGACGACCAAAACGCAGATGTGATTTACACAGATTTTGCAAAGGCGTTTGACAAATGCGATCATGGAGTGATAGCGCACAAAATGAGGGCCATAGGCATTACGGGGAAGGTAGGCAGATGGATTTTGAGTTCCTAACACAAAGAACACAAAAAGTAGTAGTGAACAGGGCAAGATCCAGCATCAGCGAGGTCAAAAGCTCAGTGCCCCAAGGCACTGTCCTGGCACCTCTGCTGTTTCTCATCCTCATAGCAGACATAGATAAAAACACCCAGCACACTTTTGTATCATCATTTGCAGATGACACTAAAATAAGCATGAAAGTCACTACGGTAGAGGACACTGAAAAATTACAGGAGGACATAAGCAAGGTCTTCCAATGGGCAGTGGAGAACAACATGACGTTCAATGGTGATAAGTTTCAGCTGCTTAGGTATGGAAAAAATGAAGAACTCAAAAGGAACACTATATACAAAACGCAAGAGGGTCACCACATAGAACGAAAGGAACACGTAAAGGACTTGGGAATAATTATGTCTGCTGATCTGTCGTTTAAAGACCATAACAAGACAAAGATCACAACAGCCAGGAAGATGACGGGGTGGGTATTGAGAACTTTCAAAACAAGGGAAATAATGCCGATGGTGACACTATTCAAATCGCTAGTGCTCCCTCACTTAGAATACTGCTCAGTGCTGACGGCCCCGTTCAGGGCAGGAGAAATAGCAGAGCTGGAACAAATCCAGAGATCGTTTACGGCTCACATTGAGCCATTGAAACATCTAAATTATTGGGAACGCCTTCAAGTCTTGAACATGTACTCATTGGAGCGGAGGAGAGAGAGATACATGATAATATATACATGGAAAGTACTTGAGGGCCTGGTCCCAAATCTGCACACTGCCATAACAACATACTGGAGTGAGAGATATGGGAGAAAGTGTAAAATAAACCCAGTGAGGAGCAGGGGTGCGGTGGGGACAATACGGGAGCACTGTATTAACATCCGGGGTCCCAGACTATTCAACATCTTACCAGAAGATATCCGAAACACGGCTGGAACCAGTGTAGAAGCCTTCAAGAGGAAACTGGACAAATATCTTCACCAGGTGCCAGATCAACCAGGCTGTGATGGATATGTGGGGCAGCGGGCCTCCAGCAGCAACAGCCTGGTTGACCAGGCAAGCACCAGACGAGCCTGGCCCATGGCCGGGCTCAGAGAGTAGATACTCTCGAAACTCTTCAAAGGTATATCAAAGGTTCAAAGGTATATCCCTGCTGGACAGTGTCAGCAGACACCTCTCCCTGCTGGACAGTGTCAGCAGACACCTCTCCCTGCTGGACAGTGTCAGCAGACACCTCTCCCTGCTGGACAGTGTCAGCAGACACCTCTCCCTGCTGGACAGTGT